>CAUYUJ010016984.1:182500-235000 GCA_963575745.1 Prorocentrum cordatum
AGACCTGGAGGAGGAGGAGGAGGAGGAGGAGGAGGAGGAGAAGGAGGAGGAGGAGGCGTGGGAGGGAAGGAAAGAAGGGAGGATGAGGAGGAAGGAGGAGCAGGACGAGGGTGTGGGGGGGTGAGTGGGAGGAGGAGGAGGAGGAGGAGGAGGAAGGAGGAGGAGGAAGAGAATCAGGAGGAGGAGAATAAGGAGGAGGAGGGAAGCGGGGGAGGGAGGAGGAGGACGAGGTGTTCTTCGTCGACCCTCGCCGTGATCGCTGCTGTCATAGTCGTCGTAGCCGTCGTCCACTCCGACTCGCTCTCACACCCAGGCACTAACAACCAGACGCACACAGCGATACGTGTCAGGAAAATCAGATACACGTATGGGGATCCCCGTGTCGAGTAATTGGGGGGGGGGGGGGGCGTCTCCAGACGACACATGTGCACCAACAGGAGTGCGAACAGAAAAGATATGATGTGAATGCGTTCCGCTGACGACGCTCCTGGACTGTATTATGATCCGCCCGTGCTCTCCGTCACTGCCTCCACTGTGATTTCAGTTGGCTGGTACCAATGTATCTTGGATGCAGCATTCATCGGCGATGCCGCTGTAGCATCCTCAAACAAGCAAGTCGATCACAATACCAACACCATGCAGGCAGTCGATTGCAGTAGGGAGGACTAGCTGCTCCATGGGGAACATGTCATGAGAAGATGTTGCATTGTCAGCTGGTTTTGCCAGGGTGATCCGAAAGTGTCCCGCGCATGATACCGAGTTGAGTTTGGTGGCATTGCAGTAGACTGCTAGCGCATGCTCTATCACTGCAGGTAGCATGCCGATTACGGGACGCTCCCCTGCGCATGGACATATTTCATCATTCCAGAGTTGGTTTGAATGAGTGGTTCCCTCGAGCGTGACACACATCCAACAGATAGCAAGCTGCATGGAGAATGCGCAAGGGATTGTCTGTTGCACGTCAGCATACCAATGCATATTCTCAACTGACTCGCGTTGGCACTCATAACGTCGTGAGCCGAGGAGAGCGGTCCACCGCCGACGACAAATTGAGCGCGCGTGGTTGGCGAGTGTGCTGGCCTGGAGCAGTTGCTTCATGATCAGCAGCAGCACTCGCAATCAATCACCTGAGCGTGCCTGTGGTGGTCAGCTTATCAAAAAAGCTTTGCTCCCAGATGCGTGCATCTTTCTTGTATTTACATTTCGCCGTCTCGCTGTCATGATGCCATCTGTGCTGCTTGGCAAGGAGACTCACATTGAGAAAACAGCATGCGTCCCAGCAGTCGGGGAGCCGCTTGTCTGGCGATGCATACGAGTTGTTGATTGTCACGTGTGCCATGAGTTGGGGTAGCGCTGAGAGCAACTCGTATAGCCATCAGAGTACCCCGACCGAACAGCTCGAACGACGACGTGTCTCCGTCAGATCGTCGGCAGTTGGCATTTGCAGCACCCTTCTGTAAGAGCCCGCAGAGCGGGAGTCACGGTGGGCGCCCACGGGAGAACGAGCACGCAAACTTCGCAATTAGTGAAGTCACACGAACATGTAGTGAGCACGAGGACGATGTTGATTGAATATTGCTGTCCTTGCTGTCCGCGCCGCGCTGCTGGTGGAAGAGGGAGAGCCTTATATTGTTAAAGGAGGCTCACACAAGTTGTTCAGGCTTTCTTAAGACCTTCTGGAGGCCTCCTGGGCGTGTTCTGGGGGCCTCTGGAGGCTTCCTCGGGCCACCCAGCCTCCAACCGCGGTCTCCCTGAACGACCCGATCACGATTTGGAATGCTTCGGAGGGTGTATTGGGGCCATCTTGGGCCGCCATGGGGCTCTCTCAGGGCCATCTTGGACTCCTGTAGTGCCGTTTGGGGGCTCTCTTGGACTGCCTGGAAGCCCTTTCGGATGGTTGTGGGGCGATTTTGGAACCTCCCAGGCGGCTTCGGACGCCCAGAAGACCGCCGTCTTGGAGCGTCGGCAAGCCGAAAGCAGGATAACTCCCAAACTCACAAAAAAACAACAGAAAATCAATGATGTTTGCCTCTCGGGTCCTTCTTGGAAGTGCTCTTGGAGGCCTCTTGGGACGTTTCGGAGCGATCTTTGGGGTTATGACGGTTTCTTGGGGGTCGTCGTGGACCGTAGTGAAGCTCTTTTGGGTCGTTTCGGGAGCGAGCAAGAACGCCTGGAACCCGTCTGGGGCCGTTTTCGGGCTCTCGTGAGGTTCTCCCGGGTCGTCTGAAGGGTTGCCCAGAGGCCCGGGGAGGGCCAAATTCGTGAGGGGGGGCGCTGGGGTGTGGGCTCCCCGGCCCTGTAAAGATATATAAATAGGAATATACAAGACTGCATTGGCGCTTCACGCCAATTCAGTCTTGGTCCTTCACGTCTAACATGCAGGCATAATGAGAGAGAAGTAGACCAACCCAAACAGCGATCGCTGTTGGTTGCAGTTTTCGCCGTCACCGTCATTATGTTTTTGTTCCTTCTCCTTCCCTCATGTGTCCTATTCCTCTTCCTCTTCCTCGTTCTGACCTTCATTGCCCCGCGAACTCTTCCCCGTCCTCCTCGGATTTGTTTGCGGAGGCTCCTCCGAGGCGAGTTCCTGGAGGACCTCGCGAAATTCATTCAGGGGCTCCTTGGGCGCCTCTGGAGACGTCCCTGACGCCTTTTGACGGCCCTTGGGGGGTTCCTCGGGCCACCCTGCCGCGAACCGCAGTCTCGGGCCACAGTTTGAATGCTTCTGGAGGGCGCTTTGGGGCAGTTTTGGCCCCTTTGTGGGTTGTTCCTGAGCCCTCTTGGGCCGTCTTGGGGCTCTTTTGAACTGTCAGGAACCTTTCTTGGGTCGTCTTCCAGCGGTTTTCGGTGCCTCTCGGGCGTTCTCGGGTCGTCTTCGGGCGTTTGGCGGGGGTCCGGGGCCGCTGGAGGCCATCTTGGACCGTCTTGGGGGTCTCTTGGAACCGCCGCCGACCCGTTTGCACGGGTTGGCATGGACTTTCAGAGGCCCTGAAATCTCGCGGGACTTGCTGCGGGGGCGTCTAGGAGCCCAGGATTCCGGGGGTCCCAGTTCGGGGGGAGGGGGGCAGGGTTTCCGCAGGGTCCAGATTAATACAAGTGAATGACAGACATGAAATGGAATCTGCTACTCGCCAAACTCCTACTAAGAGCTCACAGGGGTTAGCGCGTGTTTGAGGCGTTGTCATGCGCCCAGGGTGTGCTCAGCTATTAGGCGAAGCGTAATTATCAATGCATCCACGTGACTCCACTGTTTTTTCAAAACGATGTGCCTGTGCGTCGGTCGGCAAATGGTTCCCCTTTGCTTGCGCACGCTTTCGTTATGCTACATACCAAGCCTTGATGCGAACTTGCTGTGCGTGTGTGTGTGTGTGCCTCTGGTCGTCTTGCAAATGCAATTCTCGATTGCTGCTTGGTCGTTCGACGATCCCGATAAATTGGCGGGCCCGCGGGCGCTTGAGTCAGGCGCTTGAGACCCCGCACAAGCACGAAGCAAGCATTTGCCGCTGCAGTGTCGCCACGCGTGAGATGTGTTTTGTTCAGTTTCTGGGAATTGTCATGCAACAAGGCTGGAGCACTCGACATGCGATTCGCAGGGCCGGCTCGGGCATCCCTGGGGGCCTTCGCCATGAGCAGCCTGCGGCCAGTCACCGCGCAAAGCCCACCAGGCTCGGGACTTAGTTGAAGACGCGCAGCCAACGCCAGTCGTCATGGCCGCTGCCGTCGCGAGTTACAGTCTAATTACGTGTATCCGCATACATTCTCTGGCCCTGAGGCGGAGGAGGGGAGATTCGATTAGTTCCCAAAACAGCGCTTGCATTCAGAAGTTCTTATTTGTCTCCGAAAGGAGTAAGACGGGTCCGGCGAGGATTTGACACGTTGCCGCCTCGTTGCCACCTCGTTGCCGCCTCGTGCGCTGGGTGGGTCTGGCGAGGTTTCGCCACGTTGCCGCCCGTTGCCGCCTCGTCACCGCCTTCTGCGCTGGGTGAGAGGTTTGGCACGTTGCTGCCTCGTGCGCTGGGTAGGTCCTGCGAGGCTTCGCCACGTTGCCACCTGTTGCCGCCATGTTGCCGCCCATCGTCGCTTCATTGCAAGCTCTAGATGTCACCACGTATGCTGCATCACGTGTATTGCACCGCACAATTTGCAACACGTATCTTACACATCCACAGTGCAATATCTCACTGTTGAGGTCCACATTGGCTAACATTGACTCTCAACTTCAGCAACCAGGACCCTGTTCCAGAACGGGACCGTCAGAAATCGATCTGGGATCAGATATTGGCCAGGATGGAATCTGGGAGGGGTCCAGGGACAGATTCTGAGACAACGTTGACGATGAGAGGGCCCTCACATATCGACCCAGCCTGAAAGAGAGAGAGAGAGAGAGATCACGAATAAGGACGGATTCTAGAGCTCTGCTCGTGTTTTTGTTCGCGGCCCCGTCGCTTTTTTTCCTATGGGGACAAGAGAAGATCACTACACAATGGGCGAGCCCAGGCCCCCCCCCCGCTTGCGGACAGGCACCGTTTCTTGGAGACGTGCCGGTAGTTTTGGCCCGCCACGCTGCGGCGCGACACGCCGACCAAGTCCCCATTCTTCAGGTCTTGCGCCCACCAGGAAACAAAACCGAAGCTCCGACAACATATTTTTGCATTTGTTTGAAATTTGTTTTGGTGGCGCCGAAGGATGGCGTTATCGCGCGCACGTCCCAACTTGGACTACGGGGCCAACCGCCACCCACAGTGGCGCTCGAGAATGATTCTCGAGCGCCACTGTCTCGAGCCTTTCCCAGCCTCCCAGCCCGCGGAGCGGAGCGACACGCTATCAGCTTGCATGGCACGGTGTGCCGCCGGGGCCGCCGCCGTGACACACCAAGCACGGGTTCCCGACAGCAGCCCGGAGAGGGGCGTGCCTGGCGCCGAGCACGTCGGGGCTGGTGCCCCGGGTGAGCTTCGAGCGCACAACCCTTCAGGGATCGCTTTTTCCTGACTCAGGAGGGAACACGCAGCACCGAACGACACATCGAGGAAGCAGTGGAGAAGGATGGGTAAAAGGGGGAGGAGGAGGAGGAGGAGGAGGAGGAGGAGGAGGAGGAGGAGGAGGAGGAGGGAGGGAGGAGGAGGAGGAGGAGGAGAGAGGAGAGGAGGAGGAGGAGGAGAGGAGGAGGAGAGAGGAGGAGCAGGAGCAGGAGGAGCAGGAGCAGGAGCAGGAGGAGGAGGAGCAGCAGCAGGAGGAGTTTTGGCCGGCGAGCCCACCGCCATTTTGTTGTCTGTTCCCCGCGTTTGTTTTTCATATGAGTTTGCTAACTCTGGCGCCTGGGAGTGCCCGCGCTCGCGGGCGCTTGCGAGTGCCCCAGCGGACACCTGAGAGCGCATGCGAGCGCCTGGGAGCGCCTGTCGACAAGTCTGAATTTCTTTTTTCCCAACCATCCTGTGGTGTTGGGTCCTCGTTTTGAAGAGACGTCGCCCCGCGTTCTCCTCTCCTCTCCTCCTCCTCCTCCTCCTCCTCCTTCTCCTCCTCCCACTCCTCCCTCCTCCTCCCTCCTCCCCTTTCTCCCTGCGTTTCATCCACCAAGTACAACGCTTCGTGGCTCCATATTAGAGAGCCCCACCTACGGTCCCAGTGCTACCGTCCGCATGCGTCCCGCACACCCAGTACAGCGTTTCGTGGCCCTCCTCCCCTTCCTCCCTGCGTTCCACCCACCCAGTACAGCGTTTCGTGGCCCCATAGGGAGACCCACCGAAGGTCCCAGTGCTACCGTCCGCATGCGTTCCGCACGCCCAGCACAGCGTTTCGTGGCCCCATGGGGAGCCCCACCGAAGGTCCCAGCGCTACCGTCCGCATGCGTCCCGCACACCCAGTACAGCGCTTCGTGGCCCCATAGGGAGCTCCACCGAAGGCCCCAGTGCCCCCGTCCGCATGCGTCCGGGAAGCCCAATTTGGCATTTTCACCTACCCAGTGCAGCGTTTCGTGGCCCCATAGGGGGCTCCACCCAAGGCCCCAGTGCCACCGCCCGCATGCGTCCGGGAAATGTAATTTGGCATTTTCACCCGCGCAGTGCAGCGTTTGATAGCGTCATAGGGGGCTCCACCGAAGCCCCCAGTGGGACCGTCCGCATGCGTCCCGGAAACCCAATTTGGCATTTTCACTCACTCAGTAGAGCGCTTCGTGGCCCCATGGGGGGCTCCACCCAAGGCCCCAGTGCCACCGCCCGCATGCGTCCGGGAAATGTAATTTGGCATTTTCACCCGCGCAGTGCAGCGTTCCCCCCCGCCCAGTGCAGCGCTTCGTGGCCCCATAGGGAGCTTCACCGAAGCAGATATTCACAATTACGGTACCCACAACTGCATATGGTTGGGACTTTCGCCAGGATAATTGTTTTGACGTCCCGTCCGTTTTACCTCGTAAGGTGTTCTGTATTCATTTATCACTGTGATTATTTGAGTTCCGAATATGTTCTATATTCGTTGTAGTTTGATCTACTGATTCCAAGACGCAGCCCGCCATAATAATTCCGCACTGGTTACAAGACGAGTCGCCGCCAACTTGTTATGGGGAATTCGAGCTGATTTGCAATCGTTGTTTTGCCCCGCCGCCGTGTTTTTCGATACGTCAGTCACTGTTTCAGTTTGCTTTTCTCCGCCGTCCGCTGATTTTCTGATATGGAATATGTGTTCTTGCTTCTGGTGTGATAGGAGCAGGACGAGCAGGAGGAGCAGGACGAGCAAGAGAGGGGAGGAGCAGGAGGAGGAGGAGGAGGAGGAGCAGGAAGCAGTGGAAGAGCTGGTCCAGGGGAGGGGAAAGGAGGACCGAGACCTCTGGGCGCCTTCAAGCATGACGGGGGGCAGGCCAGCCTTCCCGAGGGTTGGGCAACCCCGGAAGCCGCCGCCACCACGGCCGCCGCCGCCGCGGCGGCCCGCGGCGCGACGGCGGTGGCCCTCGCAGCCCCACGCGCCGAGGAGGTCAGAGGAGTCGGAGGTCCGAGCGGTGGGCTGGGTCATCCCAGGGGCAAGCGCAGGGGGGAGGGGGGGCGGGGGCTTCCCAGAAGGCGAAGGGGGGGTCCTCCTCCTCCTCCTCCTCCTCCTCCTCCTCCTCCTCCTCCTCCTCCTCCTCCTCCTCCTCCTCCTCCTCCTCCTCCTCCTCCTCCTCCAGGGGGAGGGGGGAAGGCTTCTCAGAACTTGGTATCGCTCGAACGCGAGCACTCTTTCTCGGCGGGGATTAGTAAGGAGCATTCCGGATCATCCTGCGAAACAAGCCGCGCACGAAACCGAAAAAAGCACAGGGAATGGACGTCCGAGCGACTGGGAGGGGGGAACGCATCGACCCCCAACCGCCCAGTCATCGCCGATGGGGGGCGGGAGTGGGCCGCCCAGCCCAGGAGCGCGTTGAGTCGCTCTCGGGGGCACATCCTTGATCTGTCGGCCATGTGTCGCCGATTCAAGGTCGATGCTTCCCCACCTGAGCTGGCCCCCTCAGCTCAGCTGGTCTAATGTTGCCCCGACGCCCGCTGAGCTGGTCTACAGTCTACCCACATAGTAAGGATGAGTAACTCTCCAAGGGTATCATTGCATCCTTTCCCTTCGGCCCGTCCTTGGCCGCTTTCGCTGGCCGCGCCCCGCTTGCAAAGTGTCGACATGGCCTTCAGAGGTCCTTGCATCCTTATCGTGCGTTCTTACTGTTCCAGTGGCTTACGCCATTCCGTCGAACCCCACAAGGAGTGAGTGTTTGAGACGATCGTGGAAGCTATATCTTGGTTAATGAGCCTCCTGGATGAATCTGAGGGTCTCTGGGGATTCTCTCGGGCCTCTTGGATAACTCTTGAGGGCATCGGGGAGGCTTTCTGTGGCCTCGTGGGGGCCTTCTGGGGGCTCCTCGGGGGCGTCTTGGAGGCCTCTTGGGGCCTTCTGACACGGGTTGGCCGCTTCGTTGCCCCTCAGCAGCTCAGGAGGCCTCGGGTCGGGACGACAGACGTTGGTACGGAAAGAATGGGCACAAAGACCGACAGCAGTTCTTGCTCCTTTTGAACAGGATTCGCTGTCGGCGTCGCCGCGGATTATGTCCAGTTGAGACAGAGGGCCGCCTGCCAAACGGCGGCCGCTTTTGATTCGGGACAACATTTGCCGTTGGGCATTGTGCCCAGTCTTTCCGTACCTATGTCGGTCGTCCCGACCCGAGGCCTCCTGAGCTGCTGAGGGGCAACGAAGCAGCCAACCCGTGTCAGAAGGCCCCAAGAGGCCTCCAAGACGCCCCCAAGCAGCCCCCAGAGGCCCCGAACGTGCAGATCGGGGGGGGGGGGGGGAGACTCCCTGGAGAGCCCCCGCGGCGCGCCCGCCGGCGCGGAAGCCCGCCGAGGCCCGTGGGCGCCAGGGCCCTGCGCCCGGGCGCGGAGCACCGACCCGCGGCCCGGGCAGCAGCCGGCCGGCGTGCGGGACAGCGGGAGGTACCAACTCTCAGGGTACGGCTGGACGGGGCTAGGGCGAGGATAATCCCTCCTCCTCCTCCTCCTCCTCCTCCTCCTCCTCCTGCTCCTCCTCCTCCTGCTCCTCTTCCTCCTCCTCCTCCTCCTCCTCCTCCTCCTCCTGTTCCTTCCTGCTCCTCCTCCTCTCTCCTCCCTCCTCCTCCTCCTCCTCCTCCTCCTCCTCCTCCTGTTCCTCCTCCTCCTGCTCCTCCTCCTCCTCCCTCCTCCTCCTCCGCCTCCTGTTCCTCCTCCTCCTGTTCTCCTCCTCCTCCTCCTCCTCCTCCTCCTCCTCCTGCTCCTCCTCCTCCTGCTCCTTTTCCTCCTCCTCCTCGTTCTCCTCGCTCTTTACAGACAACTCCTCCCTGTCGCACCCCGAGGCCCGTCGAAAGGGCGGGCTGGGCGTTTCGTTTGCAAGAATTTCACGGATTGTGGGCGGGTGGTTTTCAACATGTGGCTCTCGCCTTAGCGCCGCCCGCACATTCGTTCTGAACATTCGCAGGAGTTTCATGGATTATGGTGGACAACGTGCCAGAAACTGCGTTTTGGAACGATTCAGGACTGTCAGGGCGCAGCAGTTACGTTGATTCGCAGCGTTGAAGTTCCAGGAATGGCGTTCTGGCACGATATGGCACGATTCAGGACCGCCAAGACGTAACAGGCAGGTTAACTCGCGGCGCTGAAGTCCTGAGAATGGTGTTCTGGCAAGCTTCAAGATGTTCACACCGTTGTCCCCCAACGGGGTCATTCCTTCAGTGGAAATGACTCCCTGTAGGGCTTATGAAGAGGGATCTTGGAGGGAGGGTGTATTTCAACATCGTTCATGGTTCTTGGGTTTCCACTGGTTCTCCTCCTCTTCCTCCTCATCCTCCTCCTCTCGGACGGGGCTGGGACGAGGATAGATCCTCTCCAGAGCTTTCTGGAACGCTCTCAGAGCGTTCCGGAAGACTCTGAGAAGGCCGCGGCGCCCGAGACATCCTGCAGAGCCGCCGGACCTCAGAGGTTCTCGATGTATCTTCGCCCGAGTTTATCCTCGCCCTGGCTTCGTCTTATACGGTCGAAGGACACAACTAATGGACACTCCCCCTCTCCTCAAAACTCAAAGTTGGCACGCGCGGGGAAGACTGCGGTCGCAGTGCAACTCATTCAGCCCACCGCCAACATTGATCATTGGGGGGGGGGCACTGACAGGTGAATGTGGCATGAGTGTTCGATACTTTTTCCGATGCCTGTAGTGCCGAAATGGGCACAGAAAGAATCGGGTCGAAGATTGTCAGCAGTTCTTGATCATTTTGAACGGGGGTCGCTGTCGGTGCCGCCGCTTGAGTTGTCCACTTGAGACAGACGGCTGACTGCCAAACAGCGGCCGCCATTGGTTTTGAACAACATTTGTTGGTGGGCATCGTGCTCATGTTTTCTGTACTCATTTCGGGCGTCCCTCGGAGGAGGGCCAGTTGAGATGAGGTTCGCTTTTTGGCCATCGGGTGGGGCCCCTTGTCGCTACGGCTGAACCCAGCTGGGAAACCTGTTGCCTTTGGACCTCTGGGGGGGCCTGGGGCTTTCGAGCAGATTTGAGCGGTGCGGGATGGGCATCCCCAGATCTCCGACGATATGGTGTATTCAATCCCGGCGTTTTTCCTCTGCTTCTGCCTGTGGGTCCCGTGACGAAGCCGACCCGAGACGAAGACTACAGTCAACGCGCCTAGTAAGGACGCGCGCCTTCATCTAGGGTACCCTTGTGTCCTTGCCTCTGAGGCCCGTCCTTGCCATTATCACTGGTCGCCCGCCGCCCTAAAAAACCCAACTTCGGCCTCCAAGGGTCTTGCGTCCTTGTCACCCGTCCTTATTAATAAACGTTTTGTTTGTAACCCCAGGGAAGATGGAGCATCGATGGACCAATCTTCGAAGATGCGCATGATCTCCGACGATATCAATCCCGTCGGTTTTCCCATGTTTCCGCCTATGGGTCCCGTGACGAAGCCGACCCGGGACGAAGACTAACCCCAGGGAAGATGGAGCATCGATGGACCAATCCTCGAAGACGAGCAACATTGCATGGACAGGAAAGCTCGGAGTCTCCGCGGACTTCTGGGGTCGGCGCTGAGTCCCCCTGGGGCGCGCTCCGTGCGGTAAAAAAGGGGCCCAGAGCCGTTCCAAGAACCCCGCGCGGACCCGTGAAAGTTTCCTTCTCCTCCTCCTCCTCCCTCCTCCTCCTCCTCCTCCTCCCTCCTCCTCCTCCTCCTCCTCCTCCTCCTCCTCCTCTTCCTCCTCCTCCTACCTGCTCCTCCTCCTCCTCCTCCTTCTCCTCCTCCTCCTCCTACCTGCTCCTCCTCCCTCCCCCTCCTCCTCCGCGCGCTCCGCTTATTGCGCTGTTCCCTTCGAGGCTCAGCACCGATAGACCAATCCCCCTCTGCATCGGGCGAATCTGTTCCCCACTGGCCGGCCTGCGTCCCCAGGCGGGGGATGGATGCCGTTTACGTTGGGCTCCGTGGCCACCCAGAGGCAGTAGGCTGGTGGCGTTGATGAGCTCTGCCCCACTGGGGATGGGAAGCGTGAGAGGATGGCCAGTTGAGACATCGGCGGCCATCTTCTTCTTCTTCTTCCTCCTCCTTGTTCTGTTCCTCCTGCTCCTCCTTCTCCCTCTTATTTGTCCTCCTCCTCCTCCTGCTCCTCCTGCTCCTCCTCCTGCTCCTCCTCCTGCTCCTCCTCCTCCCTTCTCTTCTTCTTCTTCTGTTTAATAATACTATTATTAGTATTGTTTTTAGTGTTATTATTTGGAGTATTAATAATATTATTAGTATTATTAATAATATTATTATTACGTTTTTTTAATGTTATTATTATTATCATTATTATTACGACTATTATTATTATTATTATTGTTAGTATTATTACTACGCCGTTACAAAAGTTCGTCACGTTTCATGAGAGCTTGAAGGTGGCATGGGTTTCGTGTCTTCCTTCCGCGTGAGCAAGCGGGCAGAGGCTGACCACTGCCCCGGCCGCGCCGAGCTGGCCCCCCCTTCCCCCCTAGAATCCTAGCGGACTGAGTCAAGAGCGGTCGGATCAAAGATCCGGGATTTCTAAAAGTGGGATTTCATCCCATACTATAATAGTATAGATTTAAAAGGGGACATTTTGAAATCCCGACGTAAATTCACACGGTTCTAGAAATCCCACCGGGGCGGGATTTGTCTTTGCTTATGCAAGATGATCGACTTTTATTTTATGACGAAACTTTTGTCACGCCGATGAGGGATCCACGATGGACAAACAAAGGCGTCGCCTGCCGCGCCGGATAAGGAAGGCTACGCCTGCCACGCCAGATTTCCAGGGGATCGACGCTCGCCGCGCGGTGTCTGAAATACCGCTACGCCGTTACAAAAGTTCGTCACGTTTCATGAGAGCTTGAAGGTGGCATGGGTTTCGTGTCTTCCTTCCGCGTGAGCAAGCGGGCAGAGGCTGACCACTGCCCTGGCCGCGCCGAGCTGGGCCCCCCCTTCCCCCTTAGAATCCTAGCGGACTGAGTCAAGAGCGGTCGGATCAAAGATCCGGGATTTCTAAAAGTGGGATTTCATCCCTTACTATAATAGTATAGATTTAAAACGGGACATTTTGAAATCCCGACGTAATTCACACGGTTCTAGAAATCCCACCGGGGCGGGATTTGTCTTTGCTTATGCAAGATGATCGACTTTTATGTTATGACGAAACTTTTGTAACGCCGATGAGGGGATCGACGCTCGCCGCGCGGTGTCTGACATACAAATACCGCTAGGGGGTCGACGCTCGCCGCGCGGTGTCTGAAATACCGCTGAGGGGATCGACGCTCGCCGCGCGGTGTCTGAAATACCGCTAGGTGATCGACGCCCGCCGCGCGGTGTCTGAAATACCGCTGAGGGGATAATACCGCTGAGGGAATCGACGCTCGCCGCGCGTGTCTGAATACCCGAGGCGGATCGAACGCGCGCCAGCGCGTGTCTGAAATACTCCTGAGGATCGACGCTCGCCGCGCGGTGTCTGAAATACCGCTGAGGGGATCGACGCTCGCCGCCGCGCGGTGTCTGAAATACCGCTGAGGGGATCGACGCTCGCCGCGCGGTGTCTGAAATACCGCTAGGGGATCGACGCTCGCCGCGCGGTGTCTGAAATACCGCTACGCCGTTACAAAGGTTCGTCACGTTTCATGAGAGCTTGATGGTGGCATGGGTTTCGTGTCTTCCTTCCGCGTGAGCAAGCGGGCAGAGGCTGACCACTGCCCTGGCCGCGCCGAGCTGTCCCCCCCTTCCCCCTTCGAATCCTAGCGGACTGAGTCAAGAGCGGTCGGATCAAAGATCGGGGATTCTAAAAGTGGGATTTCCTCCCTTACTATAATAGTATAGATTTAAAACGAGACATTTTGAAATCCCGATGTGAATTCACACGGTTCCAGAAATCCCACCGGGGCGGGATTTGTCTTTGCTTATGCAAGATGATCGACTTTTATTTTATGACGAAACTTTTGTAACGCCGATGAGGGGATCGACGCTCGCCGCGCGGTGTCTGACATACAAATACCGCTAGGGGATCGACGCTCGCCGCGCGGTGTCTGAAATACCGCTGAGGGGATCGACGCTCGCCGCGCGGTGTCTGAAATACCGCTAGGGGATCGACGCTCGCCGCGCGGTGTCTGAAATACCGCTGAGGGGATCGACGCTCGCCGCGCGGTGTCTGAAATACCGCTAGGGGATCGACGCTCGCCGCGCGGTGTCTGAAATACCGCTGAGGGGGATCGACGCTCGCCGCGCGGTGTCTGAAATACCGCTAGGGGATCGACGCTCGCCGCGCGGTGTCTGAAATACCGCTACGCCGTTACAAAAGTTCGTCACGTTTCATGAGAGCTTGAAGGTGGCATGGGTTTCGTGTCTTCCTTCCGCGTGAGCAAGCGGGCAGAGGCTGACCACTGCCCTGGCCGCGCCGAGCTGGCCCCCCCTTCCCCCCTAGAATCCTAGCGGACTGAGTCAAGAGCGGTCGGATCAAAGATCCGGGATTTCTAAAAGTGGATTTCATCCCTTACTATAATAGTATAGATTTAAAACGGGACATTTTGAGATCCCGACGTAAATTCACACGGTTCTAGAAATCCCACCGGGGCGGGATTTGTCTTTGCTTATGCAAGATGATCGACTTTTATTTTATGACGAAACTTTTGTAACGCCGATGAGGGGATCGACGCTCGCCGCGCGGTGTCTGACATACACATACCGCTAGGGGGTCGACGCTCGCCGCGCGGCGTCTGAAATACCGCTGAGGGGATCGACGCTCGCCGCGCGGTGTCTGAAATACCGCTAGGGGATCGACGCTCGCCGCGCGGTGTCTGAAATACCGCTGAGGGGATCGACGCTCGCCGCGCGGTGTCTGAAATACCGCTAGGGGATCGACGCTCGCCGCGCGGTGTCTGAAAGGCCGCTGAGGGGATCGACGCTCGCCGCGCGGTGTCTGAAATACCGCTAGGGGATCGACGCTCGCCGCGCGGTGTCTGAAATACCGCTACGCCGTTACAAAAGTTCGTCACGTTTCATGAGAGCTTGAAGGTGGCATGAGTTTCGTGTCTTCCTTCCGCGTGAGCAAGCGGGCAGAAGCTGACCACTGCCCTGGCCGCGCCGAGCTGGCCCCCCCTTCCCCCTTAGAATCCTAGCGGACTGAGTCAAGCGCGGTCGGATCAAAGATCCGGGATTTCTAAAAGTGGGACTCCATCCCTTACTATAATAGTATAGATTTAAAACGGGACACTTTGAAATCCCGACGTAAATTCACACGGTTCTAGAAATCCCACCGGGGCGGGATTTGTCTTTGCTATGACAGATGATCGACTTTTGTTTATTGACGAAACTTGTAAACGCAGCTGAGGGGATCGACGCTCGCCGCGCGGTGTCTGAAATGCCGCCGAGGGGATCGACGCT
The DNA here is from genome assembly GCA_963575745.1 of Prorocentrum cordatum. Lineage (NCBI taxonomy): Eukaryota > Dinophyceae > Prorocentrales > Prorocentraceae > Prorocentrum > Prorocentrum cordatum. The sequence goes on from CAUYUJ010016984.1 coordinate 196,899, forward strand.
CGCCGCGCGGTGTCTGAAATACCGCGAGGGGATCGACGCTCGCCGCGCGGTGTCTGAAATACCGCTGAGGGGATCGACGCTCGCCGCGCGGTGTCTGAAATACCGCTGAGGGGATCGACGCTCGCCGCGCGGTGTCTGAAATACCGCTGAGGGGATCGACGCTCGCCGCGCGGTGTCTGAAATACCGCTAAGGGATCGACGCTCGCCGCGCGGTGTCAGAAATACCGCTGAGGGGATCGACGCTCGCCGCGCGGTGTCTGAAATACCGCTAGGGGATCGACGCTCGCCGCGCGGTGTCTGAAATACCGCTACGCCGTTACAAAGGTTCGTCACGTTTCATGATAGCTTGAAGGTGGCATGGGTTTCGTGTCTTCCTTCCGCGTGAGCAAGCGGACAGAGGCTGACCACTGCCCTGGCCGCGCCGAGCTGGCCCCCCCTTCCCCCCTAGAATCCTAGCGGACTGAGTCAAAGATCCGGGATTTCTAAAAGTGGGATTTCATCCCTTACTATAATAGTATAGATTTAAAACGGGACATTTTGAAATCCCGACGTAAGTTCACACGGGTCTAGAAATCCCACCGGGGCGGGATTTGTCTTTGCTTATGCAAGATGATCGACTTTTAGTTTTATGGACGGAAATGTAACGCCGATGTATTTCCCCAATTTACTGGGGAATCGACGATTAATTGTGTCTGTGTGCGTGCGTGCGAGCGTGCGTGTGCGTGTGCGTGTGCGTGTGCGTGTGCGTGTGCGTGTGCGTGTGCGTGTGCGTGTGCGTGTGCGAGTGCGTGTGCGTGTGCGTGTGCGTGTGCGTGTGCGTGTGGTGTGTGTGGTGTGTGGTGTGTGGTGTGTGGTGTGTGGTGTGTGTGGTGTGTGGTGTGTGGTGTGTGGTGTGGTGTGTGGTGTGTGGTGTGTGGTGTGTGGTGTGTGTGAATGTGTGTGAATGTGTGTGAATGTGTGTGAATGTGTGTGAATGTGTGTGTGTGTGTGTGTGCGTGCGTGCGTGCGTGCGTGCGTGCGTGCGTGCGTGCGTGCGTGCGTGCGTGCGTGCGTGCGTGCGTGTCTGTGCGTGTCTGTGCGTGTCTGTGTCTGTGTCTGTGTCTCTGTGTCTCTGTGTCTCTGTGTCTCTGTGTCTCTGTGTCTCTGTGTCTCTGTGTCTCTGTGTCTATGTCTGTGTCTGTGTGTGTGCGTTTTTTCCCTCCTGCAGTTTGTCGTCCAACATCTGCCTGTAACGGGACATGCCCGACCTAACGCTGGACCCCCCTCCCTGGCGCGCGCAGGAGCTGCGCCGCCCCTGGGGCCGCCCCGCGCAGATCCGAGACATCCGCGCGAGGCTCTGCAGGTTTCTTGCTGACGCGGTTTCTTCTTCTGCGAGACACCGGGGGGGGGAGGGGGAGGGGGAGGAGGGGGAGGGGGAGGAGCAGGAGGAGGGATTTTTTTTTTTTTTAGGAGGAGGGATTAGGGAGGATGGAGGAGGGAGGAGGAGGAGGAGGAGGAGGAGGAGGGAGGACGGAGAGGAGGAGAAGGAGGAGGAGGAGGAGGACCCCCTCCCCCTCCCACTTGTGGTGGTGGCGGGATGTAAAACGAGCCCACCAGCCCCGCCCCCCCCCGTCACGCCGCTGCCCCTCCCGGCGCTGGCGCCGCTCCTCCCGGGGTCGTGGGGGGACTGGCTCGGGGGAGAAACGCATGTGCCTGAAAAAGGCGATACCTCGGCGATGGATCGGCGATGGGCCCCCGAGGGCAGGTCCGGATGGTCCTGGGCGGGGTGGGACACCCGGCCCCTATCGGCGATGAGCGGGCGATTGAGAGTCGATGCATGCCGCCCCGAGCTCCCCTCCCCCCAACGTTTGCCCTGAGACCTCCCCAGACGTGCGATGTCCACATTTGTTCAACACGGGCTCTCCGGAAAACCCCATCCCCTCTTCAAGGCTGGTTTTTCGTCCCGAGAAAATGATTGAGGGTCCTGGGTCCTCGAAGGGCCGCAGAGGCAGAAAGTTGAGAAAAACTTCGGTCCTGTTTGCTTGAGGACGTTGCATGTCTGGGTCTGACCTTTCACAGAAGAATAAAGAACATCATCAAGATAAACTTTTGGCGCTCCGCGCGGATTTCTTGGATCCGCGCTGGACCCCCCTCCCTGGCGCGCGGAGCGCGCCAGGGGGGGCGCCTGAGGCGCCGCCGGGGGGCCCCAGCGCGGATCCAAGAAATCCGCGCGGAGCGCCCAAATATTACGGTCATGGCGTGTTTCCCCCTTCGATTTCAAGACCCCTCGGTGGCTCTTGCCGACGCCCAATGACCCCCCTGGGCATCATCACAGCGCTGGCCCCGAGGCGTACCAATCGACTCTCCATCGTCAGCAAACGAAGCCTGAACGGTGGCACAGATGCACGGCCGCCGTGCTGCAATCCCAGCCGGCGGCGCTCTTGTTCCGACCGCAGGGCGGGCCGACAAAGCAACGCGGGCCAGGGACGGAGCGGGGACAGGCCGGAAAGCGAGGACCCGAGGAGCGAGAAAGGTAGGGGGCCGCATGCGAACCCTACCCCTACCCCCCACGATTTCTGAGGGGGAGGGGGGGGTTCCCTTCGCTCGGGAGCTCCCGAACGAAGTGAACCCCACCCTCCCCCTCAGAAATCGTGGGGGGTAGGGGTAGGGTTCGAATGTGGCCCCCTAAACTGGCCATCGCTCGGACGTCCATTTCCTGTGCTTTTTTCGGTTTCGTGCGTGGGTTTTTCGCGAAATGATCAAGGATGCTCCTCGATGGTCCTCGCCGAAGGAAACATGCACACGTCCGAGCGATGCCAAGTAAAAGTAAAAGGGAGGAGGCGAGGGAGGGAGGGCACCATCACCGACCCCGGCAGCATGGCCATCTGCTGCGCATGCTGCTGCATCGTGGGCGCCTGCGCGGGCCGGGCCGACGCTGCCCCCAGATCTCCGACAAGAGCTGTGTTGCTCCATCTAAAGGGGCCCCAAGACACACAAATCCGCCGACCCTGTCGGCGTGTGGAAGACGCATCCCGGTGTCGTCGTCTTGCGTGGATCACCGTCGTCGTCGTCGTCGTCGTCGTCGTCGTCGTCGTCGTCGTCGTCGTCGTCGTCGTCTCCGTCGTGTCCTCGTCGTCTCCGTCTCCGTTGTCCCTCGTCGTCTTCGTCGTTCCCCGTCTCCTTGAGCGCGCGAGCCAAAGCGACATTGAGCAACGTCGTAGTTGAGTCGTGGCGAAGCCCCTCCCTACCCTCCCCGCCGGGGGGGGGGGGGGGGGTCGCCGGGGGGGGTCGCCACCCAGATACGTATCCTCCCCGGGGGGTCCTGGAGCTCAGAAAAGCTTCAAGACGAGCCAAGAGCGCCAGAAGACACCCCCAAAAGGGTACAAGAGGGCCTCGACTCGACGAACGATCGCCCCAAGACGCCCAAGACGGCCCGAAGACGGCCCAAGAGGCCCTCAAGACGCTCCAAGAGAGCCCCAAGAGCACTCCCAAGAGGGCCCCAGGAGCCAAAATCGTAAATTTTACATCGGTTTTTGAATGATTTCGGCCTTCTCGCCTTTTCGGCTTGTCGACACTCCAAGACGGCCCAAGAGGCCCCCAAGAGGCCCCCAAGAGCGCACCAAGAGGCCTACAAGAGGGCCCCAAGACGGCCCAAGAAGGCCCCAGGACAGCCCAAGATGCGCCCAAGACGGCCCAATAGGGCCCCAAGACGGGCCCAAGAAACGGCCAAGAGGGGGACGAGGAACCAAGAATTCGAGACTTCCGCCCTAAGAGGCCCCCGGGAAGCCCCAAGAGGCCCCCAAAAGGCCCCAAGAGGCCCCCAAGCGGCGCCAAGACGCCCCCAAAATGCGCCGAAGACGGCCTCCGGAAGCCCCAAGAGGCCCAAAAGAGGCCCCACAACGGCCCCCAAGAGGCTTCAAGTTGCCTTCCAGATGCCCCCGAGAGGTCAACCACGAGATCCCAACCAACATCCATAAGGCCTCCTCCTCCTCCCCCTTCACCCTTCCTCCTCCTACTCCCTTCCGCCTCCTCCTCCTCCTCCTCCTCGTGCCCCCCCCCTCGTGTTGTCTTTCGTCATCTTCAGGGTCGGCGGCAACGGCCGTAAGGCCTTCGCAATAAATACACACACACAAATAGAAGGATTCCCCATATTTTCTAATATATATATATATATATATATATATATATATATATATATCCTGGGTTTTTGTCTTCCTCCCACTTCCCATATTTTCGTATATTTTCTGGGAATCGACGATTGATTGTGTCTGTGTGTTTTCTCCCTTCCTGACCATCGTGCGTCAGGACCACATCCCAGAGATGATTTCGAGCACCCAGAAAAGCATCGAAACAGTGTCGAACGAAGATCGCTTCCAAGGGCCCGACACGTGAAGCGCTCCAATTCCTGTGCTTACCTGGTGCTCGAAATGCGTTCTGGCGATCCCGGCTAAAAGCAGGTTGGAGCATCATGGAAGGAGATGCATGGTCTCCCGCCGCACGGCACCGACAACGCTCAATGCCTGTGTCCCGGCGAGCTTGCATTCGCGACGTAATCTTTTACATGCTTCCTTGGCCTTCGTACAGGCCTCGGAAAAAAAATATCCCGGCAAAGCAACCTAACAGCGATGTGTATGAGCATATCTGGAAGCATCCCCCTTAAGATTCAGATGAGAATCCAGTTGTAGAGTTCTGCTGTTCTCGCAGTCGTAGTCGCATTCGCGATGACAGTCGCAGTGGCCTGCATTAGCCTCAGCCTCAGCCTCAGCCTGCCTCAGCATCAGCCTCAGCCTCAGCCTGCCTCAGCCTCAGCCTCAGCCTGCTCCTGCATCAGCCTCAGTCTGCCTGCAGCCTCGGCCTTAGCCTCAGCCTGCCTCAGCCTGAGCCTGAGCCTGAGCCTGAGCCTCAGCCTGCCTCAGCATCAGCCAGCCTCAGCCTCAGCCTGCCTCAGCCTCAGCCTCAGCCTGCTTCAGCCTCAGCCTCAGTCTGCCTTCAGCCTCGGCCTCAGCCTCGGCCTGCCTCAGCCTCAGCCTGCATCAGCCTCAGCCTCAGCCTGCCTCAGCCTCAGCCTCAGCCTGCCTCAGCCTTAGCCTCAGCCTGCTTCAGCCTCAGCATCAGTCTGCCTTCAGCCTCGGCCTCGGCCTCGGCCTCAGCCTGCATGAGCCTCAGCCTCAGCCTCAGCCTGGCTCAGCATCAGCCTGCCTCAGCCTCAGCCTCAGCCTGCCTCAGCCTCCTCAGCCTCAGCCTCAGCCTGCTTCAGCCAGAGCCTCAGTCTGCCTTCAGCCTTGGCCTCAGCCTCAGCCTGCCTCAGCCTCAGCCTGCATCAGCCTCAGCCTCAGCCTCAGCCTGCCTCAGCATCAGCCTGCCTCAGCCGCAGCCTCAGCCTCAGCCTCAGCTGCTTTCAGCCAGCCTAGTCTGCTCAGCATCGGCCCGCCTCGGCTGCTTCAGACCAAGCTTGGAATCAGCCTCAGCCAGCTCAGCATGCCTCCAGTCACTCATCCTCAGCCTGCTCAGCCTTCAGCCTCAGCCTGCTTCAGCCTCAGCATTTTCCCCAGTGCCTCAGCCTCGGCCTTCGGCCTCGGCCTCAGTCTCAGCCTCAGCCTCAGCCTGCCTCAGCCTCAGCCTCAGCCTGCTTCAGCCTCAGCCTCAGTCTGCCTTCAGCCTCGGCCTCGGCCTCAGTCTCAGCCTCAGCCTGCTTCAGCCTCAGCCTCAGCCTGGCTCAGCATCAGCCTGCCTCAGCCTCACCCTCAGCCTGCCTCAGCCTCAGCCTCAGCCTGCTTCAGCCTCAGCCTCAGTCTGCCTTCAGCCTCGGCCTCAGCCTCAGGCTGCCTCAGCCTCGGCCTGCATCAGCCTCAGCTCAATCTGCCTTCAGCCTCGGCCTTTCAGTCTCAGCTGCCTCTGCCTCAGCCTGCATCAGCTTCAGCCCAGCCTCGGCCTCAGCCTCAGCCTGCCTCAGCCTCAGCCTCAGCCTCAGCCTGCCTCAGCCTCAGCCTCAGCCTGCCTCAGCCTCAGCCTCAGCCTGCTTCAGCCTCAGCATCAGTCTGCCTTCAGCCTCGGCCTCAGCCTCAGCCTGCCTCAGCCTCAGCCTGCATCAGCCTCAGCCTCCGCCTCAGCCTGCATCAGCCTCAGCCTGCCTCAGCCTCAGCCTCAGCCTCGGCATGCTTCAGCATCAGCCTCATCTGCCTTTTCAGCCCGGATCAGTCTCAGCTGCCTCCGCCTCAGCCTGCATCAGCCTCAGCCTCAGCCTCAGCCTGCCTCAGCCTCAGCCTGCATTCAGCTCAGCCTGCTTCAAGCCTCAGCCTCAGACCGAACTGGCGCGTTCCACAGTCTGGCCTTCAGCTTCGGCCCGCTCAGCCTGCCTCAGCCTGCCTCAGCCTCAGCCTGCCTCAGCCTGCATCAGCATTCAAAATGTGGCCCAGGAATGGAGTTTTGGGAACTCGAAGAACACGAAATGGCCTACAGTTGGCTCCGGGCATTCAAAATCATGCCCAGGAATGGAGTTCTGGGAACTCGAACACCACGAAGTGGCCTACAGTTGGCTCCGGGCATTCAAAATCATGCCCAGGAATGAGGTTCTGGGAACTCGAAGACCACGAAGTGGCCTACAGTTGGCTCCGGGCATTCAAAATGTGGCCCGGGAATGGAGTTCTGGGAAGTAGAAGAGCACGAAGTGGCCTACAGTTGGCTCCGGGCATCCAAAATGTACGACGGGAATGGAGTTCTGGGAACTCGAAGACCACGAAGGGCCTACAGTTGCTACGGGCATCCAAAATGTGCACGGGAATGGAGTTCTGGGAGGGTCGAAGAATGAGTTATGGGAGGTCGAAGAGCAGAAGGGTGTGGACTGTTTGGAAAAACGAGTTCCCCGGCAAATCCCACGGCCCCCCAAAGGCCCCCCAACGGCTCCCCAACGGCTGCCCAGACCCCCCTGTGGAGTCATCTGCTGCTCTCTTTTTACACCATTAGAAACCTATCAGTCTTCGCTGTTAGGTAATTAGCGAACACATGCCACATTCATCCGTCAACGCCTCCCCCTCCCCCCAATGTTCAAAGTTGGTGGTGGGTCTGATGAGATGCACATCGACCGCAGTCTCCCCCGCGCGTGCCAACAATGAGTTTGGGGGGGAGGGGGAGTGTTCAGTAATTGTTTCCCTCTACCGTAGCATGTAGATGTTCTGCCGATGCGCCGTGTGGGCGCGGCTTCTTGCGTGCGCGCGTGCCGGCGGGCGTGTTTCCTCGACTCCCGCCCCGGGGGGGGGGCACCCGCCGGGCCCCGGGACGGCTAAAAAAATATCCCGGCAAAGCAACCTAACAGCGATGTGTAGGAGCATATCTGGAAGCATCCCCCTTAAGATTCAGATGAGAAACCAGTTGTAGAGTTCTGCTGTTCTCGCAGTCGTAGTCGCATTCGCGATGACAGTCGCAGTGGCCTGCATTAGCCTCAGCCTCAGCCTCAGCCTGCCTCAGCATCAGCCTCAGCCTCAGCTTCAGCCTGCCTCAGCCTCAGCCTCAGCCTGCTCCAGCATCAGCCTCAGTCTGCCTGCAGCCTCGGCCTCAGCCTCAGCCTGCCTCAGCCTCAGCCTGCCTCAGCCTCAGCCTCAGCCTCAGCCTGCCTCAGCATCAGCCTGCCTCAGCCTCAGCCTCAGCCTGCCTCAGCCTCGGCCTCAGTCTGCTTCAGACTCAGCCTCAGTCTGCCTTCAGCCTCGGCCTCAGCCTCAGCCTGCCTCAGCCTCAGCCTGCCTCGGCCGCAGCATCAGCCTGCCTCAGCCCAGCCGCAGACTGCCTCGCCCCGCATCAGCCTGCTTCAGCCTCCAGCATCGCGAGCCTTCAGCTCGCCCTGGCCCGGCCTCAGTCATCAGCATAAGCTCAGCCTGCTTCAGCTCAGCATCAGCTCAGCCCTCCTCAGCCTTAGCCTGCCTCAGCCTCAGCCTCAGCCTGCCTCAGCCTCAGCCTGCCTCAGCCTCAGCCTCAGCCTGCTTCAGCCTCAGCCTCAGTCTGCCTTCAGCCTCGGCCTCAGCCTCAGGCTGCCTCAGCCTCGGCCTGCATCAGCCTCAGCCTCAGCCTCAGCCTGCCTCAGCATCAGCCTGCATCAGCCGCAGCCTCAGCCTGCCTCTGCCTCAGCCTCAGCCTCAATCTGCCTTCAGCCTCGGCTTCATTCTCAGCCTGCCTCAGCCTCAGCCTGCATCAGCCTCAGCCTCAGCCTGCCTCAGCCTCAGCCTGCCTCAGCCTCAGCCTCAGCCTCAGCCTGCCTCAGCCTCAGCCTCAGCCTCAGTCTGCCTTCAGCCTCGGCCGGCTCGGCCTGCCTCAGCCTCAGCTGCATCAGCCCAGCCCTCAGCCTGCTCAGCCATCAGCCTGCCCGCAGCCGCAGGCCTCAGCCTGCATCAGCCTCAGGCCTCAGCTCGGCCTGCTTCAGCCAGCCTCAATCTGCCTTTCAGCCTCGGCTCAGTCTTTCAGCCTGCATCAGCCTCAGCCTGCATCAGCCTCAGCCTCAGCCTCAGCCTGCCTCAGCTCAGCAGCCTCAGCCTCAGTTTGCTTCAGCCTCAGCCTCAGTCTGCCTTCAGCCTCGGCCTCAGCCTAGCCTGCCTCAGCCTCAGCCTGCCTCGGCCGCAGCATCAGCCTGCCTCAGCATTCAAAATGTGGCCCAGGAATGGAGTTCTGGGAACTAGAAGAACACGAAGTGGCCTACAGTTGGCTCCGGGCATTCAAAATCATACCCAGGAATGGAGTTCTGGGAACTCGAAGACCACGAAGTGGCCTACAGTTGGCTCCGGGCACCCAAAATGTGGCCCGGGAATGGAGTTCTGGAAACTCGAAGACCACGAAGTGGCCTACAGTTGGCTCCCGGCATCCAAAATGTGGCCCGGGAATGGAGTTCTGGGAACTCGAGACCACGAAGTGGCCTACAGTTGGCTCCGGGCATCCAAAATGTACGCCGGGAATGGAGTTCTGGGAACTCGAAGACCACGAAGTGGCCTACAGTTGGCTCTGGGCATTCAGAATGTGGCCCGGGAATGGAGTTCTGGGAGGTCGAAGAATGGAGTTCTGGGAGGTCGAAGAGCACGAAGTGTGTGACTGTTTGCGAAAAACGAGGTTCCCCGGCAATCCCCAACGGCCCCCCAACGGCCCCCCAACGGCTCCCCAACGGCTGCCCAGACCCCCCTGTGGAGTCATCTGCTGCTCTCTTTTGACACCAAAACCTATCAGTCTTCGCTGTTAGGTAAATAGAGCCGGGACGCAAAACTGCCCCCCGGCAAGGGGTCGAGAGCTATGGGACCGCGGACTGGAGGCTGTCTGCACGCAGATTCCGGCAATCTTACTTGCACGGCCTTCCCCCTCCCCCCTCTCCGCCGCCATTTCAGACAGCTCCAGGCTGAGAATGCGTGCAAGCGTAGGGGACCGCATGCGAACCCTACCCCTACCCCCCACGATTTCTGAGGGGGAGGGTGGGGTTCACTTCGCTTGGGAGCTCCAGAACGAAGTGAACCCCACCCTCCACCTCAGAAATCGTGGGGGGTAGGGGTAGGGTTCGCATGTGGCCCCCTACAGTGAGCTCCGACTTGCGGGACATCCAGAGATCCACACCCTGCACTCCCACACCTGCACTCCCTCGCTCACGCAAGCAAGCCTGCCGGAACCGCACCGGGGAACACAGAAGAATGGCACAAAGACACCCGTCGGACGTCCGCGCGAATTTCTTGGAGCCCGTGCGCTCGGGGATCTTCTGACCGGGGTCAATCCAGACCCAGGTCAATCAGGCCCTGCAAGATCCTGCAAGATCCCGCACCCAAACCCGGGCCAATGCGACGGATCCTGCAAGATCCTGCAGGATCCTGCACCCAAGCCCGGGTCAATGCGCCCCTGGCCCTGCAGGATCCTGCAAGATCGGGCGCTCTGGCTGACCCCCGTTTGCATTGACCCCCATCTCAAGGCTCCCGATGCGCGCCGCGCGCCACGCCCCCGGGCGACGCGCCCACTCGCAGGCACGGCCGCGCGGCTGGCCGCGAGGACTTCGAGGACTTAACCCTTCCGCCGCCGCAGCGGGCCCCTGGCGCAGGCTGCGGCGTCCAAGCCCAGTCGTGCAGTGGAGTAGGAGGAGGGAGGAGGGAGGAGGAGGAGGAGGAGGAGGAGGAGAGGAGGAGTAATGGAGAGGAGGAAGGAGAGGAGGGGAAGGAAGGATGGAGGAGGAAGGAGGAGAGGAGGAGGAGGATGGAGGAGGGAGGAGGGAGGATGAGGAAGGGAGGAGGGAGGAAGGAGGAGGAGGAGGGAGAGGAGGAGGGAGGAGGATGTAGGGGAGGAGGGAGGAGGGAGAGGAAGGAAGGAGGAGGAGGAGGGAGAGGAAAGAGAGGAGGAGGAGGAGGAGAGGAGGAGGAGGAAGGAGGAGAGGAGGAGGAGAGGAGGGGAGAGGGGGAGGAAGGAGGAGAGGAGAGAGGAGGAGGAGGAGGAGGTAGGAGGAGGGGAGGAGGATAGGAGGAATGAGGAGGACGAGGAGGAGGAGGAGGAGGGATGAGTAAGGGAGGAGGAGGAGTTAGGTAAGGAGGAAGTAGGAGGAGGAGGGAGAGGAGGAGAAAGATAGGCGAGGAAGGGGGAGAGGTAGGATGGAAGGAGGAGGAGATGAGGAGGAGGCCAACCCTGCTGCTAATTACTGCAGCGCGTCCACTCGCAGGCACGGCCGAGCCCACTCCAATCACGGCCACGCAGCTGGCTGCGAGGACTTCGAGGACTGAACCTTTCCGCCGCCGCAGCGGACCCCTGGCGCAGGCTGCGGCGTCCAAGCCCAGTCGTGCAGTGGAGTAGGAGGAGGGAGGAGGAGGAGGAGGAGGGGGGAGGGAGAGGAGGAGAGGAGGTGGAGGAGGAGGCGGAAGAGGAGGAGGAGGAGAGGAGGTAGGAGACGGAGGCACGGAGGCGGCAGGAGGAGGGAGGAGGAGAGGGGAGGGAAAGGGGGCGGCGGAGGGGGAGGGGGAGTGGCAGGAGGAGGAGGAGGAGAAGGAGGAGGAGGAGGCGAGGAGGAAGCAGGAATAGGGGCCGGAGGCGGAGGAGTAGCGGAGGAGGAGCAGGAATAGGGGAAGGAGGCGGAGGAGGAGGAGGGAGGAGGGAGGAATCGGAATCGGAATCGAGCTCTGGGGGCACTCGGTTCGTCTGACCGCGTGAGTTGCCTGGGCAATTCCTGGTAAAAAATTCACCAGTTTATAACATCAGAACAAAAAACCTGTCTTCGCCCTGAGGACCTGTCAAGGAACTTCTGGGTGGCCGCTTGTGCAGGCAGGAGCTCTACACAGGCGGTCTGAGGCACCCTCGTTTGCCGACCAGGCTGAGAGGCCTCCCCGCACCACCAAAGCCGCGAGAGATTCTAAAGCAGGAGGGCGGAGCCACCCATCTACACCCCGGGAGGTGGGGACACAAAGGCCACTCCCACCAACCAGGGCACAATGGGCAGTGCGTCATCCAGCCTCAGTCCCTATCCAAAAAATTGCTCAAAAAGTTTCGTGTGGGGTCGGGGGGGGGCGGGTGAGTTTGGCTCCCAGAAGAAGGCTCAGCGGCCTGAGACACACCACGGCCACTCACCCTCCCCCCTTTTCCCTTCCCTTTCCTCCGCCGCGTGGGCGGCTGCAGTACTAAGCTAGCGGCAGCAACACCTGGATGGCGGAGTGCGGCCTCGAGAGTCACATCACCACGTTCCACCATCTGTAGTAGTCGATGTGAATACTGCCCAATCTGAACACGCTGGATGGCCGTCAATCTCTGTGGCTGCCGAGGAATAACTTCCAACTCCACAGCATAATCAACCATTCTGTTCGTGCTCAGCTCTTCTTGGACTGTGTACCCTCGAGCACCTCGAGAAGCTCCTGAGCTGCGCGCTCCAGTGGGCCCCTGGGAGCTGGCCCGCGCTTCTTGATGCCTCCGTTCGCCACCAGTGCTGCCAGAATCGCCACCTGCACTGCGCCGAACTCCATGCTCATCGCGATCGTCACCTTCGCGAGGCCTGGCTTCCCGTCCTTCACTTTGGCCGCCTTGCACTTGCAGTACATCACTTTGCCCAGGAGGTCGAGCGGTGTCTTGCCCTCTGATACCACCTGCTGGGTCCAGAACTCGGTGAGACTGTTCGTGTGAGTCTCCTCCAGCTGTGGCTCTGTCTTGGACAGTCCGAGCATGAGCCCCGCGAAGATGTGCACGTACGGCGGGCCAAGGCGGTCTTGAGCGGCGGGGTCGCCTTTGGCCTCTTTGCTCTCCTCGTGGTAAGACTTCCCTTGAGCCATCATCTCGACGACGATAGGCGACTTGACTTCGACGAGCACCGTGTTCCACAGCATGCCCGTGATCTCTCTGATCTCGGCCGCGTTTGTCAGGCTTAACTTTGTGAGTACAATGAGCAGCTTCTTGACTGTGCTCACGTCCTCTCCCTTTGCCAGCAGATCCTGGATGTGCGTTTTTCGATCTGGTCCCTCGGCACCTTGGGCTGGTTCGGCACCGCGCTTCAGCCCCCACGAGGGCGCTGCGACTGCGAAGGGCGGCATACCGATAGCGAGGTGGATGTGTCGGTTCCAACTCTGATAATCCTTTGAATGAGGGTACGTGACTGTGTAGGTGCTCCTGCAGCTGCTCGAAGGTTTGAGCCCTAAACTCACAAAGATGGCAATCAACACGATCGGGATGATGGCGCTCGCCAATATAGCGTGAGCGATCCAGACAATGTCCGCCCCTGGCCACACTAGATAAGAGATGTCTCTGGGCCGTCTTCACACACGAGAAAGTGGTCAGGCAGAAGGGGCAGACATTCGTGGTCACGATTCTTGTCCACACGTCACGCTGTCCATGTTTAGCCATTCGATGTTGTGTTACAGCCTTATATGTGTCAAAACAAGCCGAGCATTTCAAACCATCTTCCAAGACAAATCCACATTTCCATCCTCCTCCACCCTTATCAGTAGATGCAGTAATACTAGTTTGAGTGGGTAGCTGATCTGGATGCCACTCTGGCGGCGGTATGGCTGACATATAAACTCCCTTACGCAATACAGTAAGGTCTTGATTAAGAAATTCCTCCTTCGCCTCCTCATCCGTGAATATCTGCGCCCACCCCGATCGCACGCATACCCCAAGAAAACCGCCCTCATCATCAAGCCCCTCTACTCCCTCTTGTATATCCTGTCGTAGCTGTAGTGCCCACGGATTCGCATCATTTTTTAAGTCACCACCAATCAGCGTCGGTGTGTCCTCGAACGAGAAGTGTCCGAGCATGGAGGTGAGAATCTGGCCATTTCTCCACTGGTGGGCGATCATGGTCTGATACCTCCGAAGGCGCCGCACCCGCATCTCAAGACTCGCGGGTGCCATTCGCCAATGCTCCAGTACTTGTGCAGTGCTCAGTGCACGATGCTGCTGTCCAGTTTTGGTCTCTCGTATTTCATGGGCTGCTCCTCTCATCGCTCGTCTAGCATAGCGTGCTACCAGATGATCTAATTCAATATACTGTTGCTTAGAGCAGATGTAGGCTTCGTTAGAGTGCAGCGCGGCGTTTTGTACACAGCATATAAGAAGTGTGCGCTTCACCCTCCGCGGGGTGTGCTTTAAAGACCAAAAAGCTCCTAACGAGTAATAAGCCGCCGCCACCGCTTTCTTGCGGTATGTGAATTCTACTGCATAGCTACAGTTCGCACCGATACGCCCCCCTAAATAGCGTGCGTGCGTGCAGTGAGGAGCGGGAAGGGAGACCCTCTTCATGCGAGGCTCACGCGCGTCGGTCCCCGACCCAGGCCCCGAAAGCACTGGAATGATTTCCTGCTTGCTCATGTTTTGCTTGCAACCGATTTCGGCCAGGGCCAAATCCAGGAGGGCATTGGCTCGCTCGCTCGACTGAGCGAGGTCCTGAATCCCTTGGTGGTGCCCTCCCAGAAGAAACTTCAAAATATCATCAGCATAGAGACTAAGTGACACATCAACTGCACGATCCAGGAAAGGGTGCTGAGCCACCAACTCAGAAGTAACCAACCCCTCCGCCTCCAAACGTTTTCCCCAATCCTGGATGGCAGTCTGGAAACTCTGCGCAAACTGGCGCGCGATATAAGGATCCCCCATCATGCCTCCACAGCCTGGTTTGAAAAAAACGGGGGCCCTCCTCGCACTGCAGAGTTACTGCTGCTTCCTCGAATCGCTGGCAGCCAAGACATGCGAGGCCGTCTTCCATCAGCTCCACCGCAGCGGCACGCATGTCTGCCCACTTCACACTCGCAAAGGCATTCGTGAGGTCGTGAAGGTGAACCAATCCTAAGCGGCCAGCGCGACGGATACGCCACATCATGATCAGAGCGTTGGCACTTGCATTCTCTTTGCATCTGTGTGGTAAAAAGCCAAGCACTTGGGGCGGCATCTCGGGGGTCGTAGAGTGAGTGGAGCACCAGCCCTTACCGAGCGGAGGGAGGAGGTGGATAGTACGAAGCCCCGAGGCCGTTCCCCCAAAGGTAGTCCCGTCGGCTTTTTTTTTGCCCAAGAGACTCCCATGCTAGAGGCTAGAGTGCCAAAAAACAGGTGTACGCATACTGGTTCGAATTCTAGGACAGGCATCTTCCAAAATCGATCTAAAAACTGGCGCATCCAACTCGGGCTCTGGAGCCCCCAACCCACGATTCTGATAGGAGGCAACCGTGGGTGGGACCAAAAGTATCGCCAAAAGCTCGACAGGCGCGGCCCAGCTAGGGACGGCCTTTCTCTTGGGAGCTCTCAGAGCCCATCTCTCGAGTTTACAAACATCCGACTTGGCTTTTTTTTCTGAACTGCTCGTCTAACTGGCTGACTGAATCAGGCGCGAGGTCTTCATGCACTCGGGCTCTGGCAAAGTTGATCCAAGACGGGATCAGAGTCGCCTGCATGCCTCCTTCACTGCCAGGGAGCGAGAGCTGGTCCAGCCATTCCTTCTCGGACGGCGGGGCGACCTGTGCTGCTAGATATGGGCGACGCTTGGTGCCAAACTTGCTACCTGCCGCTCTCCTGGCCAATCGATACACATCAAAGAGTTTGCGCTTCCTCCATGCTTCCCACATTTCATTGATCGTCTTCTCTTGGAAAGCCTTCCAGTCCAAAATACGTTCTCGCTTCATGTGGCGTGAGAAGGCTCGCAGTTCCTCCGAAACTCTTCGCTCTTCATCTGACTGAAGTGTCGTCTCGGCAGCGTTCTGATCGCCAGTTGGGGGGAACCTGATGGCATTTGGCCTGCATCTGATATTAGAATCACCACTTGAAATAACAGCTGGTGCAGTGTGGCCCAGTGCGACTCGTAGTTCTTGGCGCTGTCGTAGCAGTTGTCGGCGATGTGCCTGTAGCGCGGTATATCTTTCATCTTCAACTCGCTCAGCCGTAAAGAACTCTTCCCCAATCTCAATCATCACACCTTCGATCTGGGCCCACAGCATGTCGGGCAGCGTGCGGTTCTTCAAATCGCGCATCAGGTCCTCGTCATGAGTAAAACGCTCTTCCACAGCTTGGATAAAATCATCTCGAATCGGATCGCCATGGAAGGCTTCCAGCATTTTGTCTCGATCCCATCTCGTACGTGCTGCCTTCACTTTATTTGCGGCCGTCCACGTCGGCAGCTGAAACTTGAGATGTAAAAACATGTGGTCTCGACGTACCCGAGTGCCGATGAGCTGAAGCTGTCGCGACAGGTGGCCCAGTGTTCCCGTACTGCTGCATACTAAACTCGTGGGTACACATACATAGTCAATGAGAGTCTCCACGCCACTCGTTCCGTACCAAGTAGATTGTCCATGATCCGCACTGCGGGCTGTCATGTAATGGCTCTCCAGTAACTCGCGTAACAATTGTCCAGCCAAATGCTCAGTCCGTGCCCCATATTCACTGATGGCCCCCGTCTCAATGTTCGTGCATGCAGGTGGAGGTACCACTCCCATCCCATCGTTCAGATCCGTACACAATATCGGGACGCTTCTGCTCGGGGTCTTGGCCAGGACTTCCGCAATCCAATCAATCAGTCCGCGGACAGTACGATCATATTTGGGCCCCTCTGCTTTTGTCTTCACTCGCGGTGGAAAATATGCGCCAATGATAGTAAAATCGTAGAAGGAAGAGGCGACGCGGACCGCAAGACCGCGGCCCGCAAGGGCTGCCCCAGGTACAGTGATACTTCGGAGATGTCGCTGCTTGATCTTACATCCAAAACTCATTGTGATGCCTGCCGAACTGTTAGTGTACTGTCCAGGGCACCATCCGCCCTCCACCTGCCATCGTCGTCCAAGCCGTCGTTGTTGAACCCGTAGTGTGGCACGTTGGGTAGTGCCCACCAGCGTAACGCAGTCGAAATTCTCGCACGCCAAGTTAATATCCTCCTGTCTGTCACGGCGGGAGGAAGAGAGGGGGTTGTAGTGCCCGCATCGCCATACGTGAGGTAGTAGCTGTGGCGGCGTTGGGGTCCCCCCCATCTCCCGTGAGCATTTTTCCAGTTTGAGCTGCAGGCATGCTCCCGCGGCCATGATGGCCACCAGCAGCCCATGGTGTGGCATCAGACCCAACAGGTCATGTTATGAAAGGACACTGTGTCGGTCTATGGCCGCCTTCAATGTGCTTCAGCCGTGGCGGCGGCTGAGGAGGGAGGAGGGAGGAGGGAGGAGGGAGGAGGGAGGAGGAGGAGGAGGAGGAGGAGGAGGAGGAGGAGGAGGAAGAGGAGGAGGAGGAGGAGGGGGCCAACCCTGCTGCTAATTACTGCAGCGCGTCCCCGGCGCGGGCGACGGCGCCCAGGCTCGGACATACGGCGGAGCGATGTGTGGCGCTGGGCATCTCTATGGAGCTGCCGTTCGCCTGCGCGGACCACGCCCATGGGCGGCAGGACTGCCCACGGGCGGTCACCCAGGCAGCTAGTGAGCTGCGCTGGGTCGCCATTTTGGCCCGTGAGCTACGCCTGAGTCGCAAGTTACTGCACGTGCGTTCTCACATCATGTTCTTTCGTCGTAGGTCGCTCTCGTTCGCCCGCTTTCGGCTTCTCCTTCGCTCCCATGCTGGCTTGGACGGCTCGCTTTTTGAGGGGCGCAGAGTTGCTAGACTCACTGTTTCTGTACTCTGCCTGCTTACCTATATGTTGTGAGCTAGCCACGACCCCGCGTATGATATGTGTACTCTCTCTGACGTCGAGAGCGTCGCTTGTGTTTGTGGTCAACCGTTTCTGGCATCGCTCTTTGGATGGCTTCGAATGGCTAGTCTCACGATTACAATACTCTGCCCGCTTACATACACATTGATATAGCTGGGACCCAGTGAATGTGGATACACCGTAGGTCAGTAACCAACTGCTCCCGATAATCCCCTGGGGATAATAAAATTCGGGGGTCTGGTGGGGTTAATCAAAAATATTCCCGGCGAAGGTGATGTTATGATGATGATGATGATGCTGCTGATGATGATGATGATGACGATGATGCTGATGATGATGCTGTGGGCTCGTGTAGACTGACCTTGTAGATCTTGGCACAAGACTGACTCGACAAGCGCATGGTACTTCAAAATCTAATCGGTCCCTCATGGCCCTGCCACACGTTCGTGAGTTGGGAAAACTGAAATTTTGATAATCCCATAGCCCTGACCCACTCTCGTGATTGCGGAAGTTGACATGGTCAGACCATCATTGCCATGCTCAGCGTTGTTGATGCTGTTGCTTGTCAACATAAGCTGACAGCAACTCCGATTCGCAACTTCCCCCGGGATTATCAAGTTCGGCCTCCGCGTCCTCTCCACACTTAAATCCTATTGACACGGGATAACAAATTTTAGAGGGGGGTTAGGGGGGGGTAGGCTTTAGTTTCGGGGGCAATCGGTTACAACAATTGTAGGCATATGCCTCCTACTGGTGCAGTCATTGTTTCCCGCACAGGCTATCCGATCCGATCCGATCCCTCATGCCTCCCTCCTGTTGCCCCTCCTCCTCCTCCTCCTCCTCCTCCATCTCCTCCTCCTCCTCCTCCTCCTCCGCCTCCTCCTCCTCCTCCCCCACCACCTCCTCCTCCTCCACCTCCTCATGTTGCCCATCCCTCTCCCCTATCCCCCTCCACAACTCCTCCCAAGGGCGGAGGGGAGGTGGCGGCGGAGGTCGTCCCACCCCCACCCGCTGCTCCTCCCTCCTCCTCCGACCCCTGCTGTATCCGCCTCCTCATGCTTGAACGGCGCGGACGTGGGTGGCAGGCCGCGAAGATAGGGGGGCTACAAAAGACGTACGCGCCCAACCGCGTACATGAATGCGGCTCCCCAAGTCCGCGAGACCAACCTCGTGATACGAACGTTTGCGCAATGCGCACTTTCGCCACCAGCGTGGACTCATGTACGTGAATGCATTCCTTTCGCTCTTGAGAACAAAATCCGCGGCAAGCCTCAGCATAAAAAAAACGCAACGTAATAACTGAAGGGGGGAGAGGGGCAGGAGGATGAGGATGAGGCGTGGGAGCGCGATCGAGACGTCCTCGCTGAGCTCGTTGTCGCTACCGTCGTCCGTGGGGTGCATCCCTTCTGGGCGCGGCACGGCCATGTGGCCTGAAGGCGTCGTCTCCCACAGGCCAAACGGCAAAGCGCCGCGTCCTGGGCCTGGGGGTGCAAGCTGCTTGCCTCAACCCAGCCAAAAAGGATCCAGAAGGACCTCCTGCAAGGGCCCCCAGAGGTCGAAACTGCAGAATCGCCTGCCGTCGTGTTTCGTTTCATAGCTCGAATGGGTCTGGGGGGGGGCATTTGGACGCCCGAAATGGGTATGGAAAAAGTGGGTACAATGCCCAACAACAAATGTTGTCCCAAACCAACAGGGGCCGCTGTTGGGCAGGCGGCCTTCTGCTTCAAATGTACGCAGGCCGCGGCGACACCGACAGCGAGTCCTGTTCAAAATGAGCAGGAGCTGCTGTTGGGCATCGTACCCATTTCGTTCGTGCCGAGGGGAGAAGACATCCCTTGAGCAGGGACCGACCGTCCAGGCATTCCTATAGTCCTACCACGAAATGTTCTTAGAAGCTAGAAACGTTCGAAGAACAAAAACAATGCTCTAAAACCATAAATCCGATGTGATCAAACGAGACCGTCCCAGCCAGAAATGTCCTAAGAACACTTCGTGGGAACGGCAAAAGGTTCCTAGAACATCGCTTGGTGGGGCTATAGGCGAACCAGGACGCTTCGCCACTGCTTGAAAAATAAACAGGAACTGCTGTTGGGCATCGTGCCCTTTTCGTTCGTGCCGAGGGGAGAAGACATCCCTCCTCTGACTCACGCCGTGGTCCGACTCTTCTTCTTTCTCTAACTCTTCTCATGCCTCCTCTCCTCCTCCTCCTCCTCCTCCTCCTCCTCCTCCTCCTCCTCCTCCTCCTCCTCCTCCTCCCCCTCCCCCTCCTCCCCCTCCTCCCCCTCCTCCTCCTCCTCCTCCTCCTCCTCCCTCACTCATCCTCACTGCTCCTCCTCCTCCTCCTCCTCCTCCCTCCTCCTCCGCCTCCCCTCCCCTCCTCCCCCTCCCCACTCCCCCTCCTCCTCCTCCTCCTCCTCCTCCCCTCCCTCCTCCCCCTCCTCCTCCTCCTCCTCCTCTCACCTCCTCCTCCTCCTCCTCTCCTCCTCCTCCTCCTCCTCCTCCCCTGCTCCCTCCTCCTCCTCCTCCGCCTCCTCCTCCTCCTCCTCCTCCTCCTCCTCCTCCTCCTCCCCCTTCTCCTCCTCCTCCCTTCCTCCTCCTCCTCCTCCTCCTCCTCCTCCTCCTCCTCTCCTCCGCTCCTCCTCCTCCTCCTCCTCCTCCTCCTCCTCCTCCTCCTCCTCCTCCTCCTCCTCCTCCTCGCCTCTTCCCGCGCGACCTCCACTCCCCCTCCTCCCCCTCCCCTCCCGCCTCCTCCTCCTCCTCCTCCTCCTCCTCCTCCTCCCCTCCTCCTCCTCCTCCTCCTCCTCCTCCTCCTCCTCCTCCTCCTCCTCCTCCTCTCCTCCTTCCTCCTCCTCCTCCTCCGCCTCCTCCTCCTCCTCCCCCTCCTCCTCCTCTCCTCCCCCTCCCCCTCCTCCTCCTCGCTCCTCCTCCTCCTCCTCCTCCTCCTCCTCCTCCTGCTCCTCCTCCTCCCTCCTCCTCCTCCTCCTCTCCTCCTCCGTCCTCCGGCCTCCTCCTTCCTCCTTCCTCCTCCTCCTCCTCCTCCCCCTGGAGGCCGGGCATGCCCAGGAGGTTTGGAGAGCCGGAAGGACCCCCCGGAGGCCCACCGACCCAGACTTCCTCGAGTCCTGAGAAAAGCATGACGGGGGATAGAGGCCTCCTAGCATCGGCGATGCGTCAGCAATGTATCGGCGATGCACCCGCCATGCATCGGCGACGTCGACGGTGCATCGGAAACGCCGGCGTGGACAACATCGGGCTCCACATCGAGCCGCATCGGCGATGCATCGCCAATGCATCGGCGATGCGGCGCGATCCTCCGACCCCATCTACTCCGACCCCATTTAGGAGGCCTAGAGGAGGAGGAGGAGGAGGAGGAGGAGGAGGAGGAGGATGAGGAGGAGGAGGAGGCCTCTGGGGGCCCTCACCGGGTCTCGGCGCCGTCCAGCAACGGCTCCAGGAGCCAGAAGCTGGTCCGGGGGAGTGGGTCGACGAGACCGCTGAGGGCGGACGGCAGGAACGAGTCATGGCATCGGGGTCCTAGCCAAGGTGGCTACACCACGTACAAAAAATCAGGCCACGAGCAGCGAACATTCAGGGGCACGATCTCAAGGATACACTATCACACCGATAATTTCCGCGAGGAGGGCATCCGCGAGAAAACGCCCCGCATCCGCAGGGTCGCGGCCCAAGGACCCCGCCCGCGAGGCCGCAGATACGGAAACGGCTCTCGCCCACGAGGAAGAAGACGACGAACGGCGAACGACGAGCACCCGAAGGAGCCAAATCCGTCTCGCAGCTTGCCGTGCCGCCTTCCCACAGCAAAAAGCTGATGAAAAAACCTCAAACCCCGATTCTCCCCCCTCTCAAAAAGGGTCCGCCGCCCGAAAAGAACAAATGTGACAGTGGACCAGGACTAAGCTGTACAGGACCGCTACGATACTGATCTTCCCCCAACCGTCCTGTGGAGCTGGGTCCTCGTTTTGAATTTGCAGCGCCGCGCGTCTCCTCCTCCTCCTCCTCCTCCTCCTCCTCCTCCTCCTCCTCCTCCTCCTCCTCCTCCTCCTCCTCCTCCTCCTCCTCCTCGTCAGCATCATCACCTTCATATCAATTACGTCGGCTTACCACCCTTATCATTATCATCACACTTTCGCCACACCCCTCATACGTTTCGTGGCCTCATAAGGGGGCTCCACCGAAGTTCCCAGTGGCAGCGTTCGCATGACCCCCTCCGACTACTTCGGCACACCCCTCACACGTTCCGTGGCCCCTAGGGAGCTCCACCGAAGGTCCCAGCGGCAGCGTTCGCACACTGCCCCCAGACTATTTCGGCACACCCCTCACACGTTTCGTGCCCCCCCCCCCAGGGAGCTCCAGCGAAGGCCCTAGTGGCAGCGATCGCACACCGCCCCCCGACCACTTCGGCACACCCCTCACACGATTCGTGGCCCCCACCGAAGGCCCCAGTGACAGCGTTCGCAAACTGCATCCGGACCATTTCGGCACAATCCTCACACGTTTCGTTGCCCACAGGGAGCTCCAGCGAAAGTCCCAGAGGCATCGTTCCCATACCGCCGTTCCACCATTTCGGCACATCCCTCCTTCGTTTCGTGGCCTCATGAAAGCTCCACCGAAGGCCCCAGTGGCAGCGTTCGCATGCCGCCCCCAGACTATTTCGGCAATCCTCACACGTTTCGTGGCCCCCAGGGAGCTCCAGCGAAAGGCCCGGTGGCAGCGTTCGCACACCGCCCCCTGACCACTTCGGCACACCTATCACACGTTTCGTGGCCCCCAGGGAGCTCCAGCGAGGGCCCGAGCGGCAGCGATCGCATACCGCCCCCCCACCACTTCGGCACACCCCGTACACGTTTCGTGGCCCCTAGGCCCTAGGGAGCTCTACCGAAGGCCCAAGTGGCAGCGTTCGCATACTTCGGCACAACCCTCACACGTCACACGTTTCGTGGCCCCCTAGATAGCTCCAGCGAAGGCCCCAGTGGCAGCTCCAGCAAAGGCCCCACCATGTCGGCACACCCCTCACACATTTTGTGGCCCCCAGGAGCTCCACCGAAGACCCCGATGGCAACGTTCGCACACCGCCCCCTGACCATTTCGGCGGCCCCCAAGGAGATCCACCGAAGGCCCCAGCACCAGCGTTCGCAGACCGCCCCCGACCATGTCGGCACAATCCCTCACACGTATTGTGGCCTGTACGGAGCTCCACCGAAAGCCCCAATAGCAACGTTCGCATACCGTCCCCAGACCATTTCGGCACCCCCCTCACATGTTTCGTGGCCCCTAGGGAGCTCCACCGAATGCCCCGGTGGCAGCGTTCGCATACCGCCTCCCAACCGTTTCCCAGACACCCCTCACACCTTTCCGGGCACCGTAGTCAGGTCCCTGGCGAATCGTCCAGGCTTGCTGAAGCAGACTGCAGCTGCCCATGTATTTCCGTGCCTTGGGCGGTCCTTGCTGGTAAGTGGTCGCCTCATGCTTCAGAAAGGGCTCGGGCTTTTTCCGCCAGGCGAGCTGCACTTCGGGCAACGGTCGTCACCCAAGGGTGCGGGCCGGGGCCCCAGGCAGTGGCAGCGCGTGGGCGAAGTGAGCGTTTGCGGGAGCCAGAGCGCACCTGCGACATGCCTGCGGGCACCAAACACGTCAGGGGGGTCGGGTCATTATGCCACGCCCGCCCCGCACGCGCGCTCGTCCCCCTTGACGTGGGGGGTGGGCCCGGGAAGCGGCCGTTCCTAGACCCCCAGCCTCGTGCTTTGTCGAAGCGTAGACCCCGAGATCTCCTGACCATTCCCCGGATCCGGGTCATCATCCCGAGTCGTGCGTGGACGGTCGGAAGGCCTGCCGAGGGGCCCCGGAAGCAGAACCTAGCGAAACACCTTCCGTCGAGATTGCTTCATGACTCGAGGGGGTCTGGGTCACCGGCCTGAGGATAGAAGTGACAATGTGTTCAAGACACCCCGAGAAGGAAAGAGGCGACATCCTGCGGGCGCCGCGGCATCTCCCCGCGCAGCCCCGCGCCCGGAGGGGCACACTAGGAGGCGGTCTCGCTGGACGTGGAGAGCCAAAACTGAGGGCCCAACGGCCGCCAGGAGCTCGAGGCT
This sequence comes from Prorocentrum cordatum, assembly GCA_963575745.1. NCBI lineage: Eukaryota > Dinophyceae > Prorocentrales > Prorocentraceae > Prorocentrum > Prorocentrum cordatum. Next base: position 220,077 of record CAUYUJ010016984.1, read on the forward strand.
CTCCCGAACGGCTAGCGTACCCATGCCCATATTTATGCTGCTCCCATCGTACTTGGGGACCACATCCCAGAAATAACTTCGAGCAGCCAGAAAAATATCGGACCCTCCAGTTTCGGTACCTTCTTGGTGCTCGAAATTCCTTCTGATGATCAAGGCTAGAGAAGGTTGGAACATCACAGGCCCAAATGAACAGGCAATGGCGTAAAGAAGAAGCTTCGGAGCTCCGCGCAGATTTCTCGGATCGGCGCTGGACCCCCCCGCCCTGGCGCGCCAGGGGGGCGCCAGCACCGATCCAAGACATCGGCGAGGAGCTCCAACAGCTTATGCCTCCGCGGTTGTCTCTTCTTCGAGGCTCGGGTCGGGCGAAAGGGGGGGATAGCAAAGGGGGGGGTTGAGAATCAGCTCACGTAGCTGATTTTCCCGGCGCCCCCCGGCGCCAGAGGCGACTATGTATCGAGGAATGGGCCCCTCGGTGAGGCCGAAACCAGCTGCATGCAGCTAACTTCGTACCCCCCCCTTTCCCAATCCCCCCCTTTCGTCCGGCCCGAGAGGCACTGAGTTCGAGCCCCTCCCGAGCGCGAACGGGCCCCTGCCCTCGCCCTCGCGGCCCGGACTCCTCCGGGGCGCGCTGCCGCGTGATCTGCGGTCGCGCGGACACTCGCCCCGCGCGGGGCACCCGCGGGAGAACGCCCCGGATCCGCGGGGCCGCGGCCCCGGGCCATCGCTCGGACGTCCATTCCCTGTGTTTTTTTTCGGTTTCGCGCGTGGTTTTTCGCCAAATGATCAAGGATGCTCCTCGATGAAGGAAAAATGTACACGTCCGAGCGATGCCAAGGCCCAGGGGCCCTGCCCGGGAGGCCGTGGATAGGGGTATGTGTTTTCGCCCACGAGGCTCGGCAGGCGAGGGGTAGAGCAGAGCAGCAAGAATGATCCGATGACGGGAGACTGATTGGAAGAAAGCCAGAGGCACCCAGCACGACAAAAAAAACGGTGTTCGTGTACCGCTGAAGAGGGCACGAGCTTCTGTTGGGGCCCTGCTGGAAGAAAAGTAAGGCTCGCGCCCTCCTCTTCCCTTCTCACTTCGTGATCCGTCGGTGGCGACATCCGAACCCTGCCCCCACCAACCATCGGTTCTCCTGAATCGATGGGAGCCGGGGGTAGGGTTCCTATTGCGCCACGCGTTCGACGAATTCTGGACCCTACCCCCGCCGCCCATCGAGCTGGGGCTCGGGGCCACAACGAAGGAGAGAATGCGCGACGCAAGGCTGGTCCTAGGGATGGGGGTCAAACGCTCGAGTGCGACGGCGAGGACGAGGGCAGATCGGAAGAGCAGGGGGAGGGGAAGCCCAGAACTCCGACGTCGTGATCGTACCACGACGTAAACACCGAAATCCAGACCACTTCCCTGGGACGGGTGGGGGTTGTCCCGGGCTGCTACTTGACGGTCCCGGAGCCTGGTGGAGGCCCCCGTTGGCAAAAGCCTCCAGCCGTGATTCTCCACGACACGAGAGGGGGGAAGGACGAGGCTGGGGTGACACCGACTGTGGGAATGCGCGCGCGCCCTTCCGCGCGCGTGCGGACGTGCGCGGTGGCGCGAGCGCGCGCACGCACCGAGCGTGTGCGCGAGCATGTGCGTCGGGCCACGAAACGCTGTACTGGGGGGGGGGTACGCATGCGGGCGGTCGCACTCTCGCCTTCGGTGGAGCTCCCTATAGGGCCACGAAGCGTGTGAAGGGTGCGCCAAAGTGAGGGGGTGACGGGAGGAGGGAGGAGCGGGAGGTGGAAGGAAGGAAGGAAGGAAGGAGTGAACGCGGGGCGCTCCTCAAAGCGAAGATGGCTGGGAAGTCTACACCGCACCAGCCCGACGTCGTCCCCGACCCTCAAAGAGTCCAGGGATTGAAAAACAGCCCGCCACTGGCAGTGTCGATGTTCCAGTCTCCGAATAAGTCCTGCCAACCTGCGTCCCACGTCCCAGCCCGGCACGCCGGCCGTGGAGTCGCGCTCGAGCGCTGGCGGGGGCCTGCCCCGCAGCGGGGCTGCGTGGGGAGGGCGGCACGCCAGCGCCGTCTGTCGCCTCCCGCACCTCCAGCCGCCCGACCACAGATCCGCAGTCATAGTCGGGCCGCTGGCGGTTCACGCCGCTCCTGCTGCACCCTCCGAGATGGGGGTAACAAACTTTCCGTCGGGGCTGCCCTCCAGCCGTAGGAGGCGACGGCGCGAGCCGCTCGCCCGCTCGGCCGTCGGACGGATCCCCGTCCGCACCGGTGCGTCTGTCTCTTGTTTGGCTCCTCTCTCCATTTCGTTTTTTTTGTGTTTTGTTTTACTCTCTCTCTATATATACATACCCCTCTCTCTCTATATCTCTCTCTTTGTCTCCCTCGCTCTCTCGCGCTCTCTCTCTTTCTCTCTATGTACGTTTCTTTCTCTCTCACAAACCGAAGCTTGCACCTGAGAGTCACGCCGACCACTCCGATCGCTTCCTCCCCCCTCCCCAGGAGGTGGACTCCGATCGCCTCCTCCCCCCTCCCCAGGAAGTGGCGGCGGCGAAGATACCGAAAGCGGGGACGCGGGAGACGCCGGCTCCGCTTTTTCTGGGGATTCGCACTCCTCCGCTGCAGCTCTGCGAGACGGTGGGGCTGTGCCGCGCTCCCTTGATATCCGCCACCGTGCCCGCACGGAATGGGCGTGCTATGTAGAATGCCCTTTCCCAACCGTCCTGCGGTGTTGGGTCCTCGCTTGGAGCAGACAGCGCCCCGCGCCTCCTTCCTCCTCTCCGCCTCCCCCTCCTCCCGCCTCCCATCTTTGCCTCTGCCCTCCGCGTTGTTTCTGTTTCGGCACACCCCTCGCACGCTTTGTGGCCTCGTAGGAAACTCCACCGAAGGCCCCCGCGGCAGGGCTCGCCTGCGGGCCCCCGCCCGTTTCAGTGCACCCCTCACACGTTTCGTGACCCCATAGGGAGCTCCACCTAAGGCCCCAGTGGCAGGGTTCGCTTGCGGTTCCCCGTCCAGCTCGGCACACCCCTCACACGTTTCGTGGCCCGATAGCGAGCTCCACCGCAGGCCCCATTGACAGGGCTCGCATGCGGTTCCCCACCCATGTCGGCACACCCATTACACGTTTCGGGGCCCACGAAGGAGCTCCAACGAAAGCCCCAATGGCAAGATTCACATGCAGTTCCCCGCCCAATGCGGCACACCCCTCACACGCTTCGTGGTTCCATTGAGAGCTCCATCGCAAACCTACTGGCAAGGTTCGCACGCCGTTCCCCGCCCATTTCAACACATCAGCACACCCCTCACACGTTTTCGTGGCCCCACAGGGAGCTCCACCAAAAGCCCCAATGGCACGGTTCGCATGCTGGTCCCCGCCCATTTCAGCACACCCCTCACACGTTTCGTGACCCCATGGAGAGCTCCACCAAAGGCCTCCGTGGCAAGGTTCGCATGCGGTTCCCCGCTCATGTCGGCACACCCCTCACACGGTTTGTGGCCGAATGGGGAGCTCCACCATAGGGAACTCCACCGAAAGCAGTGCCACAACGCGGCGTTCACAACTGCATAGGATTGCGTCCTCGCCATGATCATTTATGTTTTCGAAGCCCCCACCCTGGCATGCGCATCGTCAGAACATCGCCCCTCAGAAATTGCTTTCCAGCGTTCCGTTCGGCCTCCAATGGCCAAGATGGCCGCCAGGACGGCTTCTCAAACAGCCAAGGCGACAAGCATTAAAACGGCTCCAGATGGCGCACGACGGTTGATGAGGCCCTGAAGACGGCCTCAAGACGGCCCCAGAGACCCCGAAGACGACCCAAGAGGGCTCCAAGGTTTGAAAGATTCTGAAATTCTCGCCTAATTGGGTTTCTGGCCGCCCAGTACGGCCGAAGGGGCGTCCAACGTAGCTTCAAGACAGCCCATGGCTTCCTCACATCCGGTGGAATTTCGAATTCCACGCTCCACCCTGCGCCACTGCGAAAAATCTGCACTCGTGGCATGAGCGGCCACGAGAATCTGCGAACTCGCCCACGAGGGGGGCACATAACAGTAGCGACGTCACCAAATACGAGCTGGGTTCATGAAAAAAAGGAAGGCGCGAAATTCATCGCTGCGTCGCGCTACGGATACATAATGTAACGAGCGCGTGTCTTCGGTGATTGCACGAAACTCACGAAACTTGTAGGTGTTACCGATTTCGCTCATGTCGTTGATGTTCGTGGATGTCGTGGAAGCCGCAGCTTGCCATATTATATTCGAAAATTGAGTGGTGAAAAACCAACTGCTTCATTTGCATTTTGGGAGGCAGTACGATCGATTTTGGGACCCCATGAAACCCACAAAAACCAACAAAATCAACAAACACCAGCGAAATACACAAATTTCCTGGGTTTCGTGGACTTTCGTTGATTTCGTCGATTTTCGTGGATGTCGCTGATTTCCTGGATTGTCACGAGCGCATCTTGAGTTCGAAAACTGAATAGTGATAACAAGTTGTTTCATTTGGATTCTGGAACGCAATATGCCCGTTTCGGATTCCACGAACCCATAGTGCCTCCAGAATCAAAATGAAAAAATGGTTTGCAGTTTGCGAACTTAAGATGCGTTCGCGGCAACCCACGAAATCAGCGAAATCAACGAAAACCGAAGAAATCCACGAACATCAATGAAATCCATGAAATTATGCGGATTTCGTCGATGGTTGTTGATTTAGTGGGCTCGTGGAATCCCAAAACGCGCAGATTGCCTTCTAGAGTCCAAATGAAACAACTGTTTTTCACCATTCCGTTTTCGAATTTAAGACGCGTTCCTGGGCGTTCACGAAACCCACGAAATCAGCACAACCCACGGAATCGACGAAAATCAGCGAAAATCAACGAAACCCACAGAACCCACGAAAATGTGGATTTCGTTGGTTTCTTGCGATTTCGTGGAACCCCAAAACGCCCATATTGCCTTCCGGAACCCGAAGGAAACAAGTCATTTTCATCCTTGAGTTTTCGGACTTAAGGTGCGTTCGCGGCGACCCACGAAATCAGCGAAACCAGCGAAAAACTACGAAATCCACGAAAACCAACGGAATCCACAAAATGCTGCTGATTTCGCTGACTCGTGGAATCCCAAAACGCGCATATTGCCTTCCAGAATCTAAATGCAACAGATAGTGTTTATGATTCAGTTTTCGAACTTAAGATGCGTTCGGGGCAATCCACGACACCAGCGAAATCAACGAAAATCGATGAATCCCACAAAAGCAAACGAAATCCACCAAATCGACGAAAAGTTTATGGATTTCGTTGGTGTTTGTCGATTTCGTGGAATCCTAAAACGCCCATATTGCCTTCGAGAATCCAAATGCAACAACTGGTTTTCACCATTCAGTTTTCGAATTTCAGATGTGCTCGTGGCAGTCCACGAAATCCACGGGCGCGACGGCGGCGCCGCCTGCCGCTTGGGCGCCCCGGGGGGGCGTCGGCGGAGTCCGCGGCGCCCTGGGAGGCGTCTGCGGCGCCCTGGGAGGCGTCTGCGGCGCCCGCGACGACGCTGGCGGGCGCATCGTCGGCTTCGCCCGCTGCGGCGGCTGCTGGCGAGGAGGCGCTGGGCGACGACCGCCAGCGTCACCATCGTCATCAGCGTCGGACTCGCCGCGGCCGTCGTCGTCGAGCACCTCCGTCGGTGGGCGGCGGCGCGGCGGCGCCGGCGCTGCTCGATCAGCTGCAGCGGCGTCTTGCCCGTGGGGGCTGGGCGGTGTGGCGGCCCGAGCTCTGCCAGCTGGTCCCAGACGTCCACGCGCGACAGATCGAAGAACTCTGCAACCTTGATGTCGATGGGCTAGCACATTAAAATTTGGGGTCTAAGAGAAAATAATACTCTGAGAACACCCGTGCTTCCACGCACCTACACCATTACACTGATCATACACCCAGTCACCCCACATAAGAATACACCCATACACCTTGTAATGTAAGCCCTACACATCCTACCCAAAATAATGATACACCCATGCGCCCATTCTACAACCCGCAGAAATCTACACCCATACACCCCACATAATACTGTGCCAGCAACCTCGCGCCAGCTGCCGATGCGGCACAGGAGGTCGCGGTCCGCCTCGGGCCAGTCCTGGAGGTCGTCGACTGGGTTCGCCCCCGTGTACTGGATGACCTTGCCCGCTTGAGATCTGATTGACTCGCCGCAGTTGTTGAGGATGCTCCGCAAGCAATCGAGATCATTGTCAATCATGTGTGACAAGTGGAGGCTTTGTGCGCTGGGGCCTCTGCCCTGTGGGCCGCTCTTCTGGGACTTCAGATGGACGTAATACTCGCTGAGCCCCATCTCGATCAGACCTGTGCTTCTGATCAGCCGCGCGACCCGCGCCTCAACCCTGCCGAACCTCCGATGATGGGAGCGCCACGTTCCGCGGGTCGCGCGGCTGATGAAGTGAAAGTTGCGCAGGCCGAACTCAGCCGCATGCAGCGCAACAAAGGGCCATAATCCATCCTCCACGGCTTTGAATACTTGGTCGCTTTTGATGGGCGGCGCAAGCATGGCCCGCCCCGAGGCGGCGCCGCGGCGGAGCGGAGCACCGCCTCCACATCGCCGCAACGCCGCCTCAGAGTGCGCCGCGAGCTTGCCCGCCAAAAACCTTCTACACGGATGTCGCCGTTCCTCCTCGACGCCGCATCGCCGACGTCAGCGCCGAGCACGGGCGGCATAGTCGGCGGCTGCCGAGGAAGACTGGTGGGCGGCCGATTCGGCTAAGCGCCAGACAGCCGCAAATAGCCAACATGGCGGTCGCAACGGAATGCGTGCATCTTCTCGCCACCTGGGAGATCACTCATCCCCCCTCGTTCGCCCGAAACCCAAAAAATACCTGCGCATCGTTCCCAACCACCCTGTGGCGTTGGGCCCCCGCTGTTCCAGAGACAGCGCCCCGCGTCTCCCCTCGCTCCCCCGCCCCTCCTTCCCCCCCCGCCCCTGCCTCTGCCCTTCGCATGCCATCATCCTCATTGCCATCATCATCGCCACCATCATCGCCATCAACATCATCATCGCCATCATCACCATCAACAGCATCATCATCATCATCATCGGCGCGATCGTCATCGTCATCGTCGCCCCCATCCCAAGACACCCCATCGCGCGTTTCCGTCGTGGCCCCGTCGGGAACTCCACCCGCGGCCCCAATTGCACCGTTCGCGGGTGGGCGCCACCCCCTCCCCGCCAGCCCCCTCACGCGCGCCGCGACCCCATGGGGAGATTCAGCCGAGGCCCCAGCGGCACCGTTTGCAAGTGGGCGTCGCCACGCACTTCGTGGCCTCACACGGAGCTCCAACTAAGGCCCCACTTACACCGTTCGCGCGCGGGCGCCACCCCCCTCGCGGCACGCCGCGCGCACGTTTTTTTCGCGGCCCCGCATGGAGCTCCAATTGAAGCGCGGTGGGCGTCGCCCCTGTTTCGGCACACCCCTCGCGCGCTTCGTCGCGCCCCCGTAGGGGGCTCCAACTAAGGCCCAACTGGCGCCGCTCGCATGTCGGCGCCACCCCCGCTTCGGCACACCCCTCGCGCGCGTGACCGCATAGGGAGCTCTAGCTAAGGCCCCAATGGCACTGTTCGCGCGTGGGCGCCACGCCCGTTTCGGCACGCCCCTCGCACGTTTTGTGGACCCATGTGGAGATCCACCTCAAGCCCAAGCGGCACCGTTCGCGCGTGGGCGTCGCCCCTCCTTTCGGCATGCCCTTCGCACGTTTCGTCTGTTTTGGTCCCATAGGGAGCTCCAGCCAAGGCCCAAATGGCATCGTTCGCATGTGGGCGCCGTCCTCGTTCCTGTACGTCACCCTTCTCCCCAAACCCCAGCGGCGCCGATCGCATGTGGGCGTCGCCCCCGTCTCGGCACATGTCTCACACGTTTTGCGGCCCCATAGGGAGCTCCAACTAAAGCCCAAGCGGCGCCGCCGTTCGCCTCGCACGTGGGCGACACCCCTATTTCGGCACACACCCCTCACACTGTTCCTGGCCCCGCAGCTCCACTTCAGGCCTGATGGCGACTCTCCTTTTTTTTTGCTGGCACACACCGCGCGCATTTCGCGTCGTCGCGGTCACGCAGGGAGCTCCACCTGTGGCCCCAGCGGCGCAAACCGCGCATGGGCGACACTCCCGACCGCAGGGAATTCCGCCAAAGACCCCAGCGGCACAGCCCGCACGTGGGCGTTGCCCCACTTGCGGCACTGACAACTGCATGTGGTTGGGTTCTTCGCCAAGCTTCAGATTTGCCCGGGGCGGGGCCCAGGCATTGTAAAATATGGGACGATTGCACAAAGCACGCAGACAATCAACAACCATAGTGGCCATGGCCCCCCCCGCACTTCAAGAGCAACATGACTTACCAGCGTATGAGTGTGTGACGATGAATTCACGATTGCGTTAATGCGTGTGTGTGCGCGCGCGCGTGTGTGTGTGTGTGTTTGTGTGTGTGCGGGCGCGTGGTTGCGCGATTGCGTGGGCGCGCGCGGGGTTCTGGCGAAAAAGATGATGCGCAACGGGGTCAGTAATAATGATGATGGCGGAGTGGGTGTCTGTGCGTTGAGGATGGTGAGTGGTTGATGACGACGGCGGCGTTGACGACGGCTGACGACGTCGTCCGGTGGCGTTCATGGACGCCGCCGCGCGAGAAGAACGTGATTCAATTTCGAGAAGCTGAACGGAGAAAACCACGCGTTTAATTCGTAGTATCGGAGGCTGTAGCCGCAGAAGATACAAGACCAATCGAATATTCTGATGTCCTACCAAGATGTATGATGCAGAGAAGACGCGCATCCCGATATATATATATATATATATATATATGTATATATATATATATATATATATATATATGTGCGGGCGCTCCCGCGTCCGCGCGAGATTCAGAAGATCTATGGCATGAAATTGTCGCGTGTATATACTGCGCACGCATTAAACTCCGCTCATCGCTCACGCACTGAAACATGTACAACGCAGACGTGCATACATTTGCATATGAAATGTGTATGTGTGTATATATATATGTATGTATGTGTATGTATTCCCACATATATCTACATACATAGATGAAAAGATGCAGTCATGCACCTATACATATACACATCCGTGTATTCATATGTATGTATGTATGCCTGTCTGTCTGTCGGTCTGTCTGCATGTATATATGTACGCGTATTTTATATGTGTGTGTGCGTGCGTGTTCAACACCCAAATGGACGAACGCCCATAATAAAAACAAACATGGCCCAACTATGTAATTACATATTGAAAAATATAAATCGCCCTCGCGGTGGCTGCATTGGAGCGTGGAATTTCAAATTCAACTGAATGTGGGAAAGATGAGACCCCCAAGAGAGCCCCGAGTCGGCCCAAAAGGACCCCAAGATCGTCCAAGCCGCTTCCAAGAAGGCCTCAAGCCGGGCGCTCCAAGAGGGCACCAAAACGGCCCAGAGAGACCCCCCTGACGACCCAAAAGACTAGAAGAGGCCGCCAAGAGGCCCCAGGAGGATTCCAAAGGGCACCCAAGCGGCCCCCCAGAAGGCTCCAGGGAGGCCCCCAAGAAACCCCAAAAGGTACCCAAGAAGCTTTCTCCTGATCGTCCTCATTTTCTCCCGCTCCTCCTCCTCCTGCTCCTGCTCCTCCTCCTCTTCCTCAGCGTGCGGATGAAGACGATGTCGGGATCACCACCGTCCTGAGCTCAGATCACTCGCCGAACTGCCGCGGGATGTGAACTCGACCTCCTTCCTACCGCGCCAACGAAGACGAGGTCGAGTTCACGACCCGTCCTTATCAGACCACTCGTCGGAATTGCGCTATTCCTACGCTCGGTCTCCTTCCTGCAGCGCTGCTGCACGAGCACGGCGGCGGGGTTTGCCACAGGCGGCCAGGAAAAAAAACACTCCAAATCGCCAAAGGCATCCTAGGGAATACCTGTGATCGCAGGAGGGCCACGCTGAGGCATCGGCGGCTCCTCAAATCCGCTCAAACTGGGCCCGTGGACCCATCCCAAGGTCCATGCTGACCCGATTCTACAATTAGGTCGGGCATGTCCTCCTACAGGCGGATTTTGGACGAAATATTAACAATTGTCAGAAATCATTAAGAACAGTGAAGAATTGTAGAAAAATCGTCCCAAACTATTTTTTGGCTATTTTGAAAATTCTTCCTGTAGAGGGACATGCCCGACTTAATTCTACAGGCAGATCCAGCCGTGGTGACGAGAAGCCTCCGGAGGCTCAGAAAAGACCGAAACGCGCCAATTAAGGCCGCCGTGGTAAGACAAAACCGGGAGCGGGACAACATCGGACAAGGACAGATCGGATATGTCTGAGGTCTGCTGGTTATGGAGGATGTACCGTATGTTGACGGCACCCATGCACCGTACCGTGCTTGGACTCTCTTCAGGCCCCGCCGCTCCAACGCGGTACTGTGCAGTGTAGTTCGGCTCTCAGGGGTCTGAAAACTGCGCACCGTAGCATTCAAAGGCCAGAGATCGACGACGCCTCGGGAGACGCCGACGCAGTTCGGTGCACAAAAGTCGTCCGCGGATATCTGGTTCCATGGTCGGCCCAAAGCGCACTGGAATGCTCTGAGAGTGCCCCGGAAAGCTTTCAGAGGAGGGGTGGAGGAGGAGGAGGAGGAGGAGAAGGAGAGGAGGAAGAAGAAACTGAAGATGATGATGGCGATAATGACGACTGGCGATGGTGATGGTGATGATGATGATGATGATGACAATTCGGATGCAGATGATGCTGATGATGACGATGATGCTATTGATGATGATTCGCAGAGTATGATGATGGTGATGATGATGATGCCGATGCTTCTGCCGACGATGATGATATTGCATTTTGCATCATGCCCTCAAGGTCGCCCTTGCGCCTGAGGCGGCACGACAAGCCGCTGATAAGAAACGTTATGCAAGAACGCCTCGCGGGAGACGTGAGAAGATTGAGGTCAGTGCAGCAGGCGAGCGAGCGGGCGTACACGAGCGAGCCATTCCTCTTTGCTGCACTGGCCTGCATCCACAAGCCAATCTGAACCGAGCCGTCGAGCGAGATCCATCTGCCATCGCCAAGCCTTGAACTTGCGGCCGTGCGTCTGGGATCCGTGCTCGCGTTTCATTCTCTGGAGCCAGGCCATGCTGCGGCACTGTAGCAGGTGGACGGGCACTAGCTGGGCAGGCGTGGCACTTGGCAAGGCGGCCTGGCGGGCTAGATGACCAGCCAAGGTGAGTCTGCTAAGATTCACATCTATGTCCCATGTCGGCTGGGATTGTAGAGCGGCAGAGGCTCGGCGCCAGCGACGGCGGCAGAACTCCCCGGGCGTCTCCCCCGTCCATCTGTCCGTGCAAATCAGCTGTGGGGACAGCGTGCGATGCGTGATGCGCATGTAATTCAAGTCCTTGACGGTTCGGCACCTCGATCCCGAACCATAGCAAGACAGGCTTGATAGCTTGCTCGAGCAGCTTCGCGGCCCGCTGCCAGCGGCAGGCGCGCCCAGGCAGAGACAGCTTGAGAGCGTAAGAGGCTCGCCAGGCGCGCGCTACCCTGTGCTGCGCGTCCTTCCAAGACCTTCCGTCGAAGGTGAAATCAGAGCCGAGGCAGGGGGAACCCTCGGCGCGCGGCGCGCGCGTCAGGATACCGTCCTCGACCCTCGCCCGGTAGTCGCCGAACTCGTGGTCCAGCGCCGTCGCACCCCGGGTCAGACCGGAGGGAGGTGCGCGCCAACCGCGATCTCGAATAATGCGTCGCCAGGCCATCGCATTCAGGCGCAGCGTCTCGGCCGCGCCCGCGAACAGCCAGAAGTTGTCGGCGTAGAGCAGTCCCGCCTCGTGCAGCGTCGCCTCTCCCGGGAACTCGAAGCCCCGGCCGTGCGCCCAGCACTTGTCCAAGAGCTCCTCCTAGGCATCCTCCAGCACCAGGTTGAAGAGGATCGTGCTGGCTGGGTCTCCTTGTCGAATGCCACGAGTCCGAGGTGCTGGTTGCGTCTGGATCGAGCCCATCTTGATCACCGCCGAGGCCTTCAACTCCCTCATGATGGCCAGGATCACGGGCCTTGGCGCGGCCCTCTTTCGCAGCGTCTCCTCGATCGAGGGGTGCGATACACGGTCGAAGGCCGCCTCGATGTCGCCGTCCATGATGAAGATGGGTCGGTTCCACTCGCGAGCCTTCTCCACCAGCATGCGCATGCTGAAGATCACGTGTACTGCGGGCTCCGCAGGGTCAGCTTGCTGCCGCATTTCTTGATCAGGCCGATCGACTAGAGCTTCTCGAAGGTGGTCAGGAGCGCGATTGGCCTGTACCCCTTGAGCGTGTGCTTGTCTCCCTTCTTCTCCATGGGCTGGATGATGTGCTTCGACCAGACTTGATCCCTGGCATGCTCTGGCACCCCGCGGAAGCGGCTCTCGAAGACGGCCGCGAGCGAGGCGAGGAAGCCCGAGTCGAGGGCCTGCGCGACCTCGGCGACCACCCCGCCCACGCCAGGCGCCTTCATGGCCTCCATGTCGTCCAGAGCCTCGCGGGGCAAGGGCGGGATGTCTAGCGCGTCCTCCTTCGTGATGTGGGCGGGGTAGGCAGAAACCCAACAGGCCCCTCCCCGTCGCTGGTCCTGAAGGCGTTGCCGCACTCGCGCTCCAAAAGTTCCTTGATCCTCAGCGGATCGTCTTCGATCCCCCCTCCGTGCTCATCAGCTGGATGTGGGCCGGCCCAGGCTGAGCTCGGCCAAAAGCTCGAACTCGAGGGTTGCCAGCCTCGTGTAAGTCGTGCTGCAGGGCCCTGTTCGCGGCCCTGATCTTGATGTCCCTGCTGTAGATCGCGCGCTGCACGCGGTCGCGGGTGGCCCGCCGACGCGCCTCCAACGTCCGCAGCGTCTGCGTGAACTCGTGGCTCTCGGGGAGCTTGGGGGCCTCCCGCGCTGGCGGGCCCCTGCCGCGGGCTGCGGCAGCCATGCGCACCGCGCCCATCATAGACGTGATTGGCACTGGGTTGCGGTCGGCGTAGCAGGCGTTGTGGCTCCAGCGCTGGAAGCGGTTGTCGAGGCAAGTCCAGCCCTTCATGGGCGCACGGCCTCCGTTCCAGACGTAGCGCCTCCTGGCGCCGAGGGTGAGCTCCAGCTTGATGGCCGAGTGGTCGGACTGCGCGCAGTCGGCGATATCCTCGAGCGCGGTGCTGACCTTCCAGATGTCGCGAGCAGGGGTCAGGACATAGTCGATCTGGGATGGCGGGCACTTGAAGTCGCAGTGGCAGGTGGGCCCGCTGGCCGCCGCAATGAACGTGTTCGTCGCCGCGAGGTCGCGCTGCATGAGAAGCCGCGCCAACAGGTCGGCGCGGCGGGTGCGCTGACCGACTGGGAAGTCCCCGACCCAGCGCGCCTCGTCCGCCCTCGGGGGGAGGCAGAGCCGCCTGCGCGTCCGCGCCCACGATCGGATGCGCCCCAGACGGCGCCACGGTGATCAAGTCGGAGAGCTCGTCCATGGAGTCCTCGCGCTGGCTGCGAGAGTGTCCTGGGAAGAGGTGACTGCATATGATCCAGTAGTCTTTCTTGCGAATGCGAAAATGATGTGCCGCCGAACGCCCCCATGGCAGAAAATCCCCTCGAAGAAAAAGTCGAGCGCGAGAGCGTGCCGGCAGCCCCATCTGCTTCTGCCCCTCGACGCGCGGTGTGACCAGGTAGAGATCGCCTTCGCTGACCTCTAGCTTCGTGGTCGTGTCTCATTAGCCTACCTCCTGGAAGATGGCCAAATCGTAGTCGTGCTGCTCGCGCAGCGTCTGCGCAAAGAACTCTGCGCTGTGCTTTCCGATCCCCTGAGCGTCCCAACTGGTGAACTTGAAGCCCATCTGCTCCGCGGGTTCCTCTAGAGTTCGCTCCCTGTCCAGTCGCTGCCCCGCGTTGGCTTTCGCCTGGAACTCGACTGGGTTCAGGTCCGCGCCCGTGTAGGTGCTGATCTCGGCCGCGACGTTCTCCCTGAAACTCATGAGGCCCGTGGTCTTCACCGTTTTGCCAAACCTGTGCTGCTTCCACCAGGCGACGCCTCGAATGTAGTCCAGCTCCAGGTCGGCCGTCTGCACGCCGAGGTTGTCGATCATCTCCTTCTTCGCACGCGTGATCATCATAGAGAGCCGAATCACCTTTGAGGATTTTTCCGCTGAGCACCAACATCGTTGACTCTGATGATGCGACTGCGGCATAGTAGTCTGCTTGCCCTTCATAGAGCGCACCCAAGCCCACATGCGTCCCGAACTTGTGGGGCGGACCTTCAAGAAGCTCGCACGCTCGAGCGGGACGAACACTCCATCCTCTGCCTTGTCGGGAATCGTGTCGGTGAAAGCGCGAGCCTCGCTCGGGATGGTATCGCGTCGCGTGTCCCGATCCCAGCCGCCGATGGTCACGCAAATCTTGTCGCTCGCTTTCTTTGGCCCCGACGGAGCCGACCGTGCCGCACTCTCGAGCCCGGAGAAACGCAGCGGAGGCCCGACCGAAGACGCAGCCGTGGATGGTGCCACCGAGCGTCCCTCGCGAAGGTCTTTGAGCTCCTGCTCCATGCTGTTGGGGCGGCCCTCGTGCCTCTCGACATCCCTGCGCACGTTGTCGATCGATGTCTTCACATCCGCAAAGTCCTTCGCCATCGGCTCTTTGATCTCTGAACGCAGCATCTCCCTGAAGTGAGCCATCATCGTGTGACCATCCAGGAGTGCAGCGGGCACTGGCTCGCGCGAGCGGCTGCGAGAGCCCATCGACCGCTAGCACAATCTGGCAGAGTCGTGAAACAGCTGGCACCCGCGAGCCCCAGTCCATGCCGCCGCTTGAGCCAAAATGGATGCTGCTGCTGATGATGATGATGCTGCTGCTGCTGATGATGATGATGATGATGATGATGATGATGATGATGATGATGATGATGATGATGAT
>CAUYUJ010016984.1:240000-253544 GCA_963575745.1 Prorocentrum cordatum
TGCGCAAAAAAAAGGGACGGAGGGAGGATGGTCCGTGGGGTCGGTCGTCTCAGCCTGTGTGGGAAGAAAAGAAGGGGGGACGAAGAGGAGGCAGTCCTCGGTGTCGGTGTCGACGTGGGATGGGCGTGTCGTCTCGAATCTCCCTGGGCGTTCGCGTCACTGGCTTCGATTATGGGTGTCTTCTGGTGTGGGGTCGACGCAATGGTGCTCGAGCGCCGTCTATGTTTCGGTGTCCTGTGCTGTTTGAATCCATGTAATGTCGTTTGGTTCTCCTGTCGCGCAGGTATGTGCGGTCGGTCGGTGAAGGTCTGGTTTCGCTGGCGTAGACAAATGTTGCTTTCGTCGTCCCAGCGTTTGTGTTGACGACCGTGTTGCCTGCGTCCTCGCTGCCTTGGGTTGAGGTCTGGTCGACATTGCAGCACTTGCTGTGTCCAACGAGTTTGAGTGTGGTTTGCGACTCCTGAAGCCATTCGCCATACTTTTCGCTTGCGAACCGTCTCCCAGTTGTCGATGCGGTGGAGCTTCGTGAGGTGTTCTGCACGACGTGCCGCTCGTTGTATATACTCGGTTCCTCCAGGTCTGTTGTTATGCTGACTTCGCCGTCTTCGCTGTGAACGTTTAGTGTGGCAGGTGTGTCACGCTGGGGTGGGTTGTTGTCTGCGTCGTCGCTAATGCTGTTGTTGCAGTGGTCGTTGTTTGGTGCGTCGTTGTCTGGTGCTTCGTTGTCTGGTGGTCGCTGGCTGCTGTGAGGGTCAGCTTGTGTTGTCGTGCGTCGTCTCGGCGTTGTGATGGTCATGCGAAACATGCGTCGTTGTGTCCGTCGTAGGTGTTGCCGTAGGGGTTCCGTGAGTGTCCACGTCTCTGCTCTGTATAGTGCTGTCGGTGTTACTGTGCTGCTGAACAGGCGGAGTCGGTGAGCCAGTGGGTAGTACTTGCTAGTCAGCTCTTGTTTGCGAGAAGTAAGCAATGCCCATGCAGCTCTCATGCGGTGCTGAATATCCGTGTCCATCGGTTCGTGGAAGCAGATCAGTTGGCCGAGGTGCTTGAGCTTGCCCTCGTATGGGATGACTTCTATACTCATGTCTTGGACACGTGCTGTGCGTGAACTCGCCCTTCTGGTCCTTCTTGTCCGATTGCTGAGTAGGTTGGTTGTGTTTTGGTGCAGTTCGAGCCCGTGTAGCTTTGCCACACACACAATGTCGTCAAGCATCGAGGTCAGACGCGGGAGAGCTTGGCTGGTCAAGAGCACGTCCTCGGCGAAACGTAGGTTGGTTAGCGTTGCGGTGCTCGCGAATCCCAATTCAACTCCCTTTTTTTATTGCTGCCATTCGGAGATAAGTGGACCAAGGATGCGGTGGAGAAGCACGTTGAAAAGTAGGGAGCTTAGTGGGTCGCCCTGCTTCGTGCCCCGCAAAAGGTTGAAGGGTCTGCTGCTGACGCCTGTCCTCACCGTGGCAGTCTGTCCCTCCGAAGCGTGTGAGGGGTTTGTCGGAATTGGCGGGGAGCGGCATGCGAACCCTGCCACTGGGGCCTTCGGTGGAGCTCTCTATGAGGCCGCGAAACGCATGGGGGGTGCGCCGAGACAGAAACAATGCGGAGGGCAGAGGCAAGGATGGGAGGAGGGAGGAGGGGGAGGAGGAGAAGAGGAAGGAGACGCGGGGTGCTCCCTTCAAAACGCAGACCCAATACCACAAGCTGGCTTGGAAAAACACATAACGCGCGTTATGTGGCTGGGAAGGTGGGTGGGTTCGCCGGATGCCACAACACCTCTGTGCTGGGCCACCTGTGTTGCTGGTGTTGCGAAGAACTGCGTTGCGGGTGCTAGGTGTTACTGCTGCTGCTGATGCTGCGACGATTGTACTAGTACTGATGCTGCGGCGACGCCGGCGCCGTCTAGGAATACCTAGGACTGGCTAAGGACAGCTAGGACTAGCAAGTGAGTGGGGGTATGGTACGGATAGCCAGGCGCGCAGCGTACGGGATTGGTGATGAGTAGCCACGAGCAGCGGACGCAGCGCGGGACCGCACCACCCAGCGTGTTTACACCGCAGTGCCTTCATACACCACAGGGCTTGTGTACACCACAGCGCACATGTGCGGCACAAAGCCCGTTTATACCACAGAGGCCGTGTACACCTCAGCGACTGCGTACACAACAACGACTGCGAACACCACAACGCCCTTTACACCACAGCTGCTGTTGACACAGCAGCATCTGTGCGCAGAGCACCTGTGTACACCACGATGCCCGTGTACACCTCAGCAGCCGAGTGCACCCCAGCGCCTGTGCACACCATACTGCCTGTGTATAGCGTAAAACGTGCTGTATTTCACAGATCCCGACAGAGCCCTGATCCAGAAAATTCAGGGGGCCCGAGGGCATCAAATTCAATGTGTGAAATCTTTGTGATTCTTGGGCTTTCCGCCCCAAGGTGCGGTTTCCGCCACATGTTAGGCCAATAACGCATGAAGGCACCGCAATGCTTATGTGCAGCTCCACGCCAGTGTACACGGCAGGGCTTCTGTGCCCCTGCCAGTGCACACCACTGTGCCTGAGTACACCGCATTGCTTGTACACCACAATGCTTGTTCACACGAAACTGCCAGGGTGCACCACAACGTGCGAGTACACCACAAGGCCTGTGTGCACAACAATGCTTCTGCACATCACATTGCCTGCGTGCACCGCAGTGCGTGCTTATACCACGATAACTGCGTACACCAGATGTGGTGCAACAATATCACCTCTGTGCACCACAACGCCTATGTACACCATTGTAGTCACCACAATGACCGCGTTCACCACAGCGTGTGCGTACACAATACCGCCGCTGAACATCACCACGCCGGTGTGCACAACAGATTCTGCTCCTACACCATCTGTGTACCACGCCGCCTATACACCACAGTGCATGTGAAACCACAGATACTGTTCACACCTCCAAGGTTTCGACGGGGTCAACTTCCTGAAAACCGTTGTGGGCCCGAACGTATCAAACTCAAGATGGTGGTTAACTGTTTGTGGTTACTGCTTTGTACTGCACCACGCCGACTGTGTGCACCACATCGCCTGTGTGCACCACTGTGCTCGTGTGCACAACACTGCCCGTGCACACATCGATGCTCGTGTACACCGCCATGCTTGTTTGCACCACAGCTGCTGCTGCTGCACCAGCGGGTGTGGGGCTACGTGCGCCGCTGTGCCTACGGCGCCTGCGCGGGAACCACAACAGCCTGCGAACGGCGCGCGCCTCTACACACCACAGACGCAGGCCTGCGCAGACTGAAAACACGCCGTCCGTGCATGTTACTGCCAGGATGCATTTGCGCTGAGCAACGTGAGCTGCTGCAGCGGTGGTGAGCGGGGTCGTAGGCATCATGCAATCTACTGGGTGGATGTGTGGGTTGGAGGCCACATGATGCGCGTGATGTGGCCACCTAAAAAACTGAAGCCTCCAAGAGGCCTCACATTAGAATTCCAGGCCCTGTGAGACCCCAAGAAAACCCAAGTAGGTACCAGAAGGGCGCCCAGACATCCAGAGTCACAGAAGACACACGTACTGAATGATTATTACCATCTGACCTTGTCGATTCTGGACACCTCCGAACAGGTCCAGGAGGCTTCTAAACAACCCCAAATACCCCGAAATACCCCAGAAATGGTCTCAAGTTGCCTTTGAAACTCCCGGGTGGCCTCCTCCAGGACAGCCCGCAAATAGCTCCAACATAGCCACGGCCCCAAGACTCCTCCACACGGCTCCAAAACCTTCCAAAACAACCCCAAAACCACCAACCACTACACTAAGATGGCCCTGGGGATACCTAAGAAGCTCCAGGGGAGCTCCGAGGAAGACTCAGAGGGCCCCATAAAGACCCTGCACAGCCCCACGCCGTACCCCCTCAACGCTTACTGAATGGGAATTTTGCGTGCAAGTTCCCCCGATGGGCCAAGCCTGCACCCGTTTCGAGATGCTCCCGCTCGGCCCTGCTCTTCCGTCCCCTGCTCTTCCCCTCGATCACCCGTCGGGGTTGACCGGGGGCGACACTCGAGAGGGCACGAGACCCTTCCGAAGGCCGCCTTGCAATAGGACTGCCGAGGGTATGGGTCGCGAAACACAGGGCGCCAGGGTCGACCTACCAATCGGCCTCGACTCCACCGTCGCCCATCACGCCCGACGATGCGCGAAGCGAGGTTCGCTTCGCGCCCTCGCACCCTCGCTCCGCCCCCCAGCGAGGAGGGCACGACCTCTGGCCCAGACCGCGGCGCGCGCAGCGCGGCTATCTGCGCGCCCTGAGGGTGCCCTGCAGGCAAGCCGCATGAGAAGGATGCGCGGTAAGGATGCCAGGGCCTGGGCGGGCCATGTTGACGTTTTTCGAACGAGGCTGGCCAGCGAAAGTCGCAAGGGATGGGCCGAAGGGGCAGAGATGCAAAGACAGCCTTGGGAAATGGCTCATCCTTGCTATGCGGGTTGACTGTAGTTCCTCCAGCCGGAGCCCCTAGAACAAAACTGTCGCACGTTGCCGCTATCTCGGCCCCCGGAGGAACCCAAAATGACACCTCACGGCCTTTACTGGACTGCTGAAGTGAGCTGCTGTGTGATATAGCCATCTGGGCTCCTTATGTCGCATGCCCTGACCCTGCGCAAAAGAACACTGAAGGGCATATCCATACAGTCAGACCTAGGACAAAATAACATCCTTCAGGAACATGAGACCCTCCGCCAGCCAACATGGAGAGCATTCGAGGGTACTCCAGATTTCGTAATAAAGGGAGGGGGGTCTCATTTCGGGGGGGGGTCTCTTCCACGCTATCTTGGAGGGCCTGGGGGGTCTGGGGACGATGTTTTAGAGGGTTCTCCCACGGGGGAGGTCTGAAATGGCTTGTCTTGGAGGGTCCAGACCCCCTCCCTTTTATTACGAAATCTGGAGTAGCCATCTGGGCTCCTTATGTCGCATGTCCTGGCCCTGGGCAAAAGAACATTGAAGGGCACATCCACACAGTCGGACCTGGGACAAAATGACATCCAACAGCCACGAAGAACACTAGGGGACCCTCCCCGAGCCGAACTGGATCTCGTACCTCGGTCCGACTGCAAACTGTTGGAACTCCGAGCGCGTTGCCTCGATCGACGCTGGCGCCGGGGGCGGCGCCCCTGGCGCCACCAGGGTGTCCAGCGCCCTTGGCGCCACCAGGGTGTCCACAGACCTCCGAAAGTTTGTGTTCATTCAACTGTTTTGTTCTTCCAGAAATGGTCATCTGGGCTCCTGGGGGGGGGGGGGGGAGATGTCGCATGTTCTGTTCTGGCCCTGTGGGCACAGAGGGATACATCTGTCGCACGTCGCGGCCCCTGTGGGCATGCGGGGGCCTCCAGAACAGTCAGGACGAGAGCTGTCACATGCTGCAGCGTTTTGGGCGGTTCTCGAGAAATCGACACACAACGTGCTGCGTTGGCACGGTGGTGGGACTGGCCGTGAACACCTGCACACCTTAGTCGCGCCGAACAGTGTATAACTGACTACCTACCAGACCACCCCAACCCAAGCCGAAGACCCGAATTTCGGGTTTGGGGGGGGTATGGGCTCCATAGGTGTTTTTCCGATGTTCCCCGACCCCCCCCCCCACTGGAAATGGAAGGCCAATTGAGGCCTTCGGGTTGGGTTGGGGTGGTTTGGTGGATGGTGCATACCTGGCCGGCTATAGCAAATCCACCCAGGAAGAAGTGCAAGGAACAAAGCGCCGGATGTCTTCTGGGTTGACGTGCGGATGAGGCGTGCGTCCTGGAACACGAGGCCGAAGAACGCAACCATGGCCAGGCGGCCGTTGTTCAGCTCCATCAGCTGCCTCTCCTCTCGGGGGGGGGTCGCGACTTCGGCCGCGGCAGTGCTGCCGTCGGTGGCAGCGTGGACTTTCTGTGCGATTGCGATTCGACTCTTGCAGCCCATCATAGCACCGTCCGTACTGCTGCATAGCGACCGTCTCCGACATAAGACCAATTACCACACTGTGTATCCGTCTCCTGGACGCTACCCTGTGCGATCGTGCTGCACACCCAACGTCTCCACCGCACCGCAATCACACGCGAAAGCCGAGATAGGCTGATGTTGATCGAGGAGGTCTCATCGTACCACTTCACCTCCTCCTCCTCCTCTTCCTCCTCCTCCCTTACTCCTCCTCCTCCTCCTCCTCCCTTCCTCCTCCTCCTCCTCCCTTCCTCCTCCTCCTCCTCCTCCTCCTCCTCCTCCTCCTCCTGTCTCCGTCTCCCTCTGAACGGCCACGATGTGACCGAGGGACACGGCCGGTCGAAACCATGGAATAGGGGGAGGGGAGGCGAGAAGGTGGTGGTAGGCGGACCGCTGTCCAGAACGGGCCCCCCCCTGCAATGGGGCCGAGGGCGGCTCCGGGCCAGCACGGGGCCTGCACTGGCACAGCGGAGGGCAGGACAGACCTTGCCCGAGCCACCCTGGATGCTACTCCAGATTTCGTAATAAAGGGAGGGGGGTCTCACTTCGGGGGGGGGTCTCTTCCAGGCTATCTTGGAGGGCCTGGGGGGTCTGGGGACGATGTTTTGGAGGGTTCTCCCACGGGGGAGGTCTGAAATGGCTTGTCTTGGAGGGTCCAGACCCCCTCCCTTTTATGACGAAATCTGGAGTAGGCACGAGGCCTGCATCAGCACGTGACGAACACCACTGGG
The DNA here is from genome assembly GCA_963575745.1 of Prorocentrum cordatum. NCBI lineage: Eukaryota > Dinophyceae > Prorocentrales > Prorocentraceae > Prorocentrum > Prorocentrum cordatum. Next base: position 246,693 of record CAUYUJ010016984.1, read on the forward strand.
ACGCCGCTGGCAGCTGCAGGCACAGCAAACGCGCCTCACAAAAACACACAGCAACAAAAACGAACGGCGGTGCGAAAGCTCCAAACAGCCCAGAGGGGAAGCCCCCCCGGCGAGAGCCAATCACCACCGCTGGCACAGCCCACCTTCTGATTCTAACGGGCGCCATGATTGATGCCCACTGCCACCCCCTCTCCCTCTTACCCTCCCACTTGCCGTCGCTCGGACGTCCATTTCCTGTGCGTTTTTCGGTTCCGTGCGTGTTTTTTTCGCCCGATGGTCCAGGATGGTCCTCGATGGATCTCGCCGAGAAAAAATGCACACGTCCGAGCGATGCCAAGCCCAGCCCCGAGGCAAAGCCAAACGACCGGTGCTACTGGCTCGTGTGTTCTGGGGACCCGTCGAGGGCGCCATACGCCTACGCAGAACAGATGGTGCTCCATGCGACTCGCCGGTGCCAGAGTAAAGGGGCCCTGGGACACACACAAAGAAATACACACAAATAAAAGGACCCCCCAGATTTTTCCTCATTTTGGGGACTTTCGTCTTCCCCCCAACTTCCCATATGTTCGCATATCCTCCTCCTCCTCCTCCTCCTCCTCTTCCTCCTCCTCCTCCTCCTCCTCCTCCTCCTCCACTACCTCCTACTCCTCCTCCTCCTCCTCCTCCTCCTCCTCCTCCTCCTGGGGATCGACAATTAATTGTGTCTGTGTGTTTTTTCCCCTCCTGCCAGATGCGCAGCCGCCTGCCCTCACGGGACGCGAGGCAGGGGAAAGGCCCGATGGCCCAACCGCCCCCGCCGTCGCCCCGGAGGGGTTGTGCGCTCCCGCCGCCGATCTCCAACGAGAGGCCCGGCAGAAGGCCAGTGAGACACCACTGGAGGCACCAACAACACAGCACGACCTGGCCCATCTCCCCTCACAGTCCAAAAGGGGGCACCCCTAGTGGGGTTGGATCAGTCGCGTCCTTCGCAACTGTCCCTCAGGCCCAAACCAAGGACACCGAGACCAAGGCCCCGAACCCTGGCCGGTGGAGTGAGCCGCAGCGCGCAGCGACACTGTGAAGGAGGGAAGGAGAGAAAGGAAGCGGGACGGGAGGGGAGGGGCACAGTCTCACCGCCTCCTACCCCCCTGCCCCCAGGCTGTCGGACGCCGTCATCCGAGAAGCGGCCACGAGGAGGCCTGTGCACCTGCTCCGTCTCCTCCGTCTCCTCCTCCTGCTCCCCCTCCTCCTCCTCCTCCTCCTCCTCCACCACCGCATCATCATCATCATCATCATCATCATCATCATCATCATCATCATCATCATCATCATCATCATCATCATCATCCTCATCCTCATCCTCATCCTCATCCTCATCATCATCATCATCATCATCATCCACCATCATCATCATCATCATCATCATCATAATCATCATCATCCTCATCCTCATCATCATCCTCATCCTCATCCCTCATCCTCCTCCTCCTCATCATCGTCATCGTCATCGGCATCGGCATCGGCATCGTCATCGTCATCGTCATCGTCGTCATCATCATCACCACCATCATCATCATCATCATCATCATCATCATCACCAACATCCTCATTATCATCACCATCATCACCAACACCATCACCATCACCACCACCACCATCATCAGCAGCACCAGTACCAGCAGCTTCATGATCACCACTATCATCAACATCGTCATCACAATCATCAACATCAACATCATCATAATCATCAGAACCACCATGTTCAACATCATCATAGCAGTCATCATCACCATGAAAATCATCATCATCATCATCATCATCATCATCATCATCATCATCATCACCATCATCAACAACCACCAATCAGCGTCATCTTCAGCATCATCGTCATCATCACCAGCATCACCATAAGCAGCATCAGCATCATCACCATCACCGCCATCATCACCATCACCATCACCATCTCCATCACAATCGTCATCCCTATCAACATCACCACAACCATCATCCTCATCCTCATCCTCATTATCATCGTCCTTATTGTCGTCATCATCATCATCATCATCACCATCACCATCATCATGTTCATCTTCATCTTCATCTTCATCTTCATCTTCATCTTCATCACCATCATCAGCATCATCATCATCATCATCATCAGCATCATCATCATCCGTTCCCCTCCTCCGTCTCAAAACCAACTAATACAAATGCTACGGCTGTACCGGCTCCTCCGCCTCCTTGCCCCACCCCGCAGGCAAACGAAGCATGCGCATCATCCGCATCAGTCGCTCGAAAACCTCAGCGACTTGAACATGCCGCAACGCCAGACTGCCTCGGCTCTACCACGAAGCCCTAACGCCAACGAGAGAGCGTCTTCTATGCACGCTTCGCTGGTGCAAAATCCCTGCCTCCCCCGCTCTGGAGCCAACCCACCCATCCCCCCTCGAAAATCCCCCTCCTCTCCGGAACCTGGACGGAATGCGTGGGATTGAGGATGAGGAGGAGGAGGAGGAGGAGGAGGAGGAGGAGGAGGAGGAGGAGGAGGAGGAGGAGGAGGAGGAGGAGGAGGAGGGAGGATGAGGAGGAGGAGGGAGGAGGAGGAGGAGGAACTCAGACACGGCGCGAACACGACCAGCTTGTTCCCTCCCACCTCTACCCCCCCGGCTACCTGTTCCCTGCTACGCCTCTAGAGGCCTCCTAGATGGGGTCGGAGTAGACGGGGTCGGAGGACCGCGCCGCATCGCCGATGCATCAGCGATGCATCGCCGATGCATTTGCGATGCACTGGCGACGTCGGCGATGCATTGGCGATGCATCGGCGCCGTCGGCGTGGAGAAAATCGGGCTCCACATCGAGCCGCATCGCCGATGCGTCGGCGATGCGGCGCGATCCTCCGACCCCCACCTGCTCCGACCCCACCCAGGAGACCTAGAGAGACCTGGCAAGATCCCCCGCGCCCAGGGCGACGAGATCTGCACATGCCCACTGCTCCCTGGCCGGGCCAACCCTGAACCAGGCAGCGGTGTACGTGTGCGCCACGCCCTCCTGGCTTGGCCAGGAGGGCGTACACTTAAGTCGGGCCTGTCCCCCTACAGGGGGATTTTCGACGAAAGATTCAACATACCCCCAAAATGCCCCAAAAAGGTAAACAAAATACCCCCAAAAAAGTCCCCAGACTTTTTCTGGACGATTCTTTGACTATTTTTGGGGTCCTGTTGTTTTTCGTCGAAGAAATCCCCCCGTAGGGGGACAGGCCCGACTTTAGCGTACACAGAGCTCCCCCGGGCCCAGGATGGGCCCGGCGTATATACACAGCTTCCTCGCCCGCGCGCCCGCCCCGGGCGTCCTTCCACTCCGGCTGGTTCTGGTCCGCCACCAGCGTGGGCGTCCAGCCGACGAGGTCCCAGGGCGCCTCCTGACGCGAACTGGACATCGCTCTGACGTCCATTCCCTGCGCTTTTTGTCGGTTTCGAGCGTGGCTTTTTCGCCAAATGATCAAGGATGCTCCTCGATGGTCCTCGCCGAAAGAAAAACGCACACGTCCAAGCGATGCCAAGTGGAGGCGGTTGGAGAGAGGAGGTCCCGAGCTGGGACACCCCCGCTGCGGCCCCTCTCCAGGGGGCGGGCCGCGGGGGGGGGACGGGGCGGCGGCGCTCGTGCGAAAGGTGGAAGAGGAGGGTGGCACCGAAGGATGAAAGGTGGAAGAGGAGGTGGTCCTCGCCGAAGGAAAAACGCACACGCCCGAGCGATGCCAAGCGAAGGCCGCACCGCCGCTCGCCCGCGCACGCCAAGGGCCGGCGGCTCCGGAGGGCCGGGCCGCGCCGGGGGGGGGAGGGGGCCTCTCGGTGCACGCTCGCGGGCCCTGGGGACCGCACGAACGAGCGAACCCTCCTCCCTCCTCCCTCCTCCCTCCTCCCTCCTCCTCCCTCCTCCTCCCTCCTCCCTCCTCCTTCCTCCTCAGCCTCCTCCTCCCTCCTCCTCCTCCTCCTCCTCCTCCTCCTCCTCCTCCTCCTCCTCTGCTCCCTCCTCCTCCTCCTCCTCTTCCTCCTCCTCCTCCTCCTCCTCCTCCTCCCTCCTCCTCCTCCTCCTCCTCCTCCTCCTCCTCCTCCTCCTCCTCCTCCTCCTCAAACCGTGTCCTTCGAGTAGGGGGTCGACTTCAGAATCGATCTACCCCAAACTTGATTCCCCGTCGAGTCTGCTGACTATTCTGCGCATTTGTCGCATGGGTTATACGAGCTAATCACTTTTTGGGTAGATCGATTATGTAGTCGATCCCCTACTCGACGAACGAACCACCTCTGCGGACAAATCGTCCAGGCCCAGCTGAGACCAGGTGGGGGAGGCCATGGCCTAGCTCTCGAGCCCCAAGGACGGGAGCCCGTGGTCTCGAAACGGTGCGGTGGCAGACCGTGCGGTGACCTCGGAACCCCCCCCGAAGACCTCACAGCACGGACGGTGACCGCACGGTCCCAGGACCTTGGAGGACCCAGTCGGCCGAGGCACCCCTGAAAAACGACCCGAGGCACCCACGAATCCCTACTGACCCACCACACGGCGAGGGTCACAGCCACCGCTGGGGGACCCCGAGGGAGGGGAAAGACGGCACTGCTCGGGTCCGTCTCCCTGGAAGGGGCCACACTGGCCAGGCAGGAGGCGCCAATGCTCGATACTGGGCCTCGGGCGGACAAGAAAGCGCACGGGTCCAGAGTCTTGCGGCTGCTCCTTCTCCAAGCCACGTGCAGTGCACTCCGTACTGTTCGGGAGGGGAAGGGGGGAGAGCCCTTCCGCCCCCCCACCCCCATCTCCCGTGCCGCCCAACCCAGGAGTCACCCCGCGGCGGGGAGAGGCGCAGAGGGGTAGGGGAAACGGGGGCGGGAGGGGAAGGGAGCAGGCAACCACACGCGAGCCCAACCCCTGCAGGTTCAACTTCTGAGAAGCCGGCCTGGGATCAAAACTAGAAGGATGTCTGCTGCCAGGGGAGGCCCAGCGCGGGCGTCTCCTGCCCCAGCGTCGACTCGGCACGCAGGGGTCGGGAGTCGCAACCGCTCGCAGGGGGAGAGACGGCACTGCGGGGAGAGGGTGGCGGGAGGGGGGAGGGGCGGAGAGAGGGGGAGAGGGAGGGCGGGGGGGGGGGGGGAGACGGGAGGCAGAGCGCAGAAGGCGGGAGCACCTGTGGGGGAGACGGAGGAAGAGGATGGTAGCACATGGGCGACGAAACCGCGCGAGATGGCGTAGCGACCTCGCGCGGCGGCCTACGTGGGCCGCCCGCGCGGCACGCCGAAGTGGAGCTGGGGGAGCCCACGCGCCACTTTGCGCGGACAGCCTGCGCGCCAGTGCCGGTGAAGACGGCCCCGCTTTCTCCCATGCGTCGCTCGCACGAGGATGAGGACTTCGAGGAGGAACCATACAAGGGCCAGAAGGGGGGAGGAGAAACCAGGAGGGGACGAGGAGGGAACGAGAGGAAGAGGATGGACTTGCCATCGCTCTGACGTCCATTCCCTGCGCTTTTTATCGGTTTCGTGCGTAGTTTTTTCGCCGAATGATCGAGGATGCTCCTCAATGGTCCTCGCCGAAAGAGACACGCACACGTCCAAGCGATGCCAAGTGGAGGCGGTTGGAGAAAGGAGGTCCCGAGCTGGGACACCCCCGCTGCGGCCCCTCTCCAGGGGGCGGGCCGCGGGGGGGGGACGGGGCGGCGGCGCTCGTGCGAAAGGTGGAAGAGGAGGGTGGCACCGAAGGAGGATGGGGAATTACAGTCGGGGCGTTGACTTAAGGAACCCTAAGTAAGGAACGAGGCCCCCTTTGTCCCATCAGTTAAAGTTCGATTTTCCCATCGAAAACCTAAGGAAAACCTAAGGCAAGGTGTGAAACAATCAAGGAACACGGAGCCCCTCCCCAACGAAAAGGGCTCCTTCTTCAGCGCCCCGACTGTAGAGGACACGGAGGGGGACGAGGAGGGGGGAGGAGAAGCCAGGGGCGAACTTCTGAGGGCGAGGTGGAGTGGGGAGGGGGAGGAGGAGGAGGAGGAGGAGGAGGAGGAGGAGGAGGAGGAGGTGCAGTCGCACGTGCAGAAGAGGAGCGGCGTAGCAGTTCCGGCGGGCGTGGCGTGGCGGCGTGGCGACCTCCAGCGGGGGGAGGGGCCTCGCCTCACAGCCAACACGTGCCACGTCCTCCTTGCATTGGCTGCCGCTGGCTACGAATTCGAATTGGTGCTCAAGGGCTGACACAACTCCCACGGGTAGGTGCTACGCGTCCCTAAAGTTTCCCCCGTCGTTTCCACCTTCTCCGTCTGTCTCATCAGAATACGTCTTCGCATGACCAATCGACCTGAAATCGGTACCCCTCTGCTTTCTTAGCCCTTGGATGTGAACGTCCAGTTTCGCTTTCCGTGCAGTGTTGTGACTTTTGCCGCGACCATCCGTCTCCAATGCCGTGGACAGACAAGCTACTCACTTCCATTACCTTCGGTGGCGAGCTACCTGGTCCTCGCGGAGGTCTCTCGACAGAAAATTCCGCCCAGGGAGAGGAGGCCCCCCTCGTCCTCTGGGAGGTCTCTGAGGCGTCTTGGAGCCTGGAACGGCAGAGCAAGTCTCTTTGTTTCATCTCCGAGACTCCCGAGGCGAAGGGTTGAGAACGAGACAAGTCGGCATCCTCTCAAGGGGGCTTTGAACGAAGCAGCGCGGGGGATTACTCACTGTACCGCAAATTGCGATTGCCTGAACCATGCGAGCACGGTGCTTGCACCGCCCGCCGGAAGGAGACATCTCCCCTCACTCAAGCGACGCTAGTCTCTCAAAGCAATGCAACGGTCAGAGCAGGTCTCTTGAACGACAGAGGCCTCAAGGGGGACTCAGGGGGGGCCTCCCCAAA
>CAUYUJ010016985.1:0-12500 GCA_963575745.1 Prorocentrum cordatum
CCAACCGTATCCGACGCTCCGAGCGAGCCGGCGCGAGCGGAATGGCTCCGGAACGGCACGCCGGCACGCTCCCAGGCGCTCGCAGGCGCTCCCGGCACGCTCCCAGGCGCTCCCAGGCGGTCTCGAAGCTCCCAGGCGCTCCGAACAAGCGCTCCCAGGCAGGGGCTCCCAGGCGCTCCCAAACGCTTCCGGCACGCTCCCAAGCGTTCGCAAGCGCTCCCAGGCGCTCCCGGGCGCTCCGGCACGCTCCCGGCACGCTCCCAGGCGCTCCCGGCACGCTCCCGGCACGCTCCCGGCACGCTCCCAGGCGCTCCTAGGCGCTCCCAGGTGCTCCCAGGCGCTCCCAGGCGGTCCCAGTGCTCCCAGGGGCTCCCAGACGGGAGCGCGATCTTCGAGCGGGCACGCGCGGAAACGCTTTCGGAACAGCGCAGGCAGACAGACGCCGCGCGGGAGGGAGCGCGATCTTCGAGCGGGCACGCACGGAAGCGCTCTCGGCGATAGCGCAGGCAATTAACCCCGCTACGAGGTCCGCAGACGCTAATACGTTGTGTAAACCCTAAACTGCAAGCCACGGGCGGTGCATCGTCAGAAGCCCGTGGCGTCTGGCCGAGCGCTCAGCGAGCCTGCCCATAAACCCTAAACCCTAAACCCTAAACCCTAAACTGCAAGCCACGGGCGGTGCATCGTCAGAAGCCCGTGGCGCCTGGCCGAGCGATCAGCGAGTCCGCCCATGCGCGCACGCCGCACCGACGAAGCGCGTAGCGCTGAGGAGGATGCGCTCCCCCGCGGGGATGCCACGTGAGTGCTCCGAGAGATGAATAGAACCCTTAACCCTAGGCCCAGCCGTTGGGTCCCCTGCGCGCGCCTACATCCCCTGGGGCTCCAAACCTATGATAATTCAGTATGCGGCGCTCTGTCGGCCGTCCGTGGGGCCGCAAACCATATGAAAATACAGTATGCGGCGTTCTTTCGGCTGGCGCACGTCCCAGGCGCTCCCAAGCGCTCCAGGCGCTCCCAAGCGCTCCCAAGCGCTCCCGGCGCTCCCAGGCGCTCCCAAGCGCTCCCAAGCGCTCCCAGGCGCTCCCAAGCGTCTCAAGCGTTCCCAGGCACTCCCCAGCGCTCCCAAGCGTTCCCAGGCGCTCCCAAGCGCTCCCCGGCGCTTTCGGCACGCTCCCAAGCGCTTCCAAGCGCTCCCAGGCGCATGGCGCTCCCAGGCGCTTTCAGGCGCTCCCGGCACGCTCCCAAGCGCTTCCTGGCGCTCCCAAGCGATCCCCGGTACTCCCAAGCGCTCCCTGCACGCTCCCAGGCGCTCCCAGCCTGCTCAGCCTGCACAGGCGCACGTCCCAGGCGCTCCCAAGCGCTCCCAGGCGCTCCCAGGCGCCCGCAGGCGCTCCCAAGCGCTCCCAGGCGCCCCCAAGCGCGCCCAAGCGCTCCCAGGCGCTCCCAGGCGCTCCCAAGCGTTCCCAGGCGCTCCCCAGCGCTCCCAAGCGTTCCCTGGCGCTCCCAAGCGCTCCCCGGCGTTTTCGGCACTCTCCAAAGCGCTCCCAATGCACCCAGGCGCATGGCGCTCCCAGGCGCTCTCAGGCGCTCCCGGCAAGCCCCCAGGCGCTCCCCGGCGCTCCCTGGCGCTCCCAAGCGCTTCCAGGTAGGTCCCATCCCCTGGGGAATGCCTTACACGTGACAACGCGCCTACGGCGGCCTCTCTGGCTGTGCTGGGGAGCGTAACGCACGTGGAAATACGTCTCTGGCGGCCCCTTCGGCTCGGTGCGCCATGCAGAACGTTATGCCTGCGGCGGCTTCTTCGACTATGCTTTGGTGCCTTGCTGGTGCATCTAGCAGAAAACCGCGACGCGAAAATTATCCTGGCGAAAGACCCAACCATAAGCAATTGTTGGTAACGCGTTGCGGGTGCCGCTTTCGGTGGGGCTCCATATGGGGCCACGAAGCGCTGCCTTGGATGGGGGAACCGCATGCGGACTGCGCCACCGGGGCGGGCCTTCGGTGGAGCTCCCTATGGGGCTACGAAACGCTGCCCTGGGTGGGGGAACCGCATGCGAACTGCGCCACTGGGGCCTTCGGTGGAGCTCCCTATGGTGCCACGAAACGCTGCCCTGGGTGGGGGAAGCGCATGCGAACTGCGCCACGGGGGCTTTCGGTGGAGCTCCCCATTGGGCCACGAAGCGCTGCCCTGGGTGGGTGAACCGCATGCGAGAGCAGCCACTGGGGCCTCCGGTGGAGCTCCCTATGGGGCCACGAAGCGCTGCCCTGGGTGGGGGAACCGCATGCGAGAGCAGCCACTGGGGCCTTCGGTGGAGCTCCCTATGGGGCCACGAAGCGCTGCCCTGGGTGGGGGAACCGCATGCGAACACCCCCACTGGGGCCTCCGGTGGAGCTCCCTATGGGGCCACGAAACGCTGCCCTGGGTGGGGGAACCGCATGCGAACACCCCCACTGGGGCCTTCGGTGGAGCTCCCTATGGGGCTACGAAACGCTGCCCTGGGTGGGGGAACCGCATGCGAACACCCCCACTGGGGCCTTCGGTGGAGCTCCCTATGGGGCCACGAAACGCTGCCCTGGGTGGGGGAACCGCATGCGAACACCCCCACTGGGCCTTCGGTGGAGCTCCCTATGGGGCTACGAAACGCTGCCCTGGGTGGGGGAACCGCATGCGAACACCCCCACTGGGGCCTTCGGTGGAGCTCCCTATGGGACCACGAAACGCTGCCCTGGGTGGGGCCTCCTGGACACACTCTTCAGCGAACACCCCCATCGTGGGGGGTTCGTGGAGCTCCCTATGGGGCTACGAAACGCCTGCCCTGGGTGAGGGGAACCGCTGCGAAACCCCAGCTGGGGCCTTCGGTGGAGCTCCCTATGGGGCCACAAACGCTGCCCTTGGTGGGGGAACCGCCATTCTAACACCCCCACTTGGGGCCTTTCGGTGGGCTCCCTACGGGGCGAACGAAGCGCTGCCCTGGGTGGGGGAAAGAACCGCATGCTAACCACCCCCAGCTGTGGCCTTCGGTGGATCTCCCTATGGGGCCACTAACGCTGCCCTGGGTGGGGGAACCGCATGCGGGGCGACGTGCGGGCGGAACACCCCACTGGGGCCTTCGTTGGAGCCTCCCTATGGGGCCACGAAACGCTGCCCTGGGTGGGGGAACCGCATGCGAACACCCCCACTGGGGCCTTCGGTGGAGCTCCCTATGGGGCTACGAAGCGCTGCCCTGGGTGGGGGAACCGCATGCGAACACCCCACTGGGGCCTTCGGTGGAGCTCCCTATGGGGCTACGAAACGCTGCCCTGGGTGGGGGAACCGCATGCGAACACCGCCACTGGGGCCTTCGGTGGAGCTCCCTATGGGGCCACGAAACGCTGCCCTGGGTGGGGGAACCGCATGCGAACACCCCCACTGGGGCCTTCGGTGGAGCTCCCTATGGGGCTACGAATCGCTGCCCTGGGTGGGGGAACCGCATGCGAACACCCCCACTGGGGCCTTCGGTGGAGCTCCCTATGGGGCCACGAAACGCTGCCCTGGGTGGGGGAACCGCATGCGAACACCCCCACTGGGGCCTTCGGTGGAGCTCCCTATGGGGCTACGAAACGCTGCCCTGGGTGGGGGAACCGCATGCGAACACCCCCACTGGGGCCTTCGGTGGAGCTCCCTATGGGGCCACGAAACGCTGCCCTGGTTGGGGGAACCGCATGCGAACACCCCCACTGGGGCCTTCGGTGGAGCTCCCTATGGGGCTACGAAACGCTGCCCTGGGTGGGGGAACCGCATGCGAACACCCCCACTGGGGCCTTCGGTGGAGCTCCCTATGGGGCCACGAAACGCTGCCCTGGGTGGGGAAACCGCATGCGAACACCCCCACTGGGGCCTTCGGTGGAGCTCCCTATGGGGCTACGAAACGCTGCCCTGGGTGGGGGACCCGCATGCGAACACCCCGGGGAGGAGGGAGGAGGAGAGGAAGGAGGGGAACGCGGGGCACCGTCTCCTCTATCAAAACGAGGACCCAACACACAGGATGGTGGGGAAAAAATTTATCCGGGCGAAAGAGCACCATGAGCAATTGGTTGAATAACGCGTTGTGGGGTGCCGCTTTCGGTGGACGTGGGGGCCTCCCTATGGGCCACGCATCGCTGCCGTGGCTTGGATGGGGGAACCGCAAGGCGGACTGCGCCACCGGGGCGGGCCTTCGGTGGACTCCGCTATGGGGCTAGAACGCCTGCCCTGGGTGGGGGAAGCGCATGCGAACTGCCCCACTGGGGCCTTCGGTGGAGCTCCCTATGGGGCTACGAAACGCTGCCCTGGGTGGGGGAACCGCATGCGAACACCCCCACTGGGGCCTTCGGTGGAGCGCCCTATGGGGCCACGAAACGCTGCCCTGGGTGGGGGAACCGCATGCGAACACCCCCACTGGGGCCTTCGGTGGAGCTCCCTATGGGGCCACGAAACGCTGCCCTGGGCGTGGGAACGCCATCGAGAGCATCCACTGGGGCCTTCGGTGGAGTCTCTATGGGCCAACGAAGCGGCTGCCTGGGTGTGGGAACCGCATGCGAACACCCCCACTGGGGCCTTGGTGTAGCGCCCTATGGGCCACGCAAAACGCTGCCCTGGGTGGGGGAACCGCATGCGAACACCCCCACTGGGGCCTTCGGTTGGAGCTCCCTATGGGGCTACGAAACGCTGCCCTGGGTGGGGGAACCGCATGCGAACACCCCCACTGGGGCCTTCGGTGGAGCTCCCTATGGGGCCACGAAACGCTGCCCTGGGTGGGGGAACCGCATGCGAACACTCCCACTGGGGCCTTCGGTGGAGCTCCCTATGGGGCTACGAAACGCTGCCCTGGGTGGGGGAACCGCATGCGAACACCCCCACTGGGGCCTTCGGTGGAGCTCCCTATGGGGCCACGAAACGCTGCCCTGGGTGGGGGAACCGCATGCGAACACCCCCACTGGGGGCTTCGGTGGAGCTCCCTATGGGGCTACGAAGCGCTGCCCTGGGTGGGGGAACCGCATGCGAACACCCCCACTGGGGCTTTCGGTGGAGCTCCCTATGGGGCCACGAAACGCTGCCCTGGGTGGGGGAACCGCATGCGAACACCCCCACTGGGGCCTTCGGTGGAGCTCCCTATGGGGCCACGAAACGCTGCCCTGGGTGGGGGAACCGCATGCGAACACCCCCACTGGGGCCTTCGGTGGAGCTCCCTATGGGGCTACGAAACGCTGCCCTGGGTGGGGGAACCGCATGCGAACACCCCCACTGGGGCCTTCGGTGGAGCTCCCTATGGGGCCACGAAACGCTGCCCTGGGTGGGGGAACCCGCAATGCGAACACCCCCACTGGGGCCTTCGGTGGAGCTCCCTATGGGGCTACGAAACGCGCTGCCCTGGGTGGGGGAACAGCATGCGAACACCCCCCACTGGGGCCTTCGGTGGCTCCCTATGGGCTACGAAACCCCGGGTGGGGAACCGCTGCAACACCCCACTGGGGCCTTCGGTGGAGCTCCCTATGGGGCCACGAACGCTGCCCTGGGTGGGGGAACCGCATGCGAACACCCCCACTGGGGCCTTCGGTGGAGCTCCCTATGGGGCTACGAAACGCTGCCCTGGGTGGGGAACCGCATGCGAACACCCCCACTGGGGCCTTCGGTGGAGCTCCCTATGGGGCCACGAAACGCTGCCCTGGGTGGGGGAACCGCATGCGAACACCCCCACTGGGGCCTTCGGTGGAGCTCCCTATGGGGCTACGAAACGCTGCCCTGGGTGGGGGAACCGCATGCGAACACCCCCACTGGGGCCTTCGGTGGAGCTCCCTATGGGGCCACGAAACGCTGCCCTGGGTGGGGGAACCGCATGCGAACACCCCCACTGGGGCCTTCGGTGGAGCTCCCTATGGGGCCACGAAGCGCTGCCCTGGGTGGGGGAACCGCATGCGAACACCCGCGGGAGGAGGAGGAAGGAACGCGGGGCGCTGTCTCTTCAAAACGAGGACCCAACACCACAGGATGGTTGGGAAAAAAGCGACGCAGATGCGCCGAACGGCTCCGCGGACCCAAGTGATTCGCCCAAGACCTCGTAGAGCAAGCCCCGAGGAGTTCCAGGGGCCCGTTTTTCAAGTCCCACGAGGTTTACCGGGGGGGAGCGCGAGGGGCACGCACCCGGCGCCCTCTCGCACTGCGCAGTCCGCCGCGAGGGGCATCACACGACGCCTTCCGTGGCCATGTACGAGGGGGCGCCAGACCCGCCCCCTCGCGCTCCCCCTCCCCGCCGTTTCGAAACTCCAGGGGTGTCGAGAACGTCAGACAATCTCTACGTATGCCCTTCCTTCTGCTTTCCTTCCCTTCCCCGACGTGGCACTGACAGACCATCATTTTCCTAGCAGGAATGCGCACGGTCGTGCCTTTGCACGCGACAGCGGGGCAGGCGCACCGCGTGGATACTGCGAGAGGCGAGCAGTCGCGCGCCAGCCAACGCGCGGCGCTCCGTCGGCAATCTCAGAACGCGGGTATGAAGTTGTCGCGCTCCACGTAGCCGCCGATCAGGTAGTCGTCCGACGTCGCGACACGGCTGAGCGCTGTATACCCCGCTGCTGGTCGAGGCCATCCGTCCAGGTATATAGTGATGTGGGGGAACTCGTCGCCTTGCACTATGGTTGGCGTACCCACGGTCCGCGTTGCCCTTCTCGCGATCGGTCCAGCGAGCGATGGCCAGTGGTGTTTCGTCACCTCGGCGTGCTCGCCTCCGTTGTTCTTGTTCTTCGTCAGGTACAACTTCATCCCCTTATAGATCGGCACTTTGCTTGGAACCAGACGGCGGTCAGTGCGAAGCTTGCCATCCAGGAAGTTCTCGGGGTTGAGTTCCACGTCGCCGTCCAGCGTGGCCAGCGGGGTCTTGCGGCCGTACAGCGCAGCGACTGCAGCCTCGTTCACGGCCGCAGCGCCCCTGTGCGTGCAGGTGACGATCCGCGTGTCTGGGTGCTTCTCGAAGAGCTTCTTCATTTCGGCGGGCGTGGGATCGCCTCTGCTCTTCCACGCCTTGTGATCGCGCACAATCTTGCGGAACGTCTCCTTCGAAGGCTTGTCTGTCCGAAGCTCGTCCAGGATCTCCTGGAAGCGCTCCTCCTTGCACCGCCAGGTCTCGGTGAGCTTCACGTGGAAGCAGCGCGGCTGCTTCCATGCGGCACTCTCCCACGGACGTGTCGGCTCGACCCCAGGGAGCTGGTGCTTGTCTCCGAGGAAGACCAGCGCGGGGACTTTCCCCGCGACGCTCCACAGCTTCAGGATGCGCTCGAAGCTTTCGCAACTCAGCAGCGATACCTCGTCAACCACCACCAAGTCGAAGTCCGTCATCCTGTGAAGACTCTCTGTGATTGGATCGTGCAGCTTGAATGCGGCGTGGCACGTGTCCACCGTTAGGCCCTCCAGGCCTTGCAGTGCTTGCTTCGTGCGGCTGGACAGCTGCGCCGTCGGGAGGGCGAAGAGCACGCGCGCGCCTTGCTCCTGGGCGCGCCGAATGCAGGACTTTACCACGGTGGTCTTCCCCGTCCCAGGCTTCCCAAGGCAGATGACTGGCGTGTTCTTCTTGTGCGCTTCCTCGCGCGCCTCGTCGGCCTCCTCCCAGTCCCCCGACAGCTCCGCTCGCGCGGCACGGTCCACGCGCTCGCTGATCGCCTCCTCCAGCTGCAGCTGCTTCGGGTTGAAGTCGACATCCTCCTGTCCCTCGCCGCGCGCTGGCCTGCGGCTGCCGATGACCGCGGCCTCGGCGTCGGCCGCGGCCTTCTCGTCGGCCTTGTCGATGATGCCCGTCAGGTACATGTTGATGAGCTTCCGCTGGCCCACGATCATGTGATGCACAGCCTCGGAGAACTTGCTGGACTTCGCTGAAGCGCTCATGTAGTCCATGAGCCGCCTGTCATCGGTGAACAAGTCATGGTGCTCTTGAGCGACGCGGCCCTGGTCGGAGCACAGTCGCAGCGCCGCCGCGAGATACTTGTATTTCTGCGGAACCAGGCGATTGACATCCTCGAACTCGAGCTCGTCGAGCGATCGGAACGGCACGTTCATTGCAGCCCACTGGCCGTAGTAGCGGTCGTTGAGCTCGTATACCGTGTCGACGCTGACCACCTTCTCGCCCTGCATGCGGTAGGCTCGCGCGAACTCCTTGAGATTCGGAAAGTCGTCCTCGCCCTCGCTCTTTTCGTCTCTGTGCTTCTTCGCTAGGAACTCCTCGAAGGTCTTCGGCTGCTCCACGTCTTCGGCGTCGGAGTCTTCGTCGCTGTTGCCGCCATCTCCGCCATCGGCATCGGCCATGCCTTTGTACTCAGCGCGCAGGAAGCGCCAGTGAGCGTCGAGCGCCTGGGGCTCCTCGCCGTCGGGCACGGTCGCGCGGTACCGCCTGTGCAGGGCCAGCGCCAGCTCCTGCTTGTGTTTGCGCTTCAGCCACCCAACGATGGCGCCGTCGTCGGTAGTCTTCCGAAGCCAATCCATGAGCGTCATGCCCTCGTGGCGCCATGAGCAATCAGCATGCCTCTGGACCCATTCGGGCACCTCCGCCATGCCCGAGTAAGGCGCCGTCGCGGTGCGGAAGCCGCCGCTGACAGTAGAGATGTCGTACTGTCTGAATTGCGCTCCACACAGCTGCAGGATCATCTCTGGCTCGTAGGGGTGGCACTCGAAGCAGACGCGCCTGGCCACGCTGTCCGCGGAGGCCCTGTCGCTCATCCACTCGTCGTAGCTGCTGTCCGAGAACTTCGCCACATACTTGGAAACGTATTGCAAGAGCATGGCCTCCCCGTCGCTGGTCTGCCAGTCCTGATGGCAAGGGAGCCCGTCCATTACGTCAGCGCAGTACGCTCGGAGGCCCGCGTCGTGGTCCTCCCTGGTGTGCTTCAGCTGGAGGACACCATCGTCGCCGTGCACCCCCGACGGCCCATGGTATATCGGCCACTTGCTCTCTGCATCGCCGTGCTTGTTGAACTGGGATCCGTCCACGTAACCCTTCAGGTCATCCGAGAAGCCATCGGGCTGGGTCGCGAAGAGGTGGTGCTCCAATCCCATGTTCGCCATGGAGTCGTCGTCCGCGAAGAAGAGGACGTGCAGGTGCGGCCGGCCGGAGCCGTCGTAGCGCTTCGTGCCCTCCTTGCGGCTCCCGTCCTGGAACTCCAGTCTCGTGAAACTCTGGACGCGAACCTGTCTGCCGTCGGCGTCCTTCGCGGCGAACACGTGCTGTGTCCAGCTGCGGTTGCTGCGGTCCATCATCTGGTAGTTGTTGCCCGCCAGCATGCCTCGGACGATCTGCATGAGCACGTGCGACATGTGCAGCGTTTCGCCCACGGGGAGGTACATGCGGGTCCGCAATGTCTTCTCCATCTCATCGCGCAGCCAGTCGTGGTACTTGAAGCACGGCTCCCACGGCGCAATGGTGAAGAACAGCTTCGGGAAGCCCACCTGGCGCACGAGGTCGACAAGGGCATTGTGCACCTCCTTCCAGTAGAGCGGCGAGAAGGTATGGCCCTTCATGAGCATCCGCATCGGCGCGTTGTCGAGCCCCAGGTTCTTTTTCGCACCGAGCGTCGCCCAGAGGTTCAGGTCGTACACGAACTGGAGCAGCTCGAAGTTGGATCCGTACCCAAGCAGCGGCCAAGTGGATGCGCAATGCCACGGCCGCGTCGGCGATCGCCTGCGCGCGCCACTTCGACAGCCCTCCGTGATAGGGGGGTTGGGGGGAGAAACCCTAAACCCTAAAAGGCTTCACTCTGGGTGGTCTGGGGCGGGAGTGCGACTAACCGTGGCGCGCGCGGCCTGGGCAGCGATCCCCCACAACAACCTTGATGTGGGGGGGGTCGCAGCCAGCGCGCGCTTGCGCCAATGCAGGCCCTAAACTGCAAGCCACGGGCGGTGCAGCGTCCGTAGCCCGTGGCGTCTGGCCGAGCGCTCAGCGAGCCTGCCCATACAGCGTGCGCCGCACCGACGAAGCGGCGATAGCCGCTGAGGAGGAATTCGCACGCCGCGCGGTGCATCCCCGTGGTGTTCTCCTAAGAAAAGGAACCCCGAACCCTCAGCCCTAGCAAGCGGGTGCCCCGTTGGCCGATGCTATCCCTGGGGCTCCAAACCTATGAAATTACCGCATGCGGCGCTCCCTGGGTGCTCCAAACCTATGAAATTACCGCATGCGGCGCTCCAAGCGTTTCCAAACGCTCCAGGCAATCCCAAGGACTCTCCAAGCGTTCCCGGCATGCTCCCAGGCGCTCCCAAGCGTTCCCAGGCGCTCCCAGGCGCTCCCAGGCGCTCCCAGCCGCTCCCAAGCGCTCCCAGGCGCTTCCAAGCTTTCCCAGGCGCTCCCGGCACGCTCCCAAGCGCTCCACGGCGCTTCAGGCGCTCCCGGCACGCTCCCAGGCGCTCTCGGCACTGGGAACGCGCTGGCTGCGCCCCCAGGCGCTCCCAAGCGCTCCCGGCACGCTCCCAGGCGCTCCCAGGCGCTCGCAAGCGCTCCCAAGCGCTCCCGGCCTGCTCCTGGCGCGCTCCAAGCGCTCGCAAGCGTTCCCCAGCGTTCCCAGCGCTCCCACAACTCCGAAGCGCTCCCAAGCGCTCCCCGGCGCTCCCAGGTGCTCCCAGGCGCCCAAGCATTCCCACGCGCTCTTAAGCACCCACAAGCGCTCCAAGGCGCCACGCGGCGCTCCCATGTGCTCCCGCGCGCTCCCAAGCGTGCCCAGGCGGTTCCAGGCGGTCTCAGGGCTCCTGCTCCAGGCGCTCTCCCAGCGCTGCCAGAGGGCCCCCCCAAGGCATTCCACGGGCTTCTGCCATGGATGGAGGTGCTCGCAGCCATGCGCGCGCATCGTAGCGAGGGGTGCCAGACCCACCCCCTCGCGCTCCCCCTGCCAGCCCGTCCGAAGCTCGCGCGCTCCCCCTCCAGAAGCTCGCGCCGAAGGCGGCTGCGTCGATGATTGCAATCGCTTCAGCGGGGGGGCGACCCCAAAGGCGAAACCCAAAGCCGCGGGCGAATGTAACTGCCGTGCGCGTCGCCGTCAGCGAGGAGCCCGACGGCGCAGCCACTCGCTCCGGGCCCACGGGAAACCATGGGATTGCCGCGCCAGCGCCTTCGCAGTGCTGCTTTCCAATGCCGAAGGCAAATGCCGGACCCCTGTGGAACTGCTGCGCCAGCGGCAGCCCAACGGCGAAGCCCCACACAGAAGGCGCAAACAGCTGCCTCATCGACGAGGCGAGCTGACGCGCCAGCGCCATGCACCCTGCGCGCGCGTTCGCATGGGCGCGCATTGCCACGGCCGCGGCCGCGCGCGCTTCCCAGCATTTGCAGCCCAGTGTCACAACCCAGCGCCGACAGCAAAAGCGACAACACATGGGCATGCTGCGCCAGCGGCAGCCCAACGGGGAAGCTAATCGCCGCCATCGCCAACGGCTGCCTCTTCGACGGGACAACGAGCCGAAGCGCCGCCTACGCCGCGCGCCCTGCGCGCGTGCTCACGTGGATGCGCAGTGCCACGGCCGCGTCGGCGATCGCCTGCGCGCGCCACTTCGACAGCCCCCCGTGATAGGGGGGTTGGGGGGAGAAACCCTAAACCCTAAAAGGCTTCACTCTGGGTGGTCTGGGGCGGGAGTTCGACTAACCGTGGCGCGCGCGGCTTGGGCAGCGATCCCCCCCAACAACCTTGATGTGGGGGGGATCGCAGCCAGCGCGCGCTTGCGCCAATGCAGGCCCTAAACCCTAAACCCTAAACCCTAAACCCTAAACCCTAAACCCTAAACCCTAAACCCTAAACTGCAGGCGCGGACCTGGGGGCGCGCACCGCCACGCCTGTAAGGATCTGCTAGTGAGAGCGAGCTGCAAGTCGAGCTCACCGCGACCATAGGCCTGCCGGCCCGAGGCGGTGCTTCGCTTGCAAAATGATAACCCCTAACCCTCGGCCGGATGCTCGGATACCGCTCGGCTTCTCGGCTCGCCCAGAGCTCTCCAGAGCTCCCCCCCAGAGCATTCCCCCAGAGCTCCCCCCCAGAGCTCTCCCCCAGAGCTCCCCCCCAGAGCTCTCCCCCAGAGCTCTCCCCCAGAGCTCTCCCCCAGAGCTCTCCCCCAGAGCTCTCCCCCAGAGCTCTCCCCCAGAGCTCTCCCCCAGAGCTCTCCCCAGAGCTCTCCCCCAGAGCTCTCTCCCAGAGCTCTCCCCCAGAGCTCTCTCCCAGAGCTCTCCCAGAGCTCTCCCCCAGAGCTCTCCCCCAGAGCTCTCCCCCAGAGCTCTCCCCCAGAGCTCTCCCCAGAGCTCTCCCAGAGCTCCCCCCCAGAGCTCTCCCCCAGAGCTCTCCCAGAGCTCTCCCCAGAGCTCTCCCCCAGAGCTCTCCCCAGAGCTCTCCCCCAGAGCTCTCCCCCAGAGCTCTCCCCCAGAGCTCTCCCCCAGAGCTCTCCCCCAGAGCTCTCCCCCAGAGCTCTCTCCCCCAGAGCTCTCCCCCAGAGCTCTCCCCCAGAGCTCTCCCCCGAGCTCTCCCCCAGAGC
>CAUYUJ010016985.1:22500-253442 GCA_963575745.1 Prorocentrum cordatum
GCGATGCAAGTAGTGGTGGATCTCGCCCTGGGCATCCGAGCGGCCCCACGGACAAGGGACGCGAACAAAAAGGAACCTCATGCGGCAGTTCGCGTGCCATCCTCCTGCGAGGATGCGAATCGTGGCCTAGCGCCACGCCGGGAACACTTGTACGAGTACCAACTTCAAATATTGCCACCTCTGGAGTGGATCTGCAAGTGCTGCAGTAGCCCCGAGCCATGCCGTTCGCCGCTTCTTGATGTTGACGTCAAATCTGTCGGGGGACCATCTGGTTTGCAGGGTGCGCGTGAAGGTCCTTTGAGGGTGTGGGCGCCGACCATCCTCGAGCGACGTTGTTACCTCGCGCAAAGCAATGCCAACGCGCACCTCAAAATAACTGTGCAGTCGGGCAGGAGTGTCGATCGGCTGGGGGTTGATCACCAGGAAGCGGCGCTGAACGATAAACTCCTCAGTGCACCAAAACTGCGGGCTCCGCTCGTTCGCAACGGATGCGGGCAAATGCTCTCTGTGGCCTGCTCCTCGAGCCTCTTGGAAGTGCCGTGCCAGGCCAGGATCGTGAACTTGGCCAGTCCCCATCTAGATCGAGCCCGCCGCCGTAGCGCGCGTCGGCTGGAACCAGGCGTCCAAGAAGAAGAAATCCGAGTGCTTGAACGACGATGGCGGTAAGCGAACTACTGCGCGAAAGGCATGGGAACCCTTCGTGGCGGACTTCTTGGGAAGCGGGTGCAAAAGGCGCGAGGTAGGACGGCGCCGGGAAGCAGCGGCTGCCGTGGGGTCGCGCGATTACGTCGACAAGGGCGGACGATGGACATTTCAGCACCACTCGGTGCCACAACTTTTCCGCCGCTTCAATCCATTGAGCTTCGGGATCTGCTTCTGGGCACAATTCAAACCCTGCGTGCTTGCGGGCGCCCTTGATTGGCGCGCCCTCCCATTGCAGCACTGCGACGGACATGAATGACTCGACCTCGTTGAACAGCCGCTCGTCGAGGGCCTGCCACACAAGGATGGGGGCGCTCTTCTTCGGCTGCAGTTAGAGCTTGCCCAGCTCGTGTGCTTGGTCGTAGACGGTGGCATTTTTGGCAAGGTTTGGAACTTGCGATTGGCCGCGCCCGCGCCATCGGCGCAGGCGCGAACAGTTCCTTAAACCTGGGCGGGGAAAGTCACGGCGATGGCGCGCAGGACGGGGTCCATCACCGCGGCCCGCGCCGGGCCCGAGAGAGGACATCCCTGGGCCACGCCGCCGGCGAAGCCGCAGGGGTGGTTGCGGGCGCCCCTCGGCAAGGCCATTCCCCCGGCCCTGTCGCAGAGGCCGCGGGCCGCGTCGATGAAGCCACGGGGAACCCGAAGCGCTTGAGGGCTCCGAACAGCCGCTGTCTGCCCAGGGAGGGGAAGGCAGCCGCGATGTCGCAGAGGAGGGCCATCGGCTCGGCGCTCTGCGCATCCACCTGGAAGCCGGCCCATAGGGATTCGCCGTCGAGCTGGGCGATGAAATGGCAGAAATTCCAGCCCCAGGTGAAGCCTTGTTGACGCGCGTGGGCATGTGAGTTGACCTGCTTGGCCACCTGGTGATTGATCGCGGGCGAGATGGTTTTGGCACCAGTGTTTGCGCGCGCGATGGGGCAGGGGGCGCCCGCCCCCCGAACGCAGAACACCAGGTCGTCGGGCTCCGGCCACTTCGGGGTGATGATGCGGGAGAGCGATCGGTCGTGGCCAGATTCGAAGACGTCCCAGGCGACGCCCTCGAGCAGGTCGAAGCTGTCCTCGACGCCCGACCAGGCGTTGCACGGGAACTGATCAGGGCCGGGTGCCGAGTTGTGGGCGCCGCTGGCTGCGCGCATCGTCGAGGCAGCGGCGGGCAGTCGTGGGCGTGCCTCGGGGGTGTCCGAGTGGGCGCGGGCGTCGAGGAACTGGTCGAGCTTGGCTTGGCTGACGAGCCTGGCCGCGAAGATCGGCTTCCGATGGTCCGCCAGCGCTCAGCATGCCTTCGGGGCCCTTGGCGAATGATTCGCCCTGCGCGATCTTGGTGCGCGTGAGCTGACGGCGCGTGGCGAAGGGGGCCTATGGGCAGCACTGACGCTGGAGCATTCGCTGCTGCTTCGTGATGTGCTCGAGGTCGTGCGTTCTCTGCAGGCGTGCTGCGCTGGCGGCTTGAGCTTCCGCCTCCTTTCGAGGACATGTGGCATGTGGGCGGTGGGTATAGATGCTGCTGCAGCGGCGAAGCGCGTTTCATTGTTCAGCGCGACGCAGCCGACTTCCATGCTCAGGCGTTCCTTGCCCAGCTCGATTGCTGGATGAGGCCGGCCGCGGAGTCTGGAGTCGCGGCGCCGCGCCGCTCGGGGAATGGAGCGATGGTGATGGCGCGTGCCGCAATGACGGGATGCTGCCTAGACGCTCTAGGCGTTGCAGGAAGGAGGTCCCCGGCGAGCATCGCCGCGTTTGTCGCGTTGGTCTTCGCGGTCCGAAGGCGCTGGGCATGGGGGCGGCCTTGCAAGTTGGAGAAGGGTTGCATCGCGTCACTGCGACGTTCGAACTGCGGCGCATTGACAGGAGGAAGTCAGGGATGCGCCGGGGCTCGTCCAGCGACGGTTCCGCCGCCGCCGCCCGTGGCGACGGGGTGGAGCGGTCGCTCGTGCGAGCCTCGCTCAAGACAGACGCTCCTTGATCCGCGTGTAGAAGCGCGGACAAGCTCGGCGTGGCAGGAGCAGGGGGACTGGCGGATGCTCGGTCGATCTTCGCGGCCATCAACGCGCGGCTGTCGAGCCTCGTCGCGGCCATTCTTGATCTCCACCGCGCTGCCAAACAGACGCTTCCAGAATGGCGGTTGGCGTGGATCGCCCGGCGGAGCAGCGCGGTTCAAGCCGCGTGGAGGGGCCGACGGGGAGGGCGCGCATGCCGACGGTGTACTGAGGGGCGATGGGGGCTCGTCGCGCGCGTTGAAGTCGCCTGGCGCCTCGAAGAATTAATTCATCGCAGGGGGGCGGCCGCGGGCCATTGCTCATGGCGGGGCCATTCGAGCTGAAGAACGGCGCGGCGTCGAGGCTCGAGGACGCAGTTCTGGGAATTTGCGACGGCGAGGCGGCGCTCCTCGCCGCTGAACATCTCCATGGTATTGGCGCGGCCGTTGATGACGCCGCGCTGGCGGGAGATGGCGACGCCGGTAACTTCGTCTACCCTCGCGAGGTTGCGAGGAAGCAGAGGGGGCAGCTGCCGGCGGGCGGCGGTCGCGCTGACGCCCCCGATGCACGGGGCAATGATGTGCCAGGGGGGCTTGGTGATGACGAAGAGGTCGAAGTGGGGGAGACGTCCGACTCGACCTCCGAACCAAAGCAGCCGGGTTTGCTACCTTGGACTCGGCAATGTCGCCCACAACGTGGATCGCAGGGCGGTCGGGGGCCAGGGCAGCTACGCCGCCTTCCCCCGTGTTGTCGAGGCCGCTGACGACAGCGAGGTATGGGTGTGGGAGGGGGTGTAGAAGGCGACGAAGCCGCGATGCTTGTGGAGAACGAGTGGAGCGGGGCGGCGATGCGATCCTCGTCGAGCCCATGGCGGGCGGCGAGCTGCTCGTTGAATGCCAGATTCGTTTTGGCGTCGATGCTTTCGCCGATCTCCAGCTCGCGACCAGCGGTGCGCCATCCAAGGCGACGCAGCTTCCGGGTTTGCGCGCCTGGAAATGCATGTCGGGATGCCAGTCGCAACGGGTGCGGTGTATACGCCTCGTCTGAATCTCTCTGCTGATATGTTTGGGGCTGCGGTCAGCGCGAACGAAAAGAGGCGCTCTCTGTCCCGCAACAACTGCCATCTCGCCGTGAGAACCTCAGAGACTTCAGGAGGTCTGTCGATATCAGAGTCGTTGCGCTCTGGGCAACCGGGCTCATGCCCAGCGGGGGCCACGGGGCTGCGGTGTCGTGGGCCTTCGTCGTCTGGGGGCTCTGACTGCGGAGCAGATGGGTGAAGAAGGTCGCCTTCAGGTCGCTCCGTATTCAAGTAGCCATATGGACATCATCTACGACCCACTTGTAGACGTCACAGTGCTGCTGATGGCTCTGGGACAAGGGGGTTGTCGATTCTGATTTGAGTAAGGCCTGGGTCCAGGCCAGCGAGTTGCCCTCAAACAACTTCAAATGGAGCCTTGTCCGTAGGCCATTAGGCGCGTTTTTTTCTTCGCTCGCTGCGTGTTGGCTGGCAGCTTGTATGACCTCATCTGATTCAGACGGATCAGGAGAATGCTGAATTCGCGCCTCTCCCTACGCCATCAAGTTGCAGCAGATGGTGGGCGGGGAATCACGAGAGCTGCGACGCAAACGGTTTTGACATCATTGTCTCAAGCGCGCGGGTTCCATAATGTTTGGGGTCGGGCGTTCATGCTGGGGGGGACTTCGGTGCGATATCCATTGCGCAAAGGGGCCCTTGGAGCTTTGCTGGCTGGCGGTCTCTGGCTGCCTGCCAGAAAACACGAACGCGGCTATTTGGAAAACGGTCTTTGCCGTTATTGCAAGCAGGGGAAAAGGCACCTTTGGGCATGATTTTGCGTGTGCGAGGGCGTGTGGCAGCAGGGGGGGGGGGTCCCAATTCGACCTGGGTCGCTGCTCTCAGCGCGCCGGCCTAGGCCGTCCAGAGTCTACGCCTTCAACGGCCCACTGATGGCGGACAATGCTAAATCGCACGCGGCCGCCAGAACTACCCCCAACATGACGCGTGCGCGCCTGCCTGCGTTCGTTCCCATGGAGACGCTATCCCGCCCACTGGCGGCCGAGGCATGCGTCCTACACGAGCCCCGCGTCCACGCGCGCGGGGCCAATCAGCCGCCCCGGGCCAGCTCGGGGGGCAGCGCGCCGCGGCCGGCCGGCGCGCGGCCGCAGGGCCGCAGCCCATGGGGCCTCCTTGCGCCAGACCCCCCACCCGCCAGGTCCCGATGCGACGCCCCCGCTCCATCACAGCGATTTAGAGCGCCGCCAGAGACTGAAGGATTCGGCTAGAGGGCCCCCGTCCGATTTTGACAGGTTCGGGCTGGTATACAGGGAGCCAGAGTTCCCATCGAGCCTCAGCGCAGTCCCCATGGCGCTGCCTGTGCTCTCTTGAAGTTCCACTCATCTTCCCTGGGGAAGGCGCCTTGTAACGGAAGGATCTTACCAGGCGAACGGGATCCCTGAGCTCGCCAGGCGCGGCTGGTCGTGGAACTTTCGGCCCCAGGTTGACCTATTCGGGCCCAGCTTGGTGGTTTGAACGGAAGGTGCCAGACTTTACCGAGGGCCGACTGCCAGACCATCCTCCAAGTACTCCTGGTGGCCCCCTGGGGGCGGATACTGATTCGGATCATCTCTCAGCCGTTCGAGAAGGGAACGGATGGATTTACGAGCTTGCGCTAGGTAGCAGCAAGCACGCTACTGTGTGGAGGCAGGCTTGCCAACTCTATGAGGACCGCCCTCAGCGTCCCAATCTTCGGTGGACGCCCGCTCATGACGAACTCGACTCGTTGCTGCAAACACAAGTACGCCCTGGAGGTTCTGAAATTTCGAAAGTTCTAGCTTTTCCGAGACCGCTTGGGTGGTCTGTTTCAATACGGTGGGAACGGGTTTGGTCCACCACCGGGACGCGACCGTGACCATCGTGCGGGAACAGTTGAAAGACGTTTATTGTAATGTGATTTTCTGGTATGTCGCAGGCGGCCCAGTTGGTGGCCAACACGTCGGTCCAAGAGCTCCGGGCCGCCTGCAAGGCCGACCTTCCCGACGGCCCAAGTCGATTTGCTTTCGCGCGACCTGGTGGAGGTCCCAGGAGTCCGTGCGTTGCACGTGGTGCCACTGCTCGGCTCGGTCAAGACGGCTTTGTCCAGACTGAAGCTGGAGCAGCCTGGCGCGCGTTGCGAGCCCTCACCCCTCAACTTGTTTTTTGGCGGCAGTGCGTGCGGAGAGGCATGGAGGCGTCTTACGCAGGGCGCGTAGCAATGCAGTTCGCAATGTCATGACCGCTTTGGGCTTCAACGCAACTGCGGCGTCGCCCACTCGTGCGCCTGAGGTTTTAGAGCACCTCGGGCATCTTGTGCAAGTTGCTGGCCAATACGCCCTCTGCAAGAGGTGTGGAGCCCATGCGAGGGTGGAGGCCCCTAGCTGGCGCACTCTGCTGACGCCCTGCCAGGGCGAGCCGTCTGCTGGACAGCGCTGGTTCCGCGAGGAGGTCCTGGCTGGGCGCGAGCCTCGATGATGGGTGGGCAGGGGGCGCTGGTGATCCTGCGGATTATCGGCATCCCCCGCCCGCCTGTTTGCGGGGCTCGGCCCGTGAGGGAAAAGCTTGGTGCAGTCGCCGCGCACCTCCTGCTACATGTTCGGGACTTCTTGATCTCGCTGCTCCTCCTCCTCCTCCTCCTCCTCCTCCTCCTCCTCCTCCTCCTCCTCCTCCTCCTCCTCCTCCTCCTCCTCCTCCTCTCCTGAGACGCGTGCCTCCTTTGCCGTTCCTGCCACCGCCTGACTCAGACGGTGCAGCCTGGCCCTGCCTCCTGCCTCCTCCTCCCGCTGTTGCTCCCCTGTCCTCCTCTCTCCTCTCTTCCTCGCCCTCTTCCTTCGACGCCGATGCGACGACGACTCCGGCGACGATGCCGCCGCCGACGACCCCGCCAACAGCGACACGGACGACGACGCCGACGCTGACGACGACTCCGACGACGACGACGCTGATGACGGCTGCGGGCCAACGCCTTCCCGATGGCGGGAGTGCACCCGCGCGGGGGATTCCCTCAGTGCACCCTCGCCAGCGCGGTGCGGACGCCCTGGCGCGGTGCGGGGGGGGGGAGATCCCACTCGATTGTCGGTACTCCGCCTGGTTTTTCCAGGAGGAGGGTCGAGAGGAGGACCGAAGGTCGGCAAGAAAAACTTGCGAGGGAGGCCCACCGGAGGCCCCAGTGGCTCAGTTCGAGTGCGGTCCCCCAGCCGTTGTCGGACCGCCACTGGCACCTTTCGGGATCCCGCTGGGAGTTCCACCGAAGGCCCCAGTGGCACAGGTCACATGTGCCCCATCCCGCCCCCCGCCCATTTCGGCACACCCCTCACACGTTGCGTGGCCCTGCCGCCGCCGTCCCCAACGCTGGCGTAATCGTTGTCGGCGCTTTCGTCGTGCTATCAGGGCCCGTCCAAAATCGATCCCCAAACCTCTTTTCAGATCCCCGACGTCATCGCGATGAAGGAGGCGAGCCGCTTGCTTGGGCACCTCAACGGGGAGCCGCAAGCGGGTACCACGTGACCGTTCGCCCAGATCGTTGGGATGGCTCGAGCGGCTCGCATGTTCTAGGCAGGCTGAGGCGACTTTTTTCAGAGAGCCCCAACCAAGACTATCTCGATACAGCACTCCATAAGGAAGCAGCCAGGAAGTGCTCAGTTCCCACAGGCTACGACTCACACTTAGATGGAGGCACCGCCCAGCACCTGAGGCCTGGATCGCACGCTGGACACGGCGAAAAACCGCCCCACAATACCAGGCTGGTACTGCCCCCTCCCGCGACACTAACGTCGGCAGCTCGCGCGACTTACACGGTCGAAGAAACAGGGGGATTCATGGATACGGATAGATGTTAATCGGATGAAGGCGCACGAGTTTTGCACTTCCTTCACACCAGGTCCAACACGCTAGTTTTGCTGTCTCGGTGTATGCCCCCCCACACACACACTCTGTGTACAACCTGTGATATACATGCACATATTTGTTTGGAAACCTCTCTATGTCAAATATGGATATATATATATATATATATATATATATATATATATATGCTAGAACCGAGCGCGCGCTTCGCGAGCGCGTAGGTTCTAGGGAGCTCCAGCCCTTGATAAACTAATAGCTCCACCTAGCACTTACTCACGAATGGCTTGAACATGTGTTGAAACAGTGTCAGCAACGTGGACCGAGCAAATACAAATTACTGGCAGGGGCGCTTCCACACGATTCATTGCGAAGGGATGCGAAGCTGTGAAAACAATGCAATCCGTTCAAAGGAGACGTAATGCAACACATTGCCACAGAAGCCGGTTGCGTTGGCAACGCAACGCAAAGTCTTGTAAGCAGAAGCGAGCAAATCATATAAGAAAGGCGACGGGGTGGAGTACAAGCCAAGGCAACGCAAAGCGATGTGAACCAACGCAATGTGAATCACAAAACAGTACACCTGCACATGCGACGCAAAGCAACACAGCGCAATACAACGCAAGGGTGAAGTAGTAACCATGGAGGGAGAACTCTTTTTGCACCAGGATGCCCATCTGCATGCCGGCCATTCGTGTATAAGACGCGTCTCAAGTACAACCACTTGCGCGGTCTCGGCTCGATCAGAATCACTGGCATCACGTGGTACCTGGCCTGCTAGAAAGATGGTTCATGATTCGCACTGCCACTGCAAATTCCCCTTTTCACAAGACAGCGCTAAGCAAGCCTGATGCCTGCTGCTCCTCTCAAAGACACTCCGGTGTCCCCGAGCGTCAAGCCACGAGCATTTCCAACCCGACCACCGCGGCACAATGGCCCACGCCACGTGGCCGACCAGCGATGAAGAAACGAGGTCAAGCGCAGCGGCACCGCACATGCACAGGAAGTGGACGGAAACTGCCCTGCGAAAGTGGCCGAAATTACGGCAACAAGTGCCAGGAGAAACAGGGAAGGAGGACAAAAATAAAGACGACTGCACCAACGGAGCCAACACGCAAACCTAATTTTTTAAAGTGTCTGGATTGCCCCCTTCTTTGCCACCAGAGCTCTACACGATATGAACTCACCCCAGATCGTATCGGTGAAACGGGGGCGGGAAGGAGGGTGGGGAAGGGGAAAACAGGAGCGAAGTAGACAGATAACAGTACAATATCATGCACGGCGGCATGACAAATTGAAGTCATGGAAATTCGAATGTAGAATATAATTGAAGCGAAGAGGCTGTATGAGGAGAGCCGGCCTCCAGGAGGAAGAAGGAGGGCGACCCCACCGGGGGGAGCCAAGCCCCGCATGCAAGCCTGGGCCAAGCTGCAGCGCCGCCCTGGTAATGGGAGCATCGCAGCATCAAAAAGCATATGATGCAAAGGAGAAGGGGAGAAAGAGGGACGCAGAGAGAGAGGGGGGGAAAAACGTAGTTGCACTTCTGGCAACACCGGCTCTGCTAGTGGGATATTCCGCGCGTTCGTTTGCCTGTTAAGCAGATATTTGCAGCGACGCAGCTGTCGTTGCAGCTGGACCCCGCATAAACAATTAGGCCGCGGTGCGCATGGCTGGAGGTCACTCCGCTTCCTGTTCGATCGGCATGCTGATCTGCGGTGCGGGACGTCGGTCTGCTGCCTCAGCGGCGGCACGTCTGGCAGGAAGCGAAAGATGCTGCCGCCGCTCGCCATCCCCCTTTATCTGGTCGGAGCGGGAGTCGGGATCCGCTTGGTCCCGACCTCCCGGGCACGGGGTCGGTGAGCTGGTCGATGCGGGAGTCGATGTGCTGGTCGGAGCGGGAGTCGGGGGCCGCTTGGTCCAGACTCCCCTGGGACGGGGTCGGTGAGCTGGTCGATGCTGGAATCGATGTGCTGGTCTGAACGGGAGTCGGGAGCCGCTTGGGCCAGACCTCCCGAGGACGGGGTCGGTGAGCCGGTCGATGCGGGAGTCGATGTGCTGGTCGGAGCGGGAGTCGGGAGCCGATTGGTCCAGACCTCCCAGGGACGGGGTCGGTGAGCTGGTCGATGCGGGAGTCGATGTGCTGGTCGGAGCGGGAGTCGGGAGCCGCTTGGTCCAGACCTCCAGGGGACGGGGTCTGTGAGCCGGTCGATGCGGGAGTCGATGTGCTGGTCTGAGCGGGAGTCCAGAGCCGCTTGGTCCAAACCTCCCAAGGACGGGGTCGATGCTTGATGTGGTGAGGGGGGGCAAGGTTTGTCCGCCCACTGTCGCATCAGCTACCGCGAGGATGCATCAGCTTCTGATGTCTGTTGGTTGGTGCAGATTAATTGGTTGATGTCGTTTTGCTGGTTGTTGCCGTTTTGATGCTTCGCCGGCGTCGGTGTCTGGGTCAGCAACAACGTTGGTGGTGTCGGCGACGGTGTTGGCTACGGTGCTGGCGTAGGCGTCAGCGTCGGTGCTGGGGTCTGCGCCGACGTTGGTGTCAGGCGCCGGCGTCGTTGCTCAGGGACGGTGTCGACGTCGGCGTCGGTGCTGACGACGTTGCTGGCGTAGGCGCCGGTGTCGATGCCGAGGCCGGTGTCGACGTCGGTGCATGCGACTGTGTTCGCGTAGGCGCCGGCGTCGGTGCCGGCGTAAGCGCCGACGTCGGTGGCGGCGTCGGTGCTGGCGTCCGTGCTGGCATCGGCGCCGGCGTCAGCGCTGAGGTCGGCGCCGAACGTTGGTGTCGGCGTTGGTTCGTGTGGTTGCTGCCCCGCGCGGTCGGGTTGGAGCTGGTGCTGTTGTCGCACCTGGGGTCGGCGCAGACCGAACCCGTGTGAACAAATTGCCCCCCCCCTATCGTGTCAGAGAGGCTCGACCAAACCGTGTATATGCCTTGGGATGACCACTGCCTCGGAGTCGACGTTCTATACTTGCTGCCCCGCGCTGTCGGGTTGGCGCTGGTGTGGGCGTCGCACCCCGGGTCCGCGCAGGCCAAACCTGCGTTAACAAAATTGCCCCCCTTATGCCAAAGAGGCCCGACCAAACCGCATGTATGCCTTGTTGCGACCATTGCTTCGGAGTCGAAGCTGTGTAGTCGCTTCCCCGCGCGGTCGGGGCAAACCTGGGAATGCATGCGTTGGTGCTGGCGGTAGTGCTGGCATAGGCTCCGGTGACGGTGCCGGGGTCGGTGCCGACGTCGGTATCGGCGTCGGTGCTGTGGTCGGCGCCGACGTTGGTGTCGGCGTTGGCTCGTGTGGTTGTTCCCCCGCGCGGTCGGGTTGGAGCTGGTGCTGTTGTCGCACCTGGGGTCGGCGCAGACCGAACCCGTGTGAACAAATTGCCCCCCCTATCGTGTCAGAGAGGCTCGACCAAACCGTGTGTATGCCTTGGGGTGACCATTGCCTCGGAGTCGACGTTCTATACTTGCTGCCCCGCACTGTCGGGTTGGCGCTGGCGTGAGTGTCGCACCCCGGGTCCGCGCAGGCCAAACCTGCGTTAACAAAATTACCCCCCTTGTGCCAAAGAGGCCCGACCAAACCGCATGTATGCCTGGAGGCGACCACCGCTTCGGAGTCGAAACTGTGCAGTCGCTTGCCCGCGCGGTCGGGGCAAACCTGGGAATGCATGCGTTGGTGCTGGCGGTAGTGCTGGCATAGGCTCCGGTGACGGTGCCGGGGTCGGCGCCGACGTCGGTATCGGCGTCGGTGCTGGTGATGGTGCTGTCGTTGGCCCTGGCGTCGGCGTTGATGTCGATGTCGGCGTCGGAGTCAGTGCTGACGACGATGTTGGCGTAGGCGTCGGCGTCGGTGCCGGGGTCCGCGCTGACGCCGGTGTCAGCGTCAGTGCTGGCGACGGTACTGGCGTAGGCGCCGGCGTCGGTGTTGGGGTCGGCGCCGACGTTGGGGACGGCGTTGGTGCTGGCGACGGTGTTGGCGTAGGCGCTGTCGTCGGTGTCGGCGTCGTACCTGGCGTTGGTGCCGGCAACGGTGCTGGAGTAGGCGTCGGCGTCGGTGTTGGGGTCGGTGCTGACGGCAGCGTAGGCGTCGATGCTGGACACGATGCTGCCGTAGGCGCCGGCGTTGGTGCCGTTGTGAGCCGCCGTTGGTGTCGGCGTCGGTGCTGGCGACGGTGTTGGCGTGGGCGACTGCGTCAGTGTTGTGGACGATGAACGCGGTAGTGTCGGCGACGCTGCAGGCAGAAGAGTCGCGGGCCACGTCGTCGTTGGCGTCGGGGAGAAAAAACACATCGAGGATGCGGGAGAGACCCAAGAGAGAGGTGGAGCCTGGAAGAACGAGGACTCATTCTGCACCCGGGCGTCGCCGACTTCCTGCGTGTACCAGTGGCTCTCCTCCGCCGCATTGTCGCAGAGCTGCGTCGTCTCTCGTGGCTTCACGCAGCAGCTGCTTCATGAACCTCGTGTGATATTCCAGTACCTGAGCAGGTCGATGTCGCACATGATTGATCAACCAGTACATGAGGTACAATGCCACAGACTGTAATCGTAGCTGGCGGTCCGTCGGGGACTCCGCCGTCATCCAACGACCCATGGTCGTGCATCCGCAATCGGGTTCCCAGCCGCGCATGTATCACCGGACACCACAAGTAATGTTCCACGGCGTCACGCGCACAAGGGCAACCAAGTAAGCATGTGCTTTCCTGGCCTCTCAGCCCACGCATTCGGCGGTCAGTGGTCCAACGGTTGAAAAGAATACCCACCGCTGCAGCCCGGGCCCGTGGCAGCACCAGCCGGCGCAACTTCTGGAGGTTAGTATGGATGTGTCGGGAAACGCGGCCAGGTGGCCCACCCAACTTCCATCGCACCATTTTGTGTCGGATTCGCCGGACATGGTCGTGCTCTTGGAATCCCCGGAACTTTCTGCAGAAACAAGCCTGCGTGCCCTTTCTGAATTTCCACAACAAGGGCATTGCCAAGGGGCCATATGGCAGCCCCGTGATTTCCCGTCTGGCTTTCCTGATGTCAATTCCTCCCCGTGTTGCCCTGTCCACAATCTTCTCGACCACGGTGGGAATGTGTTTCTCGTACCATTCGTCCCAGAGTGCAGCCCTGACAAAGCAATCGGTTTGTCCTTTCGCGGCCGTCAGGTCCAGCCGGAGGCGCAGCCATGAAATCTTTCCGTCATCGTGGGACTCCCAAGCATGCATCCTCAGCGTGGCTGCCAAGCACGTCTCGTGATTGGGCCGCATGCAACGATCAACGCCAAAGTCATGCCCATGCTGCAAATCCGACGGGATGCACCAACCACCTGGCCCTGGTGCGATCCGGCGAACAGCGAATTCTTCTAGCTTCAGGATGTCATCCGGCAGCACTTCCACCTGAGCTACAAAAAAGCAACACTGGCAGCACGCACGCATTGTATGTGTCGATCGCCGAATGGAGACCCAACTCGCTCCAAGGCCGTTCCGGGAGACGCGCGCGATACTTATCCGCTGGTTCCCGCCATGATTGCGTGACTTTTCCAAGCCCAATGTGGATGCCCAAATACCGCCCATACGTCTCCCAGCTGACCTGTGGGTCCTCCGGGTAGTTTTGCATGCGGCGCCGCATGCTCGCCAAATCTTCATCCCACAGCGGTGCGACTACCGTTGTGGACATGTTGAGGGAAAGGCAAAACACCTCATCGAAAACCTGGAACGTGCGGAAAATGCGCTGGTGTTGTTGGCTCCAAGACTTCACCGTGATGGCGGTGTCATCGGCGAAGGCTCGCGGAGTGGCGTCTGGAACCCGCTGCCCGAGAATACGTAATAAACTGCCGGCGGCGAGGGCAAATGATAAGCGTGAAAGAGGACACCCCTGCCGAATCCCAGCTTCGAAGGGCACCATGCCGTGCAATTGTCCATGTATGAATAGCCATCCACCCGTGTTGTGGTAGAGGGAGTGCAGAACGCTCATGGAGGCCAAGGGTAATCCTGCAACTGCCGCCACCGCCATCACATACTGCCAGGAGATGCTCGGGAACGCCGCCGTGAAATCAAACAGGATGATGGTGCAGTCCTCCTGCGATAAAGAAGCCGCCATCGCTTCATGGTCGATCTCGATCACATTCTTCATCGTTGGCCGGCCAAGCAAGATCCCTCTTTGATCTCGAACTATCCGCGGTTCCAAAACCGGCTCCCAGCGAAGATGTGCACGCCGTCCGGCTCCTCTCGCATAAGCTTTTTCGGTAAGCAACATAACAGAGACTCGTTGAAAACACCGTGTGCTGTTCCAGCGAGGGGGCCTAATTGCCGCCATGCTTGGTACGGCACTCCGTCTGGGCCTGGCCGCGAATTGCCAGCCAGTCTGCGGGATCTCTGCATGCCGCTGAGTCTGAGGCGCCAAGCCCCGGCAGGAACAGTGTGTTCAGCAAGCAGTGGCCAAGACTGAAACGCAGGCTCGTTGATTTCTCTACGCCCAAACACTGCAGACCAATGTTGTTGTAAAAGGGTGGCGATCTCAACTGGATATGTGCTGATTTTCCCGTGTCCGTCTTGCATGGCGTGTAGTCCCGCGTCGTGGATGCGCCTGGTGAATTTCGCCAGCCTCCCCTTGATGGAATTGCGCTGAATGCGTCGATGGTGTTCGTCCGAGTCCTGGCCCGCATTCTGCATTTCCCGCGTGTCTGCCAGGATCTCCATCTGGACTAAGTCGACCGCCTTTGCTTGCAATCGTCGGAGGCCGCCTGCCATATCAGCCCCGGGGGGGGAGTATTTCATTTGCCCATGCTTGTGGTAACCGTTTTCGTAGCTGACGCGTCGTGGCAACAGTCTCAAGCTCGATGCTGGATATGATGCGGAATGCTGTCGCCGAAGTTTCTGGTACCGACTGGACTGCATTGGACAGCCCCCTTCCATTGTCGCGCATATTGCGTTGCACTGTGTGCATCGCTTGCTTGAGGAGGCTCAGCCGTTGAATGGCGTCATGGTCGTCTCCCCGTCAACTGGTAGTGGTGCTCCCTGGACGCGCGAGCAGCCCAGTCCGGGTGTTGGAAATATTTGTTTAATAGGTTTGGAGGTCGTCCATCTGCGTGTGTTGCCCTTTTTCCAAAAAGTACCAGCCGATGATGAGATACCTCGTCCAGCCATGGCAGAGCTACGCAGAAAAAGGATGAGTGGAACAAATATGCCGCGTGGTGCGTAGAGTATACTCGATCGAACCGCGAACGCGTGCTTGTCGATTTGAACGTGAAAACTGCTTGTGCGAGCTCTAGCAGGCCCGTCGGTCCCGCCACTGTATCCTGCCAGTGCTGTTCTTCGCTAAGGTCGTTCTGCCCCGTGTGCGTCTGAGCATCGATGCAAAAACTGCCCCGGTCAATGGTGACAGAAACGGTCCGTCCCATGGTGCAAAGAGCCGTGCGGCGGGAACGAAGTAGCCGCTGAAGACGACATCGAAGAGCTCGTCGCCCCGCAGGGTCTTGCCCAGTAGGAACGACAGATCGCCCGAAGCTCCCCGTAGATGCAGCGCCGCGAGGAGGCCAGCTTCGACTTCTTCTCAGTCTTGCCTCTGAGGGGCGCTGAGCTGTTTGAGGAAAGCATGTTTGATCACCAATGCAACTCCGCCTTAGTGAGGGGAGCCGTGCGACCAAAAAGGCGCGGTCCCTGGTGGCAGCGTAGCGGCCGCCGCTCCACCAAGGGTCGATTGAGTCTCCTGCAGGCCTACGAAGTCGTGCTGCGACAATAAGGTGGATCGTTGGCATCGTTTCCGTTGTTGTGCGTCCAAGTCGCAGGCCACGAATCCGCGCGTATTCCAAGTGGCGCCCCTCTACTTGCCCGCGTAAGCCCGAGTAGCCGGACGTGATGAAGGAGAAAAGGATGTGGAAGAAAAACTGTGCGAATCGTGACGTGGCGAATTCCAATGCGGAGGCGGCGGTGTCGCCTGAACGCGGCACCGCGGTGGAACATCAGCAAGAGGCGGACCGATTGGAAGATCAACGCCGGCTCGAATTGAATCAAAATCTGTAACAACAGCTGTGCAAGCATATTCTACTGCGGGAAGCCGTGGTCGATGTGGCGCCGTGCCCACCGTGTCTCCCGCGACGCCGGCCTCCCGTGACTCATCGACAGGGGAACGGCTCAAATTCGTGTCGGAGGGCGGCCGTTCCCCTGCCCCCTCCGCCTTCCGTTTCCCTGACGCGTCGTGGAAGCGAGCCTCGTGCTCTGGTCCGCGTTGCCGTTCACCTCGAGGCGGTGTGCCCCGGCCGCGCCAGCAATGCAGAGCTTGTTCACCAGCTGTGCAACTTGTTGGGCCTGAACTGCGGTCGTCGCGGTGATCACCACTCCACCATCCCAAGAACCATCTGTTCCGGCGACAGGCGCCATGGAACCTGGGCTCGGATGCTCACCCAGAGGCCCGATACTCCAGTTGATCCCTGTGGCTTGATGTAGTTTGCCCTGGATGTGTCTGATCCAAGGCCCTGGGTCGTCCGAGACGCCCCCTTTGAGTTGTATGTGGATTGCGTTGCGCGCGGGCCCGAATGCCTCGGCCCAGTCGTTCCGAAGCATGGCCGGGTGGCCCGTAGACATCTTTTTCGGTAAGACCCATGGACGACCCCCTCGTGCGCTGTCTCCAAGAAGGCCGTGTAATCCTCGCATCTTGCACCTCGGCCGACTGCGTAGTCAGGAGCTGTTCCCATGTGCTTCAAGAGGTGGAGGTCGTGAGTACTCCGCGTCGCGGTGTGAGGAGCACGAGCTGGTCAAAGAAGCTGGACGTGCCTGTGATCGCAATGGGGCATGTGTAGTCAATGATCAGGGCAGCGGAGTCATCCAGCAATGAGGTGTGACCCACCACCACTTGAAGGAGACTTCGAACAGCGTCCTGGATCCGCCTGATGGTAAAGGCCATCTCGAGGCAATATATCTCCTCGACAATGCCCGTGTATCCGAATATTACCTTGCGGTGAAGCTTATCTCCGGCGCTCGGCATAGGACGGCTCCATTCCCGTGCCGCGTCCACCGGTGTAGTGGCCAAAAGCTGCGCAACCTCCTCTGTGACCTCCGTGGGGAAAGCGATCGCGAGCGCGTCTGTAGAGGTGGCGCCACACGGTAGGTCTGCCCAATGAAGAAACGTTGGATTCGGTAGCGTTTCTGAAACGGCCCCATACGTGATCCTGGCCATCGCTCGGACGTCCATTCCCTGTGTTTTTTTCGGTTTCGTGCTTGGTTTTTTCGCCAAATGATCAAGGATGCTCCTCGATGGTCCTCGCCGCAGGAAAAATGCACACGCCCGAGCGATGCCAAGAGATGTAGAGAGAGAGAGAGAGAGAGAGAGCAATGGAGCAATGGCCGAGGGCGCAGAAGGGGATCCCGACTGAGCCTCGTAGAGAGAGAGAGAGAGAGAGAGAGAGAGAGAGAGAGAGAGAGAAAAGAGAGAGAGAGAGAGACACCGGGCCTCACAGCTCCTTGGAGGGTCGCGAACTGAGCAACAGTCGCCACTCTCGTGGGCTCCTGGGACGTGCAACGCAAAGGAAATGCAAGCGGATCCAGACGGGACCCCGCGTCTCCCTGGGGGACTGCGAGCTGCGCAACTGTCGCCACTTTCGTGGGCGCCTGGCGAAGCGCAGATCCAGATCCAGCTGAGACCTCGCGGCTCCTTGGAAGGCCGCGAACTGCGCAACTGTCGCCTTCCTTCGCGGGCTCTCGGGGGTGCAGTGGAATGGACTTACACGCAGATCCAGACGGGACTTCGTGGCTCCCGGGGGGGCTGCGAACTGCGCAGCTGTCACCACTTTCGCGGGCTCCTGGAGGGTTCAGCGAAATTGACTTACACGCGTGTGGGCCGCCTCGCTCCTTGTGCGCCGTCCCCCTGGCCAGAGCCACCATAGGGCTCGGCAGCGGGCCGGGTGCATCAGCCACCATGGGGCGATGCCACCCGACCGCACCGGAGGCCACCATAGGGCTTCCAACGGCGACCCGGTGTGGGTGTGGGGGACGGGCGAGAGGGACTTCATGGAGCTCATTGCCTTCAATGGGAATCCGAGCCACTCCTGGCGCAGTACGTGCGACGCCAGGGGGGGGCGGCCCGTCCACCCACCTCCCCACCGTAGGGGGAGGTGCGAAGTCCCTGTGGACGGGACAGGGTGGGCACTGAGGGGTACCATAGGCCCTTCGAGAACCAAAGGGGGTCACCACGCGCCCGCCACCACCAACGGAGGTGCACCATATGTCCTCCACCCTTTATTCCATTCGATATTCAGTGAGCCTTTCAATTTGATACTTCAACCTCTCTCCAGTCTGGGCCGTGAGCGGGACTTGTATCCCCTGCTGGCCGTCAAATGTCCCTACATTGACTTCAGAGAACTTATGGAACTTGGGAAGGGGAGGGTGGGAGGTTTTGTTCCTCCTCGGGGGAGTAGGAGCGAGGTGTTCGACGGGGGCGTGACGCCGCGAGGTGGCGGCTCACTGGTGGGGTGCGCAGTGCGCATCTGTCGCCGCTTGCGTGGGCTTCTGGGAAGACCACTGGAGTGGAATTACACGCTGATCCAGGCTGGACTTCGCGGCTCCGTCGGGGGCTGCGAACTGTGCAACCGTCGCCACTTTCGTGGGCTCCTGGGAGGTCTGGCGGGATGGACTTGCACGCAGGTCGGGCCGAGACCTCGCGGCTCCCTGGTAGGCTGCGAACTGCTCAACTGTCGCCACCTCCGTGGTCGTGGAAATTCTAGCGGATCCCGACGGGACCTCGCGGCTCCCTTGCGGGCTGCGAGCTGCGCATTTGTCGCCACTCTCGTGGGCTCCTGGGAGATCCACCTGAGTGGAGATACACGCGGATCCAGGCCAGACCTCGCAGCTCCTTGGGAGGCTGCGAACTTCACAACTGTCGCCACCTTCGCTGGCATCTGGGAGGTGCAACGGAGTGGAAGTACAAGCGGATCCCGACGGGACCTCGCGGCTCCCTTGTGGGCTCCGGGCTGCGCAAGCGTCGGCGCCTTCGCGGGCTACTTGGGGGGTGCAGCGGGATGAACTTACACGCGCATCCAAACAGGACTTCGCGGCTCCGTGGGGGCGGCAAACTTTACAACTGTCGCCACTTTCGCGGGCTCCTGAAGGTCCAGCGAAATTGAATCACACGCAGATCCGGTTGGGACCTTGCGGCTCAATTGGGGGGGCGAACTGCACAGTGGTCGCCACCCCCGTGGGGTCTTGGGAGGTGCAGCGGAATGAAATTACACGCAGATTCAGCTCAGACCTCGTGGCTCCCTCGGGATCTGCGAACTGTGCAACTGCTGCCGCTTTCTTGGGCTCCTGGGAGGTCGACCGGAGCGGAGTTACACGTAGATCCAGCCGAGACCTCGCGGATCCCTTGTGGGCTGCGAGCTGCGCAACTGTCGCGACCTGTGTGAGGCCCTGGGGGGCCCAATATAATTACGTCTTACAGGAATCAGAATTAAGCTTCGCGTTCCCTAGTGGGCTGCGAATGGCGCAGATGTCGCCACTTTCGTGGGCTCCTGGGAAGCCGAGCGAAGTCTTACGCAGATCAGAATAAGGCCTCGCCGTCCTTGGGGGCTGCGACCTGCGAGGCGATCGCCGTTCGCCGTTCGCAGATCGCAGCGCGATGGGGCGCCGCGCAGCGCATGGCGCTGTCCTGTGTCCACGCCGCATCCTCTCTTCAGCTGCCTCTTGACGGTAATGCGCTCGCGCCTTTGCTGCGCTCAGCGCAGAGCAATGTTCTGTAATATTGCGCATGACGCTGTTCTGCACTGTGGATGTAGCGCACGGCGCTGCCACTCCCGCTAATCATTTGTCCATTTATCCCTTCTTCGTATGTTTCTACACGCGTCGTTCTGCTTCTTTCGTCTGCTCGTGGTCGCTTCCTGCGAATGATTAAAGTCGCAAGAGTGATGCCGCGATTGGGAATCATTTGACTGTGGCCCGGAGTTTGTTGGCGACGCCTTCCAGGGTACGGTGCGTCCTTCAACGCTTGCCTTTGTATTGTGCTGTCTTGTGTATAGTCGTGTGATGTGTGCAAAGGGTTGTGTGCTCTATGTCCCTGGCTAATTTCTCTATCCGCGGACGCGCGTCATAGCCGACCTGGAACTCCACAACATACAACATCGCATTGTGTTCAGTCGGTAAAGGGAAGCTTGTGGGACCTGTGCGACCTGGGGGATCTATGTGGCATTTGGGGCCTGTGAGACCTGCGACAAGTTGTGGGATTTGTGGAACCTGTGGGATCTGCCAGCTTTGTGGGACCTGTGCAACCTGCAAGACCTGTGGGATTTGTGGCACCAGCGGGACCTCTGGGACCTGGGGAACCTCTGTAGGACCTGTGAGGCATGCGACACCTCGGGGACCTGTGGGACCTGTCGACATTGTGAGACCTCTGGGGCATGCGAGACCTGCAACACCTGTGGGACCAGTCACACCAATGCTACCTGTGGGCTGACCTGCGACACTTGTGGGCCCTGTGGGACCTGTGGGGCCAGTGAAACATGCGAGGCCTGTGTGGCATGCAAGACCTGTGGGAGCCAGCAAAGTAGTCCACGGTGGTGCAGTAGCGCCATTCTGAACGACGGACGTATGTCGCTAATTCGAAGATGAAGCCAGCGCTGCAGAGAGAGAGAGAGAGAGATAGAGAGAGAGAGAGAGAGGGAGAGAACGAGAGAGAGAGAGAGAGATAGAGAGAGAGAGCACCTTTTTTTCTGTCTCTCTCTCTCTCTCCCTCTCTCTCGAAAAGTTGTGCATGATCGGATTGCGGACTGCCATACGCAACAAACAAATCGAACAACTCCTGCGTAAGCAAACACGGCGCGGAGGGGCGAGTACTCTCAGGACATCTTCGGGGGAGAGACGAACGTATGATGCATAGTGTGTCATGGCTAAGAAGAGCAAGACGAAAATCAAAGTGTGTGGGCATCGTCTGGGCCTTCGAAGGCCTCGCACGGATGAGGCGGGGGTGAGTAACTCCGCCGAAGCACAGAGGATCGTAACATGTGACGTCTCTCTCCCTCGGGTCCCGTCGGGCGGTGTGGAACTCATTGAGGGATGTTCGAAAACTCCTCGAGAGCATCTCGAGGAATATGTGGGAACCTCTCTCCGAAGTGTCTTGGGGGCCCCTTGGGCCTAGTGGCGTGGCGCCTCCCAAATGGGCTCCATATGTAGCACGCGTTTGGGGAGGATGAGCTGCTTATCCCGCCAGCCCTCTGGGCATCCAATGATCTAGGGTCCCCTCCCTGGTGGGCTCCTCTCCTTGCTGGGGAAACACTTGCCTACCCTGCTCCACCTTGCCGCGCCTGGCCAACCAAGGAGAGAGGGACGGGCCACGTATGGCACTCCTTGATGGGCCGCTCTCGAAACTATGGGAGGCCTCCTGGTGCTCACTTGGAGTTCTTTTAGCGTGATCTTGGCACCAATCGGGGTATGTTTGGGGTTCTCGTCGGGTTGAGGTCTGTTTTCAGCCCTCCTTGACCATTCGGTCCGCTATTGAAAATCTCGTGGGCCCCTCTTGGGGCCCTTTCGAGCCATCGCATGGCCAGCCTCCGCGTTGTGGGGTCGCGAAGTCTGAAGGGGAGGCACCAGTCTCGATACTAGCACAATTCTGGCCGATGAAGCGACGCTAGGATGACTTCGGCAGGGAAACTCGGAGTTATACGGACTAGCGAATTTAACTTTTGTGGCTGGGGAGCCCTAGAACTCTCGACCTTTCCCATGATTTGTTTCGCCCCAGGTTGTTATCAAATGGTCATAAGACTTGGAGACGGCCCCCACGAGCTGAGATCGAGGAGAAATGCCGGCATCGAAGCAAATCACGACCACGAATGTCTGGGCTTTCATCCCGGACCAGGGCATGCGCTCATGACGGGCAAAGAAGACTTGAGTGGGCGCTCCTTGGAAGTGACTCGCATGGCACTCCATGAGCGGGTCCTGCGAACAATCCCTCTCGCGCTCAACGCCATGCTTTATGCGTGCTCTGCCTCGCAACGTGCTCACATGGAACCGCTCATCGATTCTCCATGCTCTGAGCTCACTCCCGGGTCCGTATGCTCTCCCCGGTGATCACCCCTAATTCTCATCACTCCGTTCTCTCCCCTCGCTCTCGCTGTCTCTCTCTCTCTCTCTCCCTCTCTTTCCCTCTGCCTCTGTCTCTGGCCCCCATGTTACGGCATCCCCCTTTGGCTCCGCCATCGCAAGACTCAAAAGGGCACAGCTGAATCAATTTCCGCAGCGATGCGTTCCTCCATTCGCGCTAACAATATGGCCCTCAAACCGTCGCCGCCCCGTCGCCTTCCAATCGCGCTCGCTCGGCCAAGTCTGCTTGATCTAGGAGGAGGACAGGGAAGGGGGGGAGGAAAAAAAGATATTAGATAATTGTTTTCGGGTCTCATGAATTATTGAGCGTGAAATATCCAACTCCGAGGCTCCAGATTGAACCTGCAGTCTGGAATTCAAATTCTCAATCCCACATTCGCGGGATCGACCCATTGAAACATTCAACTTTTACAATAAGACTTGCGAGATTGAGCATTGAACATTGAAATTGTTCAACCTGGTTACTCCACGAACCAAATTATTACAAACCAGAGGAGTTCCCCAAACAGTGCTTGAACTCAGGGCGTTTTCTTTTTGCTTTAAGGATCTGAGCTAGTGTGGCTATCTGGCGGCTATGTTCCCGCCGTCGCCACCCCTTCGCCGCCTCGTCGCCGCCCGTCGTCTGAGCCGGAGTGGCGGTCTGGCGGCTGTGTTCCCGCCGTCGCCGCCTCGTTGCCGTGTGGCGGTCTGGCGGCTATGCTCGTGACGTCGCTGCCCCGTCGCCGCCTCGTCGCCGCCCGTCGTCTGGGCCTTGTTACACGTTACCGTGCACTGGTTTCGCATGGCTATGCCGTGCTTTGCATTGTATTGCAGTGCATCGCTTTGCGTTGTTTCGCATTGCGTTACATTGACTTGCATTGTTTTCCTTGCATCGTACCACATTGCGTGCACTACGCAGCTTGCACCGCATACGTTGACCGCGCTGTTTTGGGTCCAACCAAGCGCTCCCAGGCGCTCCCAAGCATTTCGAGGCGCTCCCAAGCGCTCCCCGGCGCTCACCGCTCTCAGGGCTTTCAGGCGCTCCCCAGGCGCCCCCCGGCGCTCCCAGGCACTCCCCAAGCGCTCCCAGGGCGCTCCCAGGGCGCTCCCAGCTGCTCCCAAGCGCTTCCAGGCGCTCGCCAGCCGCGCCACGGCGCTCCCAAGCGATCACACGCTAGCTACACATTCTATTCTTCAAGCTTGCCAAGTCTCAATCCACGCCTTCGCAAAATAAAACATGAAATGCCCTCTGGGGCCCTGAAGCTTTGGTAGCAACAGGGTTTCGAGCGTAAAGGGTGGGAGGAGTGGGGGGCCAAGGTAAGGCGGAAGGGAAATGAGGGGGTCGACAAAGATGAAAACGGACTCGAATCCAGAAAAATGGCCCGCGCTAAGGCGAGAGCATCTTCTGGGAGGAGAGGGCGGAGCATCTTCTGCACACAGGGTCAAGGGACATATTGGAATATACTCTAAACGGTGCAAATGTGCAGGAGAAGGAGGCGGAAAAGGAGGAGGAGCAGGAGGAGGAGGGAAGAGGAACAGGAGGGATGAAGATCGGGAGAGATGAGGAGGAGAAGGAGGAGGAGGACCAATGTAAACACACGACGCATCAACGATGTTGCAAGGAAGCCTCCCTCCACATTCCCTCTTCGCAAGTACTCCATAAGAACTTGTTCATTGCGGGAAGCGCCCAATTGAAAGACAACCGTCTGAGAACCCCCGAACTTGTCAAAACACAACTCCTGGGACTTCACCACAACGAACGTGACATTTCGCAACGCGTGCAACCCTCAAGGCGCGCGCGATGCATAACTCACCCTTTGCTGGGTCCACGTGAAGACGTGCGGGGCCTCGAAGTGCCCGCCTGACAGCGTAGCCTTGAAAATAATCTGGCGTTTTCGAACATCGGGCCATAAGAGCGCGGATGACCTCAGGAATGCCGCGGTCCGCCCAAGAAGCTGAACACTGCCCCACCTTCGCAGCCAATGCTGATGAACGTGCCGGAGCGCGTCGCGACATCTTTGCCCACATCGCGATCGAGAAAACCAATGCCGAGGTCAAGTCGGACCCGAAGACATCTTGACTTGCTCGAATGATGCCACTGCGTATTGAAACAATCAAAACTCAGAGCGGCTGCATGGTCCTCCGACGTGATCGAAGGACGCACTGATGAACAGGCCGGCGTTCTCACGCATATCCAACAGATACTGCGCCGCGCGGAGGGCGAAATTTACTTGGACCATGGCGGCGCCTTTGCCTGCTCCACACTTGGCACTGGTGATAGAACGAATTTGCCTCAGTGCCTCGGAACGAAAACGGAACTCAAACACAGCTGAAAACTTTAGACGCACTTTGGACAACTCAAACGTTCGGTTTCCTACGGCCTGGGCCACATGGTGCATGCTAGCGCCGTCCTCCCGTGCTTCGAGGCATTGCATGGCTGCGCGAGTCACGCGGGCAATCCGCGCAAGAGACCACGACCGAATGCAGTGGGCGGGTCGCGGCCGACTCGCTGTCGCTGCGCACTCGGTTGGCGAATGATGCGGGCAATGGCATGAAATCGGAATCGCAAGCGCTGCCCAACAACCTTCTGGATTTGCCCCTGACACGCATGAGGAGCCATTCCTGGGCCGTATGCAGAAACGCGAATTATGACTGCACAAACGGCCGAATTCTGTTCATGGTGCCGCTCACGTTCAGGGCTGGCCTAAGG
Source organism: Prorocentrum cordatum (assembly GCA_963575745.1). NCBI lineage: Eukaryota > Dinophyceae > Prorocentrales > Prorocentraceae > Prorocentrum > Prorocentrum cordatum. The sequence goes on from CAUYUJ010016985.1 coordinate 46,820, forward strand.
AAGGCAAGGCGCTGCGACTCGATGAGAACCAACCTTGCATGGAAGTGCGCTGGCCCACCCTGCGCGACCGGATATGCACAAATCTTGACACATGCAACTTCTGAAACTGATTTGACACGGAACTTCTCCTAGAACAACGCGCCATTTTCGCAGTTCTGATCCGTGCTGGTGGAGACGATGCCACCCAGTCTCCCCAAGTTGTCCACTGCGCGATTGTCGACAAAAAAATCGTCCATGTGACGGGCACTCCGCCCGTTCTGAGGAGCATGCCTTCACTTGGCCCCTATGAGTTCCCAGCGGGCAACTACCTCTGGTCGCGCCAGTTCGAAGGCGATGCGAGAAAATCTCGGCGCAGTCTGATGATTTGCAGCCTCATCATGGAGGGTCATGCTCCAGACGTTGGTTCTTGAAAACAACACTCTACGACGGTGCGGCCGCGCCAGGGTTCCAAGACTCATTTCACAAGTGGAACGTGGCTAGCAGTAGCTTCGGATGTCAATACGGACAATGCGATATGCTTGATTGATAACTGGCAGACGGCTGCGGGAATGTCGCGACCGGGGTCATGCTTGTTGGATTCCTTTTGCCCGTAAGATTCTCTATGCATTAAATGGATGAGGGGGTTGCATCCCGGCGCGTTTCCTCGCCAGTGGCTGGCCATCGCTCCGCTGCACTAGCCGCGGTATCATACCGATCACTCCGCGGTCCACGCACCTTCTGGAAAGTCGTCGGCCGCCGACTCCTAGGATCAACGCCTGCTCTGGCCACATCCAACTTGCCGGTCCCAGGGTAAGAAAGTGGGGCTGCTTGTCCTCTGTGCGCATCGCGCGAAGGCACCATCGTTCAAGTCCAGGCACAAGCAATCAGGACTCCACAGGACTCCTGGCGCGGAACGCAAATGTGCCGAGGACAACATACGTTCGGTATGGTGGATGATGATCCATCTATCAAGCAAGAAAGGCGCCTAAATGTAAAATAGTGTACGTCATGATTTTTGCGTCGTGTTTCTGTTTAGTGTTGCTACGTCATGCTTTCTAAATCAGTTTTTGCGTGATGTGTTGTTGCTGTGTGTTTTTGCGTAGTGCTTTGCGCGCAGTGTTTTGCGTGTTTGCGCGTGGTGTTTTGGCGTAGCGATTCTGCGTGGTAGATGTGCATCGTGTTCTCGTGTAGGGTATTTGCGTTGCCTTTTGGCGTCGAGTACTTGCGTCGAGTACTTGCCTAGAGTATTTGCTGAATTGTACTTTGCGTAATGTATTTCGCGTAGCGCATGGGCGTAGTCTTCGATTGGTAATGTTTTCGCGTCGTGCGTTTCCATGGTCGGCCCACGAACTCGGAACGTGATGCAGAATTGCGAAGCCTGGGGACGCTTCCCAGCACCTCAACCGGGCGATGGGCAGTGGCAATGCTGTAGATGTCCGCGGTGACGCTACTGAGCCGAGGGCTGCGTCGTGCTCCTCTGCGCTATGCCGCGCCGCACTTTGACATAAAAGGAGATGCGTCACGTAATGTATTTGCGTAGTGAATTGGCGTACTGTACTCACGCTGTGCGTTTCGCGTAGCGAATGGACCTAATGTTCTCGCGTGGAAATAGCGCATAGTGCTTCCGCGCGTAAACATTACGGAAAACCACTTCGCAGTGTGCTCGCGCAGTTTTGTTGGCGTAGAGTGTTTCGGCGAAATTATTTGCATTGTATCGTCGCGTCGTGTTTTCCCCCAAATAGCTTGCTGAACGGGGTGTTGTTGTGATAGAGGCTAACTCCGGCCGAGGGAAAGGGGAGCAGAGACATCCTCACAAACATCTGATGGTCCGGGCCGTTTCGCTTGAGACATCCTCACAACTCTCGTTTCTGAATTGGCTAGGATTGGCCGTTTCGCCTGAGACATCCTCGAAAAGTTGCACTCCGGGACGCCGCGCGAGAGGTGGTCTGGGCCGTTTCGCTTGAGACATCCTCGAAACTCTGAGCCCTGAGGTGCCGTGCGAGAGGTGGTCCGGCCCGTTTCGCCTGAGACATCCTCGCAACTCCCGGCTCCGAGATGACGCTTGCGACGTGGTTCGGCCTGTTTCGCCTGAGACATCCTCGAAACTCTGAGCCCCGAGATGCCGTGCGAGAGGTGGTCTGGTCCGTTTCGCCTGAGACATCCTCGCAACTCTAGGCTCCGAGATGCCGCTTGCGAGGTGGTTCGGCCCGTTTCGCTTGAGACATCCTCGCAACTCTGGGCCCTGAGGTGCAGCGAAAGAGGTGGTCTGGCCCGTTTCGCCTGAGACATCCTCGCAACTCTAGGCTCCGAGATGCCGCTTGCGAGGTGGTCTGGTCCGTTTCGCTTGAGACATCCTTGCAACTTTGAGCCCCGAGGTGCAGCGCAAAAGGTGGTCTGGCCCGTTTCGCCTGAGACATCCTCGCAACTCTGAGCCCCGAGATGACGCACGAGAGTTGGTCCGGCCCAGGGAGGGAGCAGGAGGAGGAGAACAGGAGGAGGAGGAGGAGGAGGGGAGGATAGGGACCGGAGGAGAGGAGGAGGGGAGCAGGAGGAGGAGGAGGATAGGGACCGGAGGAGAGCACGACGACGAAGACGAAGAAGGAGACGACGACGATGACCACGGCGACAACGACGACGACGACGCGGACGACGACGGCGACGACGACGACGCGAAGGTCTTTGCACAGATTCTTGACCCCGGGAGCGTGTTGGAGGCCTCTTGGGGCCATCGCAGGGCCCTCTTGGGGCCATGTTGGAGGCCTTGGGCCCTCTTGAAGCTCTCTGGGAGCCCTCGTGGGCCCTCTTGGAACCCTCTTCAGGATTTTGCCATCTTGGGGGCCTCCTTGGGGAGCTCCGTGGCCATTGCAGGCCGCCTTGGAACGGTCTCATATCCTCTTCGAGGCATGCCAGAATTGATACGGAACCATGTCAGCTTATCTTGAGCCAATGTGGTAGCTATCTTGTGCTCTCGGGAGCCTCTTGGAACCATATTGGGCCATCTTGACACTCCAACGACACGCGGGGGAACCGTTGCAGACCCAGAGGGAGGGGGTACGGGGAGACAGGAACCCTTCCCCGAAGGGGAAGAAAAAGGGTTGGAAGGAGGAGTTCGCTAAGCAACTCACGCGTCAAAGTGCATGTTGCATTTGTAGATGCACAACAGCCTGGCTGGCATGCGGTCCAAGGTTGGACGCGTACGGCTCATGATTTGTGGAAGCCAAGCCCACAGGAACCCCCAAGACCTCCTACCGAACACCTTGATGCCTTCGTGTACAGACATGCGCAAACCTATGCGCCTTCGAGAAATAGGTCTATCTCTTCTTTACATACATCCCGCTTGTCGGCGGTTGACCCGCCTGCCTCCATTCCAGTTAGCATGGGCGGGGCCGTCGCTGCAGCAGTATTGAACCGTCGCTGCGGCGGTCTTCAACGAGGCCTCCGACCAAGACCTCCCCCAAGGGCAACCAGGATAACCATCATTACATGCCCCCCCCTGCTTCCTTGCCCTCCCCCGTTTCCTCTTACAGTTGCTTCCGGGTTCACAGCATGGCGGTGGAGCCTCTGACAGTGCCGACCCGACAACTTACTTGTCGACCAGGTGCGAAGGAGGGGGGAGGGAAGAGGGAAGCAGAACGACACCCTCAAGCGCTGGCTTCATGAGAGGCATGCGTCACACAAGCTGTTGTGAAACATTTCAATGTGCAAACTTCATGCTCTCGTATTTTAACTTGTCATGCCAACCCACACTGGACGGGCACGCAATCGACGTTGGAAACCACAATGAATATAACAATTCTGTTTGGGGATACTGCGCTCCGGCTATAATTGCGTGGTGTTTGTGCGTTCTTTGTTCTTTTTAGATAGATGATATATACCGTAACACCCCGCAGATGCGGATAAGAGTGACGGGGCGGTGGGAACGTCGGCACTTGGCGAAACTCTGGAGAAGCCCGCCGCAGCCGCCAATGTTTCACAAATTATACAACGAGCCCGCCGCAGGCGCCGATTTTTTCGTTAAACCAATGTGGGTAGGTCGCGGGCGAGTAGCGGGTGGGTCGCAAGTGGGTCGCGGGTGGGTCGCTGTTGGGTCGCGGGTGGATCACGGGTGGGTCGCGGGAGTAGAGGGCAGCATTCACCCCATAATAATCACCCCTACAAGCGAAGCCGTTTAGTAAACGCACACAACGAATGAATCGAATAGGGCAGGGCTGTTTAGGTAACGCCCAGGGCCGTTGAATAAACGTCAATTGTCGAGTCCGGGTGATTTTTCCTCCCTGGAGGGTGGTTCGCGGGGTGGGTCGCGGGTGGGTCTCGGGGTGGGTCGCGGGTGGGTCGCGGATGGGTCGCGGATGGGTCGCGGGGTGGATCGCGGATGGGTCGCGGGGTGGGTCGCGGGTGGGTCGCGGGTGGGTCGTGGGTGGGTCGTGGCGTGGGTCGTGGGTGGGTCGCGGGTTGGGTCGCGGGTGGGTCGCGGGGTGGGTCGCGGGGTGGGTCGCAGGGTGGGTCGCGGGGTGGGTCGCGGGGTGCGTCGCGGGTGGGTCGCGGGTGGGACGAATGATTTCTGCTAGTCCCCCCCACCGGTGCGCACTGTTGTTTCTCAATCAATATGCGCCCCCTGGACGCTCGCAACCTGTTTATTTGACAAGGAATGTCATCCCGGCCAAACTGTGCCCCTGGGCCCCCGGCTATAACAACAACGGCTCCCGCCTCAGACGCGCCCAGTGAGGAATATACCCCCCCAAAAAAAGAGTACGATCGAAGACGAAGGGCGGGTATCCAGGGTTTGGGATTTGCATGGTGAATGGCACGCGGGCCGGTAGGAGCGAACAGTCTTAGAATGATTGTTGTTTTTGTTGTTGTTGCTGTTGTATTTTCATGTTTAAGAATAATTATTGTTGATCCCCCCCACCGGTGCATAGTGTTTTTCTCAATCAAATTGTGCCCCTCGACGCTCGCACCCTGTTTTTTGTCAGGGAAAATCTTGATGCTCAAACTCGGCCCCTGGCCTCCGGGTTACAACAACAACAACAACGGCTCCCGCCTGAGACTTCCTTACACTTTAGCCAGGGCCCCCGATCCCGCCCGAGACTTCCTCGCATTTTATTCAGGAATCGCGCTCTCGCTTGGGACCTCCTTACAACTTATTCAGGAATCGCTCTCCCGGCGCTCTGGAATCGCGCTCTCGTTTGAGACTTGCATGCAACTTACTGAAGAATGTCCTTGCGTTGGAATTTCCTGCAATTTGCCCAAACGCCGCGCTCCCGACACCCAGGCACCCAGGAATCGCGCCCGTTGTGGCCCCATGTGCAAGCTTTTCGTGGCCCCGCTGTCGCCATTCGTGTCCCCCTCACTGTCCTACGTGGCCCAGTTGCTACCCTCAGTGGCCCCATAGTTGCCTTCTGTGGCCCCGCATTATCTGCACTTCGTGGCCCCCGCTCGTTCGCGCTATTCGTGGCCCCATACGCATTCCTTTTGTGTCCCCGCTGTCGCTCTTCGTGGCCATACTTCGTGCCCTTCGTGGCCCTGCTGTCGTTCTCTCTCGCTCTCGCTTTCGCTCGTCGTCGCCGTCTTCGTCGTCGTCGCCGTCGTCGTCGCCGTCGTCTTCGACGTCGTCGTCGTCGTCGTCGTCGTCGTCGTCGTCGTCGTCGTCGTCGTCGTCGTCGTCGTGGTCGGTCCCCTGTCCGTCCCTCTTGGGGTCGGGTCGAGGGTCCGCGGCCGCCCCGCCGATCAGCGCAGCCGCTGGCCAGGCCGACGGTCCGCAGCCGCCCCGCCGTTTGCCGGGGCTCGGCCTGCAGGGAAGAAAGATATACCCCCCAAAAGGGGTCCGATCGAAGACGAAAAGGGCGGGTATCGAGGGTTTGGAAAATACGTGTTATTGGACACTCGAGCATATAAGGGCGAACAATCTTGAAATTGTTGTTGTTGTTGTTGCTGCTGCTGCTGTTGTTGTTGTTGTTGTTGTTGTTGAACTTTCCCTTCTGAAGAATAATTACTGTTGATCCCCCCTCACCGGTGCATGCTGTTTTTTCTCAATGAAGCTGTGCCCCTCGACGCTCGCACCTTGATATTTGACAGGGAAAATCTTGGTGCTCAAACTGTGCCCCTGGCTCCCCGGATTACAACAACAACGATTCCCGCCTGAGACTTCCTCAAAATTTACTCAGGACCCCCGCTCCTGAGACTTCCTTACAATTTACTCAGGATCGGTGCTCCCGCCTGTGACTTCCTCGCAATTTAGTCAGGACCCCCGCTCCCAGCTGACACTTCCTCACAATTTACTCAGGAACGGCGCTCACGCTTGAGACTGTCTCGCAATTGAGTCAAAACTTCCTCGCAATTTAATCAAGACCCCCGCTCCCGCAAGAGAGCCCTTCACATTTTATTCAAGAGCTGCGCTCTCGCCTGTGACTTCCATGCAATGTATTCAGAAATCACGCTTTCGACGCTCAAGAAACATGCTGCGCCAAGGACGCCGTCACACTTTACTTAATAATCGCGTTCTCGCCATACTCAAGCATCCCGCTTGAATGTCACACCCGCCCGACCCGCCCGTCAGGGGATCGCCCGCCCGTCGTGGGTTCCCGCCCGAGACTTCCTTCAGGGACGGCGCTTTCGCCTAGGACTTCCTCGAACGTTCACGCTCTTACCTTCTTGCTCCTCCTCCCTCTCTCCTCCCTCCTCCCTCCTCTCCTCCCTTCTCTCTCCCTCCTCTCTTCCCTCATACTCATGCCTCTCTGCCCTATCCCCTCTCCCTCTTCTCCCTCCTCCCTTCTCCCTCCCCTATCCTGCCTCCTCCCTCCGTTTCTCTCTTTTTCTTTCTCTCTTTCTCTCTCTCTCTCTCTCTCTCTCTCCCCTCTCTCCATCCCTCTCTTTCTCTACCTCTCGTATCCGTCTTTCTCTCTCTCTCTCTCTCTTTCTCTTTCTCTTTCCCTTTCTCTTTCCCTTTCTCTTTCTCTTTCTCTCTCTCTCCCTCTCTCTTCTGCCTCTAATCCACCGCCCCCCTCTTCGCTCCTTCTCTCCTGGCGGTTTCCTTCTTCCTTCGTCCCTCCCCCTCCCTTCCTCCCACTCTCCCTCGTTCTCCCCCTCCTCTTTTTGCAGGGCCCACACCAATTCCAATGGCGGGCACATGTACGCCCATGAAGGATTGTCCGCCCGTTCAGATTTGCCCGCCTGTCTAAGCCCGCCGCCCCCCCCGCAAAGAGAATTAATCCACCCAGGAGGGGTGTGATCGAAGACAAAAAAGGCGGGTATCGAGGGTGTGGGGAACTCGTTTTGAATGACACGCGGGCAAGTAAAAGCGAACCATTGTATAAGTATTGTTGTTGTTGTAGTTGTTGTAGTTGTTGTAAGTGTTGTTGTTGTTGAGGTTATTGTTGTTTGTTGTCGTCGTCCCACCCGCGACCCACCCGCGACGCACCCCGCGACGCACCCCGCGACCCACCCCGCGACCCACCCGCGACCCAACCCGCGACCCACTCGCGACCCAACCCGCTACCCACCCGCGACCCACCCGCGACCCCCCCGCGACCCCCCCCGCGACCCCCCCGCGACCCGCCCGCGACCCATCTGCGACCCATCTGCGACCCATCCGCGAACCACCCGCGACCCACCCGCGACTCGCCCGCGACCCGCTCTCAATGGTGGAAATAACACCTGGACCCGACAATTAAAGTTTACTAAACGGCGCGGGGCGTTTACTAAATAGTCTTGCCCTGCTCGATTCAGTCCTTGTGTGCGTTTACTAAACGGCTTCTCTTGTCGGGGTGGTCAGTATCGGGTGGATTATCTGCCCTCGACACCAGCGACCCACCCGCAACCCAACAACGACCCACCCGCGACCCATTTGCGACCCACCCGCGACCTACCCGCGACCTACCCACATTGGTTTAACGAAAAAATCGGCGCCCGCGGCGGGCTCGTTTTATAACTTGTGAAACTTTGGCGCCCGTGGCAGGCTTCGGCAAAAGTCTCGCAAACTGCCGACGCCCCCACCGCCCCCATCACTTCTATCCGCATCTGCGGGGTGCTACATATATTATCCCGGCAAAGCAACCTAACAGCGATGTGTAGAAGCATATATGGACCCCCCCCTCGGAATCTATAGAAAATCTATAAGCAAAACCATCGGAATCTATAGAAAACAACGATGTGTAGAAGCGATCGTATAAGGAATCTATAGGACACCATGGGGATCTGTAGGAATCGATAAGGAATGTATACGAATCTATAGGAATCCATACGACAAACTATAGGAATCTATAGGACATCTATCGGGATCTGTAGTTTCGGAATCTATACGAATCCTGGGGAGTCCCGGATTCTCCCCGGCACCCGCCCAGACCCCCCTGGGGAGTCCTGGGGAGTCCCCGGATTCCTCCCGGCATCTGCCCAGACCCCCCTGGGGAGCGAACCTATAGGAACCCATAGGAAGAACTATAGGAATCTATAGGGATCTGTAAGAATCCATCGGAAACTATAGGAATCCTGGGGAGTCCCCGGACTCTCCCCGGCAGCCGCCCCGACCCTCGTGGGGATTCCTGGGGAGTCCCCGGACTCCCCGGATTCCTCTCGGCATCTGCCCAGACCCCCCTGGGGAGTCAAGATGCTCTCTTTTGAGCCCACTAGAAACCTATCAGTCTTCGCTGTTAGGTAAAAACGCTAATGCTTCCGAGTGGAGTATTTGCGTGATGTTTAATGAAGGGGACTCGCGTCGTCGATTTGCGCGGAGTGCTTGCGTGGAAATACATGCGCAAGGTGTTTGCGTAGTGTATTTCGCGTGCTATATCTCGCGTAGCGAATGAACGCCTTGTGTCCGCGTAGTGTTTTCGCGTCGCGTTTTCCCATAAGTGCGTTTCCACGATGGGCCCGCGAACCCGGGCGAAGGGGCCCAGGGCCGCGAGGCCCGGGGTCGCATCCCAGCACCTCAATCAGACGATGGGCAGAAGCAGTGCTGGAGACATCCGCGGAGGCGCTACCGTCCCGAGGGCTGCGTTGTGCTCCTCTGCGCTGTGCCGCGCCATTCTTTGCCGCGGCACGGGGCGCGCCGCGGAATGTATTCCGCGTGGCGAGCGGACGTAGATGCTGTCGCGTGGAATTAGCGCATGGTGTTTCCGCGTCGTGTTGTTGCTTAATTGTTTCGCGTGGTGTGTGTGTGTGTGTGTGTGTGTGTGCGCGTGGTGCTTGTGCGTTGTGCTTTCGCGCGATATTTTTTTTTTGCGCGGCGTTTGGGCTATTTGTTTTTGCGCAGTGTTTTCTCGCGGCGTATTTGTGCAATTTTTTCCTATTGCGTCTTTGGGGCCTTCGGTGTAGTTCCCTATGGGGCCGCGGACCGCGCGGGCGATGCGCCGCGCTGCGGCGGCGCCGCCACGTCGTCATATCCGCCGGGGCTTTTCGGTGGAGTTCCCTGCGAAGTTGCGAAGCGCTGCGCCGGGCGTCGGACACGCGGAAGACATGGGCAGGGATGGGAGAAAGCAGGGCGGGGCGCTGTCTCTTCAAAACGAGGGCCCAACACTGCGGGATGGCTCGGGAAACGCAACGCAGAGAAGGAGAAGCCGCGCGCGCGCGCTGCGGTCGCCCGTGCCACTCGCAAGCATCGCCCGAAGCCGTGCGGGGCGGGTCGTTGGGGCGCCGCGGGAACGCCCCGCGTCGGCTCGCCGTTCCAGGGCCACCGCGCGAGACGCGACGCAGAAAAAGGGCGGCCACGCGCGAGCGCCACGGTCGCCCGCGTCTCCTGCGAACGGCGCCCGAGTCCGCAAGGAGCGGGCCGCTGGTGCGCTGGAGGAGCGCGTCGGCGTCAGCGCGATGCCCGAGAGCGCAGCAATGGAACAACTTTACGCAGAAACGGCAACCCACGCGCACGCACTGCGGTCGCCAGCGTCTCTCGCCAGCGTCGCCCGGGTCCGCGGAGGGCAGGCCGTTGGAAGGGGCCGCGGGAACGCCCGGCGCCGGCGCGCTACTCGAAAACGCCGCGTTCAAAACGCAACACAGAAAACGCAAAAAAACGCGCGGAAACGCTGCGAACCGCCCGCGTCTCCCGCGAGCGTCGCCCGCGCCCGCGGGGAACGGGCCGCTGGGGCGCTGCAGGAGCGCGCCGCGTCGGCGCGCTTCCTGAAATCACTGCGCGCAAACGCTGCCCAAACCGAACGCAAATCCCCCGCGGCGCTGCCGGCGGCCCTCTCCAGGGAACGCCGCGAGGAGCGCGCGGGCGCGCCTGGGGGCGCCTCGGGGGCGCCCTCTGGATCTGTTGCATAATGTTATGACGCAAGTTTTTTGATGATGTCGTGTTCGTTTGCTGGTTTACGCAGTGTCTACGTCATGGCTACAACTTTCTTCTCCACCTGAAAGTTGTCAATCGCCACGAAGCAGGACCGTCCAATCGAGCAGCTAGGCAACCTCGAACTTCATGGCCTGCAAGCATCGCGTACTTGTCCCGCGTGCTGACTTGGAGAAAAGCAGGGAATACCAGGGGCCGCGGAACTGCATTGTTGTAGTGTGCGTCGTCCGGGACTGGGCCTACCCCCCCGCGCGCCTGCAATCTCCTCCTTGTGTCTCGCGCGCACGAGTGGTGCGCGGGCGGCCCGTCTCGGCGTTGATCTAGCAGTTTTTGCAAGTGCTGTTGTGGATGCTGACGTGGGTGCTGACGTGGGCGCCCGCGTCGGCGCCGCGCCGCCGCTGTCGCGCCGGCGCGCGGCTGCCTCTCGCAAATCATTCTGAGCGCCCAGCCGACGCTCGCCATGGCCGCCGATTTGGTGGCAATCAGCAAAGCAGCACTACGAGCATCGCTGCAGCATCGAAACCGCCGTCGTCCTCATCTCGCGCATGGCAATGGCCGTCGTCGCACCCGGCCCTGGAGACGCGGTCGAGAAGTGCTGGAGGTGCGAGCCGTCTTCAGTGTGGGGTTCGCAAAAGTAGCTCCTTCGTCAAGTTATTGCGCAACTTGCCGTCGAGAGCTTTGCTCTCTGGGTCTGCCACATGATCCAGGTTGCCGCGTCCCGTGAGCTCGAAGTCGCTCGCATCTGGCCTCTTTTGTGCCCGCGGCCGGCGTGGCTGGATGTGTCGTGGCTCTCCGCGTCCACGTCGATGCGCGATGGCGACGGCCGCCGACGCGTCGCCGTCGACTTTGACGTCCCGGTCGATGCCGACCCCTGCCGCGGCGTGCTTCGTCTGGTGACCTCGGCCAGCGTCGTCGACAATAGCGCGACGCTCAGCCTCCTCGGCGCACGGCGCGCGCCTGGTCAGCGGTGGCCCGGGTGTCGACGGGGCGGTGGCCGACGAGCTCGCGTCCTGCGTGGAAGGAATGGTTGGCGGCTCTGACAACTGCTGTCGACTGTGGCCCCTGAACTCCTGCGCCCCGCATGCGCGTGTTTCTGGGTACCTCCTCGGAGAGATTCAAATTTCTGAAATTAGAAACTGGACGGCAAGGGTCGCCCCTGAGATCGCCTTGGTTCTCGGGCATTTTCCCCGCGGCGACTTGCCGGGGTGCGCAGCGTGTCCCGGGAACGCTTCTCTATTTCTTTGTCAATGCGTGTGCCGTGAAGGTTCCCATATGCAACTTCCAAGACCGTCCGAGCTCCGTCGAATGACCTTCGCGACGCATCTCTGCCGCTCCGCTATCTGAGTTCTGGACTTACCATTGGTCCAAGGAAAAAGTTGTTGCGCCCCCCGCTGCTGGCGGGGTGCCGCGCGCCGCGCGCAGCTCGCCGGGCGCCGTCGGATGGCAAATGGTTTCTCCGCGCGGCTTCGCCGCGAGCTGAATGTCGAATTGCCTGCTGGCGACGCGCGGCAACGTCCCGCGTGGCGGCGGTGCTCCTTGTCGCTGAGCACCTGGAACACGCCCAAGCTGCCGGGCCCGTTCTTGCCGGTGCCCTTCCTCGCTGAGCCCATCTGGGCATTGAATCCCGTCGCGCGCCGCGGCGCGAGTCGGTCCTGGGCGCGCGCGCGGAGTTCTGGGACCTCCGCAAGTGGCCGACCCCCTCGATGCATAACAAAAGCCTCTTGCGCGCTGGCCTTCGAACCTCGCGTCGAGGCTCTCGCGCCCAAGCAGCGCCGCGTGCGCGCGGCGCTGGAAGATCGTTGAAATCGTCCTGCGCCTCCCCCCCCCCTCCGGCGGGGCTGCCGCCCCCGCGCCGGGTGCTGACGGGGTCGAAGCGTTGTGTGGAACGCCTTCTGCGCACTTTGAATGCATGGCGCTGGGTTGGCCGTTATTTGGGGGGTATCTTCTATAGGGAGGTGCACGCGCAACGCTGGCATAATCTTTTAAACGCCTAAAAATATTTTGGCGCTGGAGCCGAGCGGGGGGGGGGGCCGGCGGAAATGCGCCCTCGGCGGGGCGTGGGTGGGGGCTGCAGCAAGAGGAGCAATGCTGGCAGGGAGAAGGGCGAAGGGGGTGAGGGAGGCGACCCACGCTGATACCACTGATGCCAAAACGCCGCGCTCGTTGTTCTGTTTCCCCCTCGCCACCCCCGCCCTCCCCCCGCATGCACCTGTGTCCTTCCTTCCGTTTCCCATTTTCATATTGACCCACCCCCCCCCCGCCCTCCCCCCGCTCGTCATCCCTCCGCCTTCCACGTTCAATGTGTTCCTCCCTCCTCCCCCGCCCCCATTCAACCCCGCCCCGCCCCCCCCCCCCCCCCCCCCCCCCCCCCCCCCCCCCGAACGACATGTCCTCCGCCTCTGCCCCCGCTCCTCGCGGCGCCCCATCCTGCCCCCCTACGCCGCCGCCATCGTTCATTCCGCCCTCCACGTTCCACGATCCAGTTTCGCCCACCCCCTGCCTTCTCCTACCTCGCCCCCTTTCCCACGCCATGTGCCAATTGTGGCAGTTTCCAATGTTCCACATTTCCTCCTGGTGCCCTTGCCTTTCCCCCCGCGCATTTCCTTCCCTTTGCCTTCCGTCCTTCGTGATTTGCCAGCCTCCCTGTCGCGCTTCCATGTTATCCCGCCCCCATCCCGGATTTCTTCGGCGCGCCCCGCTTCCCGCTGGCGCCGCTGGCGACCGCCTGCCCGACGGGTCAGTCTGAAGCAGGGCCAGAACCACATTGCAAGCCAACCACTTGCTTCTAGACAGTATCAACGAAACAACGCCCCACTTACGTCTACGCGCAAGGCCACAACCACAAGTCGACACAGACACCTGCCTATAGACATAAGCGAAAACCAGACGCACCCCATCTAATGTCTACACCGACAATCGTAAACACAAGAGAACAGGTAATGTCTACCACCCCGAGACGCGTATACATAAGGCACGACTTAGTGTCGAAGAACAACAATCTCGGCTGACATAGCGCCAACTCTAATGTCAACTGGTAACGAAATATACATTAGTTTCGGGCGCACCTCAAACCGCAAATGCCGTTGACATAGCGAAGCCCGTGTCGCCACGGCCATAATGTCTACCAGTGTTGTGCGTTTGGGGATCGTTTGGTACCATCATACTACCGTCGCCAAATGCGAAATCGTCAGCAGTCGGCTGCCACGGCGCGATTCGCGCGAACGGTGCGCCGACATGGGCGCGCAGACGACTTGCGAATCTCTCCGATGGGGCTGTAGATTGACCTTTCCAAAGGGTGCAGTGCACGTCGCTAGCGCGCCGCAATGGGCGCAGCGCCGCCGTGCGAATTCTTCCTCGCGGCCCATCGATGGAGCGCCTAGTCGCGCGCGATGCGCTTCATGGGCGCGACGATATGGGCGCGTATTCGCCGATCGTGTTTTTCCGAAGGGGTAAGGGGCGTCTATACTGGGGTATTATCCGCGGGGCGGGCGCGCCGAAAACGGCGCGTTGGCGTCGAGCGACCCGCGGGGGCCACGCTGGGGGCTCCTCATGGGCGCGCGATGCGCGCAAGGAGGCGCCGAAATGGGCGCGGCGGCAGCAATGGCGGAAGGAGATATGGGGGGGCGAAAGGACTGGGAGGGACCGCGCGGCGCAGCGGAGCGAACACGAGAATCCAACGCGCGAGAAAATGACAATAGCACGGGCGGCAACATGGCGAGGAAAGGGGGCGCAGGGCAAGAGAGGCGGAGACGCGGGGAACAGCGGAGAGGAAGCCCCACCCCGCAACAAAAAGAAGGGTTACACATAACGCATAACAGTGAAACCTCCCGCCTTTGAGGTCGCACCGGCAGCAGGCCCGCACTCTCGCGGCGTCAGTGCCGGCCCGGAGCTTCTCAGCCCCAGACGACGTGGATATTCTCAACGGCGCCTGATGTCTACACTGGCTTCTGGTTCTATAGAAATAACCTTGAGCAGCGCCCAGCTGACAGCCAAGTGCTGGGCGCGAACGGATGCCGCATCGCGACGTCCTGGAAGATGCGCTGTCTTCCACGTGGGAATGCGCCTTGATCTGGAAGGGGGCCCTTCTGCTTGCCTGCCTCAGGCAGCGCGGCTGCCGTGGTTTGTCCTTCGGCTCTTCGGCGTCGGGGGCGACCTGGGTGTCCTGGAGAGAGAGCTGCAGCGTGAACTTGCCGGTCGCTCGGCGATGCTGGCAGCCTGCCCTCGAGAGAACTAGCGGCGCGAACTTCCAATCTAGGGCCCCTGCGAATGCGCCCCTTCGATCGGGCGCCCGTGGGCAGGCCTGCCCGCGACGTTCCAGGTGGCCGCGTCGGCGTTTGGAGTGGGCGCCCCATCGCTGCGCTGCGGGCGCGTCGGACTGCGCGCCGGGGGGCCCCCGTCTCTGCCAGCGGCTGGGCGGCTCGCCCTCGGGCGCCGCGCGCGCGATGCGAACCCGGCGCTCGCGGGGCGGCGGCGCCTTGGGAGCTCATTCGTTCGCGCGGGCGTCCGCCGAACCAGAGCTGCTGCCGCGAGTGCTCTGGCTTCGTGTCCATCTGCTGACCGCGCCGCCGCCCCCGTGAAGCGTCGGCGCCGCTGCCGCGGAGGCATCTCCTCCAACTGCTGCGCCGCGGATCGACCCTGGAGGGGCCGCCGGCGCGGCCGCTGCCGCTGCTGCCTGGGGGCCCCGGGTGGCGCCGCATGTCCGGGAGCCGGACTGGCTCTGGCACGGAGCTGAAGATCGTTGCGAAGTGCCTGGGCGCGGGGCCGCGGCGCGCGGGCGCCCCCCCGCATCTGGCGCAACCTGGTGCGCGGTCGTGCAACTCGGCGAGTTTCCTGGCGATGTGCTCGCGGGCCGCGCTGCTGGTGCGGCTGGGCCCAGCCTTCGCTTCCCGGGCGTGGTTGGCGCGCTCTTGGCAGGCCCTCGGACTCCGGCGCGCGTCGGGCACCGTGCGACGCGCCGGTCGCGCGCTCGCAACCTCCCTGCCCTCGAGCGCTTTAATGCAAGCGTTTCTCCTGGGGGTCTTGCCGAATCAGACCGCTCCGGCGCGCCGCTCGTCGATGGAAGTCGCGCGAGCCGGCTCTGTGGCCCAGCGCCGTGCAACCTCTCCGAACGTCTCCAGTTCCCCGCCGAAGGGTCGGGCCTTGGGCCGCTCGCATCCTGTCTTGCCGTCGCTCTATGCCTGGGCGTTCGAAATCAGCCGGCCGCTGCGCCGCGCGAGCCAGCCCGCGAGTGGAACGTCGACCGTGGTGGCCAACTTCAGCCTGTTCCATAGGTCGAGCACCCGCGTCCTGAGGACCTCTGATGTCCCCGAGTTCGCGATTGCCCCCGCAGACCGCAGTGAGCGCGTGGATGTCAGCTCGGCGTTGGTCGACTTCGCTGGCGTTGCCCTGGTCGCCTCGGCCAGCGCCGCGACCGTTTGCTAGCCTTCGACCTTGGACGCGCTCTCCCCCCTGCTCCAGTAGCTGACGTTCTGAATGTATGACTTGCTGGCGTGTCCGTTCGAGCCCCGTGGTGCCGCGTTGACTGGCGCCGCGGCGCCGCGGGCCGCCCCGTCCAAGATTTTCGCGGTCGCGCGCGGCGCGTCGCCCCTGGCGCCCAGATCTTTCAGGCAGCTGCGTTCATCGCGGTCGTCGGCCTCGTTGGGGTCGCAGTCCCGCCGGGCTGACCATGACTCGCGTCTTCCGGCGCATGCCATCGCGCGCGCTGGCTGCGCCGGGATCGGAGCTGCAGGCAAATCGGATTGTGGGCTCTCTCCTCGGCCCCCGTCGGGGTCAGTGGCGCGGCTTGTTCGGTGCGCGGAATTCCGCGGGGGGCGAGCAGTTCGCTTCCTTGTGTTGCTGGCTGTTTGGCGTCGAAAGCTAGTTTTGGGCGTCGCGGGTTCTCCCGTTGGAATGTTCGGCGGGGGGGGGTCTGGGCCGCCCCTCGCCACTGCGGCGCGGTCCTTTGTGGCCCCGTCGCGGTCGATGTCAGCGCTGTGGGCGGCGGGCCATGCGTTCTGGCGCTCGGCTGTTGCGATCGCGCGGCCGCCCCCTTGACCGGCGCGCTCCAGTCCTAGCGGGGGCGCCAATCGATCCAGTCGAAGGTCGGCGCGCCCGCCCGTGCTCGTCAATATCGCGCAGTTGCTTCGTCGACGTCGCACCGTTGCGCCTCTCTCGGCCAGGCTAGGAGGGTCGATGTTATGGGGCGCTTGATGTTGGGGGCGATCCAAATCATCATGATTGGCGCACCGTTCTCCAACTTGACGCGTGCAAGTCGTCGCCCGATGAATCCCGCCGCGGCCATCTGTCGCGTTCTCTGGCGCCCGGGGGTTGGTCCTCGGCAAGAACTCCGCGTCGTTGGCGATGTCCAGAGGGCGCGCCCTGATTCCGGAGCCAGAATGGGCGACGGCCCAGTCCGCGCGTGGGCCCGAGATCCGACCCGCAAGAACCGAAATACCTCTCGGCGGGCGTGGAGATGAGCCGCGGCTCATGTTTAATATTGCTCGTATGCTCGATTATTGATTGTCTTTTGTGGCAGTTGCTAGACGCGAGGTCCTTGGAGCTTGCACTTGGAAGGACATGCTGGGCAACGCGGCAGAAATCGATAGAGGTGGCGGAAGTGGCGCCGTCATCGCCCTAACTCTGCCTGGCGAACTGGCCGTGCTGGGCTGCGTCGCGGAAATGGCCCCGTTGCCGTTCTCGTTGTGCGCCCCTTTTCATGATCGCTGCCTTCAACTGCCCACAATATGCCTCGAGGTGCCTGGGCCTATCACAGAAGAAACTCTGCCCATCCGCGTGCCAGATGCCTCTCTTGTTTTTGGTTTCCTATCATTTTCCTCTGACGGCCCGTGCCCTTGACTCTATCGTCCATGTTATTGCAGCCGATTGATGGTTCGCCTACTTGCCGCGTCCACGTAACAACGTCCATGTTCATGGTCTCGCGGGGCCAAATCCGACACGGCCTTGCTGAAGACGAAGCCATCCTTCTTGAACGCGTAGTTTTTTCCCCACATCCAAAGTGGGCTTCTTGTTTTCTCTGGACACCCCGCGCAGGATCCATAACCAGAACACACCTACATCATCACCCACTCATCACTCATCATCATCATTCTCATCATTATCATCATCATCAACGTTATCGTCATGCGATCGCCCACCATCATCATCACCATCAACATCATCATCATCATCACTCATCATCATCAGCATAATCCCCTTCGTCACCGACTCACGCACTCATCACTTCGTCATCACTCACTCGTCTGTGAGTGAATGGCAAAGACGCCTCAGGCGGGAGCCTCGTCTGTGAGTGAATTGTGAGGAAGTCTCAGGCGGGAGCCCCCTCCCTATGGGGCCCGCAGATCATGTTACTAATCCGAGCGGGTCATCCGCAACGTTTAACTGTCGTCAGTTGTGGGCTCCTCGGGCTTGAATATGGAAGAAGTATCGAGCGGGGGCCTCGTTTGTGACTAAATTGCGAGGAAGTCTGGGGCGGGAGCTCCTCCTTATGGGGCCCGCAGATCACATTGCGAATCCGAACGGGTCATCCGCAACGTGTAGCTGTCGTCATTTTTGGGTTCCTCTGACTTGAATTTGGAGGAAGTATCGAGCGGGAGCCTCGTCTGTGAGTGAATTTCGAGGAAGTCTCAGGCGGGAACCCCTCCTTATGGGGCCCCGCAGATCATGTTACTAATCCGAGCGGGTCATCCGCAACGTGTAACTGTCGTCACTTTTAGGCGTTTCAGGCTTGAATATGAAGGAAGTATCGAGCGGGAGCCTCGTCTGTGACTAAATTGCGAGGGCATCTCAAGCGGGGCCCCCTCCTTATGGGACCCGCAGATCATGTTACTAATCCGAGCGGGTCATCCGCAACGTGTAACTGTCGTCACTTTTGGGCTCTTCAGGCTTGAGCATGAAGGAAGTAATTATCGAGCGGGAGCCTCGTCTGTGAGCGAATTGCGAGGAAGTCTCAGGCGGGAACCCCTCCTTATGGGGCCCGCAGATCATGTTCGAATCCGAGGCTGGTCATCGGATTCTACTAACTGTCGTCACTTGGAGGTCTGAGGACCGATTTTAGGACCGATTTTGAGGATCGAATGGGAACTCGCACGGAGGTGCCTCATCCCACTCGCGGCACGATCGGGAATGATGGAGCCTCGTCGTCGGGCACGCATCATGATGGTGGGTCCCGCAGCTACGCGAGTCCCCGGGTTTTCGCACCTGTCGTCACTGTTGTGCTCTGAGGAAGAGGAGGAGGAGGAGGAGGAGGAGGAGGAGGAGGAGGAGGAGGAGGAGGAGGAGGATTTCCAGGATTCCCGCCATCACGTAGTGATAACCAGGCTTGAGTGGTCAGCACTTCGGAAACAGGCCACGATCAATCCTGTCAAGGTATTCGCGCCTGGCCTTAGAAATTGGAAGCTTGCACGGTTCCCCCAGGCCTCTGAGCTGGGCCTGGCCGAAGAACCCACATGTGCGGCAAAACCAAATTTTAAGGTCTTTATGATAGGTCAAGGCGTGTGAGGGGTGAGTCCAGCCACCAGCTAAGTGTAAACGCCGCCCCTTAGGAACTCGACTAAGCTCACCGTTCACATGCTGGAGATGGAAGCACTCACTTTTTAACCATTCGGACGCCACCGCCTTAGTCGCGGAGCCTCTACACACACTGCACGCCCTCCCACTTTCGGTCAGGGCATGTGCGGACGCGAAGCGTGCAATAGCAAGAGGGGGGGGAGGGGGAACTCTACCAGCACCCCGCGCTCTCTGGTGTCCAGATAGCTGGGGCGCTCGAATGGAGTCTAAGCCGACACGCAGCAACCTCCTCCGAACAAGGCGAGCACGCTGCTCCACCTCTTGGATTTTGTGACGTTCCTGAGGGGAGACCCGCGCAAGCTTCGCGGCCTCCCCTGCAATAGCATCTACACACGAGTTGCCTAGCACTAGCCACGAGGGAAGACCTCGTGCCAGAACATCAGCTCCAGACAGATGAGACGGGATCTGAGCGACAACTATACACGCTGGAGATCGACCCTGCGAGGTTAGTAATTTGCAAATTTCACGCCATATGTCGGATTGTGGGCCTTGAGGCCTGCGAAACAGCTCGGCGTGCCACCCGCGGGCAACTTCGTCACAGTCAGTGACATATAACATTTCACCTACACTGAAACGCAAAGCCCATTCAAAAGCCCTGAGTTCACCTCTTGGAACGCTCTGTGCCGTTCCCGTGAGGGGCCCCAGCAAGAAAGGCCCCAGGGCCAAAGGATTGTAACTGGTAAAAGTGGCGAGCCCTATACCTACCCTCCTGAGCCTGGTGTCGAGAGTGTCACGACCCCCAGACGCGTCTCCGAAGATCACCAGAGGCTCCGAAGCAGTCCCCGAGACCGCCATTCCCGAGACAGCCTCCAGAAATCAGCTCGACAGAAGGGGGGGGAGAAATGGAGGTCCAGGCGGAGGGAATGAGCCCTCGCATCCAAAAACAAGGAAACGCTTCCGCCTCGGCCACTGCCTGCGGGAGTAAGTCGTTAGACTCATCAAAAGCACGCGAACCATGATTCTTTGAGCATGTCCAACATCTGTGCAGAGGTGTGTCTTGCTCCGTGCCACAACGGTCGCACAGATCGTCAGCTCGAAGTCCCGCCTCGTGACTACGTACCTTCGGCCACCAGCCTCCAGTCGCCGCCGTCACCAACAGCTCGGACAACTGACGGCCCTTGCGGGCGTGCAACCAATCTGCAACCATGGCTCTCAAGGAGGTCATGTCAGCACCTCCTTCAAGGCCGCCTCCGCAGAACAAGGCCGACGCTTCCTTCCACTGCTTCAGCTCGTATGTGCGCTCAAACTCCGCCAGCAACGGGGCTGCCTGTTCCAGCACCTCAAAGTCACTACTGTCGAACTGCCAGGCGTGAACTTCAGCGGTGCCGTCATTTGGCACGCCCCAGTCCGTGGGAGAGTTAGGCGACCATCCTGCTTCAAGCAAATAAAAGATCACCGTGGTCATGGGGCCGCGCACGTGCCGTGTGCGCTGGCCCTGGGGAAGAGAGCGTAGGTGCGCCACCGCACGAGGCCAGGCCAGTTGGATAGAACGTCGTAGCCCAACCTCCGATAGCCACACACTCAACCATTGAGAAATACATTGCTTGGGCAGCAGGTGGCCTGGGTCGCACCCTGGCAGCCGAAGTGAGAGTAACGTCGTCAAACATCTCCCTCGCCTCGACGATCCTGCAGCCGCTCCTAGCCGACGACGCTGGGCCAACATCGTCGACCCGCATTGGCCGTGGACTTGATGTCCGTAGACAGCTGCAGCTTGCGGTCCAGCCCGTTGCAGCTTGCCCGACGCATGCCAGCGCCGAGCAGCTTGGGCGAAGCGCCGTAGCCGAGCGTGCGACTGCCCCGACTTCAGCTGCCGCTGCCGTACTGTAGCTCGACCTTGACGTCGTCCACTGCTGAGGTCGACCCCACGATATGCCGTCTGGAGAGCTGCGCGCAGGTGAATGCCCTTGCGCTTCAAAGCCCTCACAACAGCGATTGCGTCGGCATGATGCGAACAAGTGATGATGCTCTTGTCCGCCAGGCCAAGATGAAGTCTCTGGAAATCCTTGGCGGTCTGAATGCCACCTCTGATCAACGTCGTCCTAACATGAGCACGTGACCCTGACACTCTTTGCGATATATCGTCAATCCAGATACGTTGCCGAAGGGATCCAAAAGAATTGCAAAGTCGCCGACACGTATTCGCCGTGAGGCATTTGGCGAACCTCGTGCCGTTCCGTAGACCCTGCACTACAGACCGTGTCACCTCGAACGGTTCTGAAAAACAATTGAGCTGTTCCAACATGCGTGGTGCCAGGGAGGAGGAGGAGGAGGAGGAGGAGGAGGAAGAGGAGGCGGAGGAGGAGGAGGAGGAGGACGAGGAACAGGAATTGAGGAGGACGACGGCGGCCGGGCGCAGGGGGAAACCTTTGCGTCCGGGCCGGGGGTGGTAACCCATCCTCGGCCGAAGCGGCGGCCGGGCGCAGGGGTAGCCCCTTGCGTTTGGGCCGGGGGTGATAACTCATCCTCGGCCGAATCGGGGGAAAAAGTAACCCCTTGTCTCCGGGCCGCCAGTGTTAACCCATCGGCGGCCGAATCGGGCGCAGGGGTAGCCCCTTGCGTCCGGGCCGGGGGTGGTAACCCATCCTCGGCCGAATCGGGTGCAGGGGTAACCCCTTGTCTCCGGGCAGCCCCTTGGTAACATCGATTTGTTTGCCCCGACCAGGGGGGCGGGGAGGTGCACATGGAGAAGAGGCAGGCAGAGGATGAGGAGGAGGGAAGGGGTATGTGGAGAAGGTGATGATGAAGAGGAGGTGGAGGAGGAGGAGGAAGAGGAGGGGAAGGGTGATGATAAATAGAAGGAGGAGGACAGGGAAGAGCAGAAGGCGAGAGGAGAGTGTCCGCCAGAGGGAGGAGGGAAGGGCTAAGGGGAAGCTAGACAGATTCTCATGCAGGGTCCTACCGTCGGAGTATTTTTTTTCTTCTTCTTCTGGTCGACATGGTGTCTGCGCGCATTCATGCCTCGGCTTAGGGTGGCGTGTCTGGTGTCGTCGTTAAGTCACTTGCCGATGCCGATTTGTGCTTCGCGCCGCCGAATATCTCTGTCGAAAACTTATACATTGATGCCCACATCTGCCGACCCTGTCGGCGTGTGAAAGACGCTGTTGTGTTCGACTCGACGCCGTCGTCGTCGTCGTTGTCGTCGTCCTTGCTGTCGTCGTCCTTGTCGTCGTCGTCGTCGCCGTCGCGCTTGACTCCGTTTCTCTGGGCCCGTCACCGCTCCCCTTTCACTGGGCCCTCCTCCTCAAACGGGCCAGCAAAAACGAAACAAAAGCGAAGCGGAGAAACGTCGTAGTTGACCCCTTCCCTTTAATCTATTGTCCCCCGGTGGTGTGGGTGGGGGGACGGTGCCGCGGGGGGCCCAGGTCAGAACGCCATCCTCCCCAGAGGGGGTCCTGGGGTCCAAGAAACCTCAAGACAGCCCAAAAGGCCCCCAAGACGTTTCAAGAGGGCCCTGAGTAGCCGAACGGTCGGTCCAGGACGCCAGAGATGGCCTCCTGATAACCTAAGCGGCTTCCACGACGCCCGAAAAAAGGCCCCCAGAAGCATGCCAAGAGGGCCCCAGCAGGCAACATGTCATGATTTTATTCAATGTTGTTGCAAGAGTCTGCCGTTCTCGCTTTTCTGGTTTTCCGACGCGCCAAAACGGCTAAAAATGGCACCAATTTCGGCACACGAGGCCCCCAAGAGGTTTCCAAGACGGCCCAACAACTATCCAAGAGGGCTCCAAAACGGACCTAGACGCCTCCCAGACGGCCCAAGAGGCACCCGAAACGGCCCTAAGAGGCCCACGCGGGAGCCCGAACACGATTTTCGAACCCTCGCCCCAAGAAGCCCACGCGGCCCCAAGAGGCCCAAGTGGCCCCCACGAGGCCCCAAGAGGCCCCCAATAGGACCCCCGGGAAACCCGAAGGGACCCCCGAGAGGCTCCCAAGAGGCCCCCCACATGTTCCCAAGATGCCCCAAAACTTCCCCCCTGAGGACTACGAACGCTCTCCGAGGAGGCCCCACGAAGCATCACTGAGGACTCTGCCCCACGTCAGCGTCGTCGTCGTCGCCGACGCCGCCGTCGTGGTCGCCGTCCCCCTTCGGGGTCGGCGGCGCCAGCCGCAAGGCCTTCCCAATAGTGATCAGCTCCTCCTGATTCTCATGTCAAGATCTGTTAGAACACCACAGATCTGAGTTTGGTTCGTACTCCCACGCCAAAAGTCTCCGGGCTTCCGCGCCTTTGCCTTAGCCTACGGTCTTGACTTTGCGGCTGGCGTCGTCGGCGGTGCTCAGCGCTAGCATGCAGTGCAATGGCTATGCTGTGTCTTGATGTTGTCGTCCAGGTCAGCGGTGTCTATTCAAGCGCTGCACATGCTTTCAGCTGTTTGCAACAACTGATCGAACACGCCGTCGGTGGCCATGGAGTATCCCTCGGATATGATACCCCACTGGAGCCAGCTTATATTGTCTCCTCGGAACGTCTTTGGCTTGCCCGACGATCGTGTGTACCAGTTTGTTGGCGTCCATCGGACTGTGTGCTGGCGGCCCGTCGCCATCGGCCAATTCCTGACAGGCTTGGGCCGCCATGAGTGCCTGCTCCACTGCTTGTGCTCGCTGCGTCTGGTAGTTGGCCTTCTTGCTTGAGTTGGCCGGTCCTCCCTTGTTGTCTCCATGCCAGACCGCCTGCTCAAACTGCTGCAACCTCGCTACACTTTCATCCATGTTTGTGGACGCCTCAAGAGGTCACGCTACAACCCTTAAGGCAAAGTTATGCTTTGGCAGCTCCATTGGTGATAGCACTTTGGAGACTGCAGACGGCTGCGGGGATGTCGAGACTGAGGTCGTGAAGGCTGCCTTTGCCCCCCCCCGGACCCATCACACATTGATCGAGTTATGGTTTGTATCCCAGCACGCAGGGTTAAACCAACCGGCGCAACTCGAACTGAGCTGTTGTGCTGTGTACGCGCATCAAACAATCTTGTACGTACAGGCGCCTCAGGGCCCTGCGCGCATCTCGATGCAAAATGTGTGAATGCACGGTGCCAATGCCCTCTCCAACCCATTTGCCGGTTGGACGTCTGGCCTGCAACCCGCCGATGAGCACCTGACGAACTGCAACGGCGGCTGACATATAACCGTAAGGAAACAAATCTAGCGGTTGTGCCAGGGTGATTGCGTGTGCAAGCGGAATCATACCGCATTCATGACGAAGGAACAATCAGACGAAACATCCTGGGCGCATACTTGACCACGCGGTGCAAAAGAGAAGGGAACGACCCGACATTGCAATATATTGCAAGTTCAGGACTTCAACTAAGAACACCACCGCGTTTTTGAGCGTCAAAGGCCATCCATCGAACACGTAGGACACGACCACTAAAAGAGGACATGCTCGCGTTGTAAGCTTCGTTCGATGTGCCGGATGGTTA
This sequence comes from Prorocentrum cordatum, assembly GCA_963575745.1. Classification (NCBI taxonomy): domain Eukaryota; class Dinophyceae; order Prorocentrales; family Prorocentraceae; genus Prorocentrum; species Prorocentrum cordatum. The sequence goes on from CAUYUJ010016985.1 coordinate 71,051, forward strand.
TTTCCCAGGCCTGCCATCCTGGAGCCCAAATCCCAGACGGCCATGTAGAAGGCGCAAACAATGTATATAATGGTGTGCAAATGACTCGGCCACAGGAGAGAGAATGAGGAAGGAGGGAAGGCTCATGGGGGAGGCAGAAGGAGGAGGAAGAGCAGAAGGGAGCAGGACGAGGGAGAAGAACGAGGAGAAGGGATAATGAAGGAGGGGGGGCGGGAAGGAAAACGAGGCGGGAGGAAAAAGGAGGGGTCGGAACAGGACGGCAAGGATGTTCGTTAACGGGGTGGGGCAATCAACAGGAGGTGCAGAAACGAGCTTCGCTTTACATGTTTGCCTGTCCGCGGTGGCATTCCAGGCCCCTTCAGGGTCACTTTCCTGCAGCCCTCGACCCCCCTACGTTTATTGCCCACAATTGCCGTCCGACGGAACGTCGTCTTTCGGCAGAGGGAGGAGGGCGAGGAGGAGCGAGGGAAGGAGAAGGAGGAGGAAATACGAACGAAGGAAAGAGGGACGCAGGGAGGGCGGGGGGGGGGGAGAGAGGACGAGCACGTGAGGAAAAAGGAGAGGAGGCGGAGGGCGACGAGGAGGATGAGATAGAGGAGCGGGAGGAGGAGGAGGAGGAGTAGTAGTAGTAGGAGGAGGAGGAGGAGGAGGACGAAGGAGGAGGAACGAAGGAGGAGGGAGGAAGGAGGGGAACAAGGACGCAGGAAGGAGGGAGGGAGGGAGACAGGAAGGGCGAGGAACGAGACAAGGTTCGTTAGTCGCTGGCTTCTGCTCGTTCTGGGTGCTGCTGTTGCTTCGTCGTGTTCTTCTTCGGCCTCCTCCTGGAGGAATGGACGCGAGAGGTGTGGCCTGCCTGACCTATGTCTTCTTGATGCGTTGGAGGCGTTGAAGGAGGAGCAGGAGGTCATCGCGGTGGCGCGCGCCAGGGGTCCTCGACCTCGCAGGCGCCAGGACGGAGGACACGGGCTCTGGGCACGGCGCGGGCTGGGCCAACTGCTCCTGCCGAAGCCGATGGGGAGGGGCGAGCGCGCGGAAACTTCCAAGAAGGGAGGTGGAAGGAGGGGGACGGAATCGAATGCCCACTAGGGAGGATTGCACAACACTGCGAACAAAAACATGAGGCCAACCTATACCATACAAAACGGCACTCTTGCTTGGCCACGGGCCTGTCAGAAGCGTAACATGTGGATGCCAAGGAGGGAGGGTGGAGGGAGGGAAGGAAGGAGGGGGCGATGGGGGGAGGGGAGGGGAAGGGAGGGAAGGGGAGAGAGAGAGGAAGAGGAAAAGGAGGGGGACTAGTAGGGACAGCAATAAGAATACTACTGGTGCTACGACTAAGAAACATAGTATTATCATAACCATAAGACGACGAGGATGGACACATACGGAGGAACATCCCGACAATACACATGATAAGCATACTCGTAATAACACGTCGAATATCACGAGCCATATACATACTACGTATAACGATAAGAAGCAATACTATAGACATATAGTAATGAACCGACTACTACGAAACGCTAAGCTTGCATTACGACCAATAAGGCAGCTGCAAATCATGATGTGACTAAGCAAAACAGCAAGACCACGGGAACAGCTTACCAATAAGAAACATAATCATGATCATACACATAATGAGACGACATGACGAATCATGCAACTAACACATACACGTACGAATGACAATGCTCCTACTACTATTACTAATACTTCAAATGCTACTGACACGGATGCAACCAATACTACCAATACTACTACATGGCACTAGTATTGATACGACGACGGGTACTAATAATGCTGCTACGACGCAAACGAAACACTTTGACAGTAATAAGGCTAAGCATGATACCGCGAGCCATAATAATACCAACGAGAAAATCACAAAACGAACGACGACAAATAATAACAACAACCACGAGCATGAGACTCAGTATAAAAAAGGTCTCGGGGGGGCGACGTCAATCAATGCAACGTGGACGGGCCCTGGCCGTCGCCCAGTCGGGCGGCGTTTCCACTAGGGCGTGCGGCCCCCGCGCGCCCGTCCTCACTGGCCAATCGAGATGCAACCGAGACCTTCTCGTCATAAACTTGCCAACCAAGCCACCATCTCACCCTCCCGGACTCCAGCTGCAGCCTTTCCCTCCTTCACGATGGCTCAGATCTGCTGCGGCGGGAAGGGAAGGAGGAAGGGAGGAGGACGAGGGACGAAAACGAGGCATCGTGACTCAGAATGCCCGCCCAGAGGCCGCGAACATGATTGTGTACCCTGACGACAGGGGAGTTGGTGGAACGATTTGAAGGAGGAGGAGAAGGAGGAGGAGGAGGAGAAGGAGGAGGAGGAGAAGGATGAGGAGAAGAACGCCGAGAAAAAAACAGTTGTACTAATACTAGGCATAGATGCGCGAAGCGTGCTTCGAAAGAGGGTCATGCGTGTGGCAAATGGCCCAGCTCGAAACTACACACGATACATATATATATATATACACACATGTACGTACATATATATATATATATATATATATATATCATATATGTATACATACATATCTATATATATATATGTACATATATATATAGAGAGAGAGAGCAGCGTGCGAGCGAACTGCAATATGCAGTGCAAAACGCAAGCATTCCCGATCATTTGCATTGCTGGCAGCCGAAACTGGATGTCTGATGTGAGAGAACCGATCACCACGCAATGACTAGGAGGAGGGATGGGACAACAACGGCAGCAGGGATGTCTCCGGTGCGGCGCGGCCAGGTCCCCTGTCTCTGGCGCGGCGCCACCGCCACGACGCAGGCGGAGATGCTCGAGAGTGTATGCCCAGGGTGGAGGGCGCGGCTGCGGGCGCGGGAGCAGGACCTGCCCCTGCTGCACGACGTGCGCTGCGCCGGGGGCGGCGTGTCCGAATTCGCGGCGCTGGCGAATCGGGCGGCGCCTCCGGGCACTTGCGTCTGGGCTGGTCGCCCGAGCTGGCTCGTCAAAGATACAAGAGCACGCGCCGCCGCCTTGCGCCGCTCGCCCTTTTCCCGGCACTGCCTGCAAGCCTGCGGGCACCCATGCGCCGTGTGCACTGGCGCCTGCCGCCAGCGCCTGCGAAGGCAGCGCCTCCGCGCACGTCTCGACGACCACACCTGCGCTGCGGCATCGCACTTCATGCCGTCGCACTCGCGGTGGCCAAACCGCTCCCTTGCCTCAGCCAGCGCGGGGGCGCCCAGCACGAGCAGCTCGTCACCCACGCGCGACGGCTTGGCGACCAGCAGCCCCGTCAGCAGCTCTGCTGCGGGCGCGGCCTCGGTCCCGCTCACCCAGAGGGGGAAAACTCGACGATGGGGCGTTGTAAAAGCGCGGCCACCGCCTGCGTCGCGCTTGCTATCTTCCCTCTGTCCTTTTCCGCTTGCCCGCCCGCTTGCCCCGCCCCGCCAGCCCTCGCCTCTCGCATGCGCGTTCGTCGTCGTCGTCGTCGTCGTCGTCGTCGTCGTCGTCGTCGTCGTCGTCGTCGTCGTCGTCGTCTGCTTGCTTCTCGCTTCCTGGTAACTGGCTTCCAGCGGTTGCACGCTGCGTAGCAGAGGCGCATCCACGGGCTCGCCCAGAGAGAGCCCGATGACGTTTCCCCGCTCCTCCGTGGAGCCTGCGTCCTCGCGCTGGGTTCCGCGCCGGCCGCCGCCGCCTCGGCAGATCTGCGACGGCGCGCCCTGCGCCGCCGTTGCCGCCGCGCCCCCGAGGAGGGTTGCAGCTGGACCTCTGGCGCGTGGGCAGTCAATGCGCGCGACGCCGCTGGGACAGCGCCTGGACCCAGCGGGGGCGCATGGCGGGCCCAGTTGCCCGCGTCCAGCATCTCCCGTATCTCGGCGAAGTCGAGCCGACTCTGCCGAACCCTTCAACAGCGCGGCCGCGCCCGGCGCCTCGCCCACGCGCGCGCGACGGGCGGGCCTGCGCGTCGGCGGGGGCACAGTGGGCTCCAGGCGTGGGCGCTGCCGCCCAGGGCCTCGCCGAGCTCGCGGCGCCTCCGACCTCCACGGACGCCGAGCCAGCGCGCGAGCAGACGACGCCGCGCGAGCCGCCCCGCCTGGCGCCGCCATTGATGGCCACGGGCGTGCGCTCGCGAGCCCCTCCGCGGAGCGCGCGCCGTGCGAGGGCCCCCCGTTGGCTGGCAGGCCCGCTTGTGAAAGCTCGGGCGCAGCAGAACGTGGAGTTTTCAAATGGCTGGGGCGGGCTGGGGGTGCCCCGTCTCTCCTCTTGCTTCTCTCTCTCCCTCTCCGCGGTCCATCTGGGCTCGAGTTGTCCACGGGGCCTTAGACTGGACATTTTCATAGGGTGGGGGGCACAGGGTGAAACCCATGTGGGATTTGCACCTCGGAAATCAATCCGTCTCGCGATTCACCTCTTGCCCGTTCAAACCTCGAAAATCAATCGAAACGGCATGTCAGATTTCACCCTCTGCCCTCCGCCCAAAAAGAATATGCTCGGTTAGGAGCCCCAGTGCTGGCCCCGGGGGCGGCTGGCGCCACGCAGCGCGCGCCGGCCATCGGCGCGGAGGCGGCGGCCGCAGCTGCCGGAGGTCCTGCCGCGCAGCTCGCCGGCAGGGGGGGCGGGCAGGCTGAGGCCCGAAAACCTGAGCCCGCCCGAAGGGCGTTGGTCGCCTACGGGCATGAGGCGGGCGCAGAGGCGCCGGCGCCTCGCGGCGCCGAGCAGGGCTGCTGGGCGGAGAGATCAGGATCAAGGATGGCGTTGCCCATGGTCCTACAGGAGCCCTGGCAGCCGCGGGGGTTGGGCGGTGGCTCTCACGGACCGAGGCCGCCACGCCCGCTGCTCCGCAGGCCTGGGGCGAGGATGGGCCCTTCAACCCGCGCGAGGTGGCGCGCGGCCTGGCCGGAGGCGCCGAAGAGGACGGTAGCGCCGCGGAGCTGTTGGCCCCTGCCCGGAGGCAGGGCGGGGGCCCGGCGGCCGCGGAGATCCGAGGGGAGCTGCGCCCTGGCTCTGGACCGCCCGCAGCGGGAAAGGGCAGGGCGCGCCGCCCAAGCCCCGCCCCGGAAAAGCCGTCGGGAGGCACGGGCAGGGCGTGCCCGCCCCCACCGCCGCCTGAGGCGGAGGCGACGGCGCCTTCAGAGCAGGCGCCGCAGGTTGAGGAGGTATCAGGCAGTGGAGGAGGGTGGTTCACGCGGCGACGCGAAGGACCCAAGCCCGCGCGTTCTCGCCGCCCCACCCCGCCACCGGCGAGGGCCGAGGAGGAGAAGGAGCCGGTGGAGAACTGGCGGGGACCTGCGGGGTCCAGTCGGGCGGCGACGGCACCGGGCAGGAGGGGGAGGGCTGCTCGGAGGAGCGTTCACCGCAGTCGGGAGGGTGGCCTTCGGAGAGTACTGGCCCTGCGTGACATGGGGTGGGCTTCTTGTGCTCATGGTGGGCCAGGTCGTTGGTGTGGGCTATGGGCTGCGCTCGATGACTGCCGCCATGGACTGCCTGATCGTGAAGCGACGTTCATGTCTCCCGAGCTGTGGGTGTTCGGCTTTTGCCGTTTGCCTACGACGGCCCGACCCACGGGCGAAGAGAGGGGGAAGGGGCTGCGCCAGAGTTGCGGGGGCAGGTGCCTCGATCCAGGTCGACAACACTCTCTGCGCTCAGTGGCGCGCGCGGGGCGCTGGTGGGGAGGCGCGCCACCTGGTCATCAAGGTCGGCGATGCTGCGGCCCGCCTGAAGCGTCCGCTCCTGAGTGTGGGGATGGGGCCCAAGAGGTCAGGGTGCATGTGGCAATCTAGTGTGGTCCTCGGTTCTACGCCGAGGCTGAGGACTCTGTTGGGGGGGTCACAGGAGAAGACGCTCCACTTGTGCCGCGGAGCCCCGTGCACTGACGGAGGGAACTACGCAGCGCGCGTGCCGTCCTACGGCTACGTGGCCGAAGAGATGGATGCCAACCTGGAGGCCCCAGTCGTGGCCCCGCCCACGCCCTTGTTGGGCCGCCCGAGCGGTGGGGGTCGGCGCCTAGGCCTGCCGCGAAGGGTGCGGGGCGCTGGGGCTGCGGGGATAATATGCCAAGCTGCGCGGGGCCTTCCGACGCCGCGGGAGGACAGGATGCCGCTCGCGGAGGTCAGTCTCGGACCCGCCGGCAGAGTAGCTCCGGGACGCCAACTCGGAGTCCGAGTCCGAGCCCGAGGAAGCCAAATGCGCAGCCCATGAGGTGCTCAACCAGAAGGGAGACAAAACCTACCAGCTGAGCAAGGAGAAGTGTAGGGACAGGACGCGAGGAGCTGCCGCACAACTACTCAGTTACGACAACGAGAAATCGAGCCTAAGGGGGGACGCTGGCGCGGCAAACCTCTGCTGGCAGCACGCAAACATGTGCCGGGCCAAGCGCGGGGTCAAGACATGTGCCCGAATCGGATGCGTATACTTGGGCCGGGCCATGCGGGGCAGACCGCGGCTCTGCCCGTGCCGCGACAACGAGGGCGCGTCAGAGCCGACCGACCTGCCATGTGGCGGTCCACAGAGTGGCTGAAGGGAAGCGCGGGGCAGCGAGGAGGAGCGAGGGGGAGAAAAGAACGACGTCCCGGAGCCCCGAGCGCGGTCAGGCTGCGGGCAGCGGAGGAGCTTGGGGGGGGGGCCCGCGGGAAAGGTCGAGGACGCCCCCAGGGCCTTCGCAGGAGGTGAGGTTCCAGGGCGAGGTGCCGGCGGCGCATCCCACGGTGCCGCCCTGGGCACCGCGGGCTGACCTCTCGCGGGCAGCCAAGAGGCCCCCAAGAAACCCCAAGAGGCGCCCAAGAGGCCCCCAGAAGTCCCAGCCAACCACGAGATCCCAACCAGCATCCATGAGGCCTCTGACCCACCACCCACGCACGGTGGCGGGATAGGCCACGGCCACTGGATCCGCCGCCCCCTGTGGTCTTGCCACAGGGGTGCACGGCGTGCTGGACGATTCAGGTTTTGGTTTTGGTTCTTTTTCTAAAAGAACTCCCCAGTGGGCTTCGGCCCGTCCCGCCGGCCACCCGTAAGTTTCCGAAAATCCATCTGTCAATGCCTTTGTTGCCCCAACTTGGCCCAAGATGGCCTCCAAGACGGCCAAGATGGCCCAAGATGGCCTCCAAGATGCCTCCAAGACGGCCAAGATGGCCTCCAAGACGGGTAAGATGGCTCCAAGATGCCTCCAAGACGGCCCAAGATGCCCTCCAAGACGGCCAAGATGGCCCCAAGATGCCTCCAAGATGGCCCAAGAGGCCTCCAAGACGTTCTCCAGGAGAGCCCGAAGAGGCCAAAATCATTTGTTTTCCTTAGGTTTTTGAAGGTTTTTTGCGTTTTCTTCTTTTCGGCCTTCCGACGGCCCAAGAGGCCCCCAAGATCGCCCAAGAGGCCTCCAAGAAGGCCCTATGACGGCCCAAGGGCCCCCCAAGACGGCCCCAAGAGCGCCCCAAGACGGCCCAAGAGGCCTCCAAGACGCCCAACATGGCCTCCAAGACGGCCCTGAAGCGCCCCAAGAGGGCCCCAAGACGGCCCAGAGAGGCCCCCAAGACGGCTCCAGACGGCGTCAGACGGACCAGGAACGCCCTACGACGGCCAAAGAGACCCCCAGGAAGCCCCCAAAGGCCCCCAAGAGGCCCAAGGAGGCCCCCAAGATGCCTCCAAGAGGCCTCGAAGAGGCCCCCAAGAAGCTCCCAACAGACCCCAAGGGTGCCCCAAGAGACTCCTAACAACCCTCATCCTCCTACTCTATTTCTTCCTCTTCCTCTTCCTGTTCATAATCATTCTCTCCCATGTGTTCCCCGAAAGCTTTCCAAACCGACTCGGGGAACTCATGGTCCGATAGCTTGGCCAAGCTCTAGTCCAACTTTCGGCCACATCGGCGTTTCCAAAAAGGCAGGGGGCGGCGGTGATTCGCCGTAGGCGTCTTCGATAAATGCTGAGTGAGAGGAGGGGAGGGAAAAAGAGAGGAGGGACGAGGGCGAAGAAGGATCACATCAGTCGGAGCGCCCCGGATCGGCGGCACTGGCCGAAGGCCACTACAATACACCAGTCGGTAAATGCAGGATGCCTGGGAGGAGCTCAGTTGCAAGCGGTGGGAGGAGCTCAAGTGGAGGGTCAAGGAGGTGCTCCGGGTCTGCAACAAGGACCAGCCCCCCAAGGACGACTTCTTGTTTGCCGTCCTGACCCCCACGGGGGCAGGGATACTCCAACTCGATTTGCCGGACACGTTCGAGCTGGACAATTCCGACGGGTACTGCTGGACGGTGATCCTCGCGAGGTTGGAGCGTCAGTCAGGCCCAGAAGGCGCATTGGGATGCCGCCCGCTGGGCTCAACTGCGACCGTCGGCTGCAGGCGAGGCCCTGGGTGGCGTTGGAGGTGGCGGAGGAGGCGCCAGTCCTGGCAATCAAGGAGCGCAAGTGGCAGGAGGACCCAGGCAAGGGAGGGGCACGGGTGGAGCGGGAGGTGCCGCAGGTGGATGAGGCATGAGAGCGTTGCCGCCGCAGGAAGCATTCAAGGTCCTGGCCCAGGAGGAAACGGCGCTTTCGAAAGGGAAACCCAAGTGCTGGGGCGCCTCGCGTCGCGACGGCCGCTCCGCGACAATCGCGACCTGCGCGCGGTCGCGCGCCGAGAGCATCAAGCAGGCCGACAGGCTCCACAAGACGATGAAAGCTCAACACATCAAGCGCGGCGGGCTCAAGACGGGGCCGAGGGCCCCGACCGAAGCCAGAGTTTAGAAGGTGCAGAGGCTTAGGGGGAAGCGAAGAAGAAGCGGCAAGTGAAGGTTCAGGAGGGAGTAGCTCAGGCGCGCCAGCTCTCTCGCAGAGGCGCAGGAGTTGAGCTGAGCGCCCCAGAAGAGTGCCTCAACTTGAACGTCGTCGCCCAGGAGGCCGAGCTGCCGCAGCGCGCGTTGGGCCCAGATCTGGAGTGGCGCGCGGACCACCGCAAGAAGAAGGCGGTGGTCTACCTGGAGGAGCTGCCATCCGACATGCCGGAGGCGGCGCGCGCGCGCGGGCGGCCAGGGCGGTGGTGGGCGCGCTGGAAAGCCGAAACATCAGGGGCGCCTCGCCGAACCTGCGCTCGCATTGCCATGGGCGTCTTCTGGGGGGGTGGATGTCAGGCGCGCGCCCTGCGCTGGAAAAGGTATTTCAGGGCGCCGTCGAGCTGGGCGATGAGGAATTGGCGGGGCAAGCGTGGCCCTATCTTCGCGCGAGGGTCGAACGGGTCGGAGTGCGCGCCAAGGAGTCAGAGGTGCGCGCGTCGAGGGTAAGATGGGCCGCCGACGCAGAGCCAGGGTGCGCGCGCACATCAAGTGCGGGACTACCGAGATCGCCTCCTGGTCAGCGAGGACCTGGCCCTCCGCGTCGCCAGGGCCCACTCGGCAGAGTTGGAGGACTGGCAGTGCGTCTTCATCAACGCCGCGGCGGCGAATTTGCGCGCCCGACTTGGGCGCCGGGCCAGTGCCCGGGAGGTTATGGAGGGAGCTCAGCGGCGGAGGTTGGCCACGTGGGAAAATATCGTCCAGCAGTTCGTGCCGCAGAAGGGGGCCAATAAGTGGGCAACGCAAGACGTGGCGACGGGGGCCTCCAGAGTAGGGTCTGCGTGCCCACCCCCGGACACAACCCTCGCGGTGCCCGACGAGGAGGAGGATGCAGCAGCCGAGGCAGAGGACGCGGGAGAGGCCGCGCCTGTGCCCCCTGGAGGCTGGGCCTGCGAGCGAAGGTTGGAGGCGCGGAGGCTGGGGAAGACGCGGTCGTCTATCGACAAGAACTGGAAGGGGCCCCCGGCAGTGGAGAGTGACCCAGATGACCGAAGCCCATCGAGGGAGGGACGGGGTCCGACCCGGGAGGATGAGGCACTCAGGACGGGGAGAGCCCGGAGGCAGAAGAAGGCGGCACGGGACGAAACAGTCATTCGTCTGCGCGTCCCGCTGCTCCCTGCGAAGGTGGAGCCACCGGGGGAGGGCGAGGCGTGTCCCCCAGGGGCCGAACGAGGAACCCTAGAACAAGGAGGAGAAGGGCAGCTGCAGGGGAGGGATCAAAGCAGAGCGGAAAGCAGAGCGCGCCGTTGCCCGCCCGGGCGGCGGGGCCTAGAAGGCCGGCGCGGGCAGGCCGGAGCCCTCAAGTGTGGAGGTGAAAATTCTCGACCGTTGGTGCTGGGTGCTGCGTGTGCTGTAGAAGCGCTGCTTCCGGGCTGCTCCATTTCTTGCTGTCTTGCGCGAGCGTGAGCCATCCTTGGTTGTCTGGTTCGAAGAGCGTGGCGGCTTCGAGAAACTTTACGATATCATCCTCCCACCTTTTCACATGGCCTCCGTGTCAGCGTAGCGCTGGCCGGCGGTCGTGGATGTCCAGCTCCCATGACACAGCAGGCCGTGCCCACCTGTCGTATGGTAGTTCGGCTACTCTTCCTGCCCACCGCCACTTGCGCCTGAAATATGTCGTCGTCCACTCGTCCACGTTGGCCCGTTTCGCAACGTCTCTTACTATGTGTGTAACCCTGCGTATGAAATCTTCCGCTGCTCTAGGTCGGTCTCGTCGTCACCGTCTTTATGGTCCAGCCGTGTTGTGCTGTCGTCCAAGGTGGTGTCGGTTTTGTTTTCGTCATCGAGGTGAAGCTCGTCGTTGGAGCCGTTGCCGTTGCCACTTGTGCTGCTGTTGCGTCTCGTTCGTTTCCTCGGGGCGCCCCCCATGAATCGTAACATTCGTCGTGGGGTACGTCGGAGTGTTTGGAGCATGTCCTTCGTCAGCGTCCGAGAAGTGCAACTGTTCATAATTGCTGGCGTTACCGTGCCGCTGAGCAGCCGTAGTCTGATATGGAGTGGGTACGCTTGCTTGTGAGTTCGTCTCGAAACTGGGTAAAACGTCGCCATCCAGACGCAAGTCGGTTGGATAATTCTGCTTGGTGGAAGTCATGGAACGTGAGCTTGCGACCAGGATACTTGGTGGTCTGGTCTGCGTTGAGAATTTCAATGCTGTCGTCGTCAATGCCAGTGTGTGCAATTGTCCGTCCCTGCCGTCTGCAGACCTTGGTGAGAATTATTGGGAGGAGTCAAGCGGGCGCCGGAGCGCTGCCGCCGAGGCGACGATGGCGGCATGTCGGGGGGCGGTCGAGCAGGCGCCCTGGATAAGGCCCAGGGCCATGCTCCACGGCGCCCAGGGGTCACGGGCGGCCTCGCCAGGCGTAGGCAAGTGGGCGACGGAGCCGTTCGACCGTGCGGATTACCACCTGGGCCCTTTCGGGGCGAGGCGGGCTTCGCGCCCGGGCCGTGCCGATGACGGGTCCGCCAAGGCAAGGAGGGGCCGCGGCCGCAGCAGGCATCGAGGATTGCCGAACCAGGCAGTGGCGATCAGGGGCCGGGAGGTGGAGGACCAGGGACGTCGAGTGGACCCCCCTGGAGGCTCATCCGAGAAGGCAAATAGGATCAAGGAGGTGCTGCCGACCCCTGGACCCCCGGCCCATGCCGCCCCCAATTCGGGACGAGTCGGGGGGGCCATGCCCACCCCCGCCCTCTGGGGCCGGGGTTGGGGAACCCGATTGGGACCCCGACGAACCAGACGAGGATGTCAGTGGCCGGTCCGCGACCGAGGCAGCGGAGAAGGTAATCTCGGACGGAGGCGCAGACCAGGGGCCAGGCGAGGCGGGGGTCAATTACCCCGCGGGGATCGTTGGCCCGCAGGCCAGGGTCATGCCGCAGGAGCCGAGGAGGTACATTGGGGCGGTGGGCCCAGCGGGGGCGGCGGCCCTAGTGGCTCTGCGGCAGAAGCACGGGACGGGGGTGCCGCCCACTTCGGGGCCCCATGACCTGTCGGAGGTCCTGACCGACCCAGAGGCGGACAGCAACTACCTGAAGGCCGGGGCCCTTGGGCAAACAAAGTACGTGGAGAAGTTGAAGGATGTGGGACAGCAGGCAACAGACGGTGCTGGCCTCGGTGGCCAAGGGCACCCAGGGAAGCTACAACGTAGCTTGGCAGCAGTTGGATGTCTTCTGCCGCATCCGCGGGAAGAGCCCCATCCCAGACGGGCAGACGAAGGACCGCTCCGATGACCAGTGGTCAGTTTCAAAAACAGTGGCCTCCCGTTGTGGGGGGATTGGAAGTGGGCCTCGAACTAAGCCCTTCATGAATTTCTTGTCCAGAAAATTCTGTCCTGCGGGAGTGCGCGCCTGGCGCTCCTTCAACAAGTTCTGACTGCTGCGGGTGGCGTGGGACCCACAGCTCAAGCACAGGAAGGTCCCTCTCTGTGTGACCACCATCTCGTGCGACGGATACAGAAACGAGGCCCCGAAGAACGCGCCGCGCACAGATTTCACGCCGTGGACAAGTCCCGACCAAGGCTCGGCGGGCGCACAGAGGGTTCTCAGAAACTCTTGCGAGGGCTTTGCCCCGTGCGAAGTGATCGAGACCACCGACAAACACTTGATGCATTGAAATCTATTACCTGCTTCTACTGGCTACATCTCATGGGCACTGTCCGCCATGAGCTTGGCCATCTTTGGGCCGAGGATCAGCTTTGGACCAGGGGCCTTGGGCCTCGGCTTCGGCTTCGGGCGAGGCCGTCGAGGGGTCCTGGGACCAACGTTCTTAGACTGCTCGGCATATCTACTTAGGAAAACGTCGGTGGCTCGGTTCCTTATACTCTTGGATAGGGCGAGGCCGAGCTCGACGGCTTCTACCTCGCCTGGGGATAACTGATACCTAACTACTACATCGTCTACTAGTTTGTCCGCTCTATAGTTGCCTACAAATGTGAAAACAGGCGTGCCCTTCAGAGCGGCTCTTTCAGCAGACATATGCGATTCTACCTTCAAGACGCTGACCGACCGACGATCGACTGCTGCTCGAACTCTCTTCCACTCATTTCTGTACGTATCTGGGAACATGCTGTGCTGTATCTTCTGGAAACCTTGGGACACATACGAATTATCTGTGACGTAGATCAAGAAGGGGCCCTCAGGGGAGTCCTCCAGAAGTTCAGGAAGGCCGACAACTACCCGTGATTTATAGTCTGCTCGTTCCAGACTGCTCCTGGAACTTGCCTGGCCGCTTCTAGTTGTGGCTCCAGCTCAGAGATGTCGAACGGCCTGAACAATGTATGCCCCGGCAACTCGCCGAAAAAGGTCGGATGACGTATGCTTCCCGCCAGACGCGTCACCCGCTCCCACCAAGATGCCCGAGGAGACTGGAAATCTGCCGTGTGCGTGAAACTCGGCGTCTTCCTCGCGCGGTGGAGGGGTCACTGATGTCCATGCAGCAGGCGCGACACCTCGCAGCCATGAGGACGGCTGGGCCTCGTGCTGTGTGTAAGCGCGAGGCAATAGAAAGTCGGTCGACTTGGCCGCGGGCAGCCCCTTGTTACATCTGCATCCCCATATCCTGTGAAAGTTGCTCTTTTTCTCCTCCCCACGTCTATCGCACAGCTCTGAATAATCATCAGGCAATTGACAAACTTGCTTGATGCGGGTGCGAGGCCACTGGCCTCCCGTGGAAATTGTGAGCAGAGAGCCTGCCCACGCGTACTGATCGGCTGCTCCAGCAACCCTCAACTGTCTGCATATGTCGTCGAAGTATACTCCTGCTGCTACGTCTTCGCTCTCGTGATGGCTTGCTGCTTTCCTCCAGATCCTCCTCCTGACAGAACTGGCCAGTTCCGGCTTGAGGTCGTTCATGTCGAAAACCTTAGATTCGAGAATCTCCTCCGTCGCCAAAAACTGCCCCCCTTGGTCCGGAATCCAGTCCCATGGCCCCGTGGGGTCCCAATTGAGGTCCAAGAGTGCATTGATGATGGCCCTCGCGGGGCCCGTAACTTTCCTCCAGCGATGCTGAGGTCGAGCGCGAGCTCGAGAGAGATGGACGCCCCAACCTCGAAGGGCTAGAGCACGAGCTCGAGCTCCTGATGTGATGATAATAAGCCAAGAATCTAATAATCGCCAAACTTGTGCCACTGCAGGATCCTTGTCGCCCAGCTCGATCTGTAGCAACGTGTCCAGACAACGGCCTCTAAAGGTACTGGAAAGACTCTTGCCCAGCGCTCGCCGCCAGGCCTGCACTGAAGACGGAGGCATTCCATAGACGGTTGCATCATAATTTACTTTAGCCAAGCTACCTTGCTGGATTACTCGACGAGCTGCTGCGCGACCGCGGCGACTCGATGCTGCTAACTTTCCTGCTGCTCTTACTTGTTGCCACGCTTGCCGACGACGAATTGCAGCTTTAGGTCTAGCTCTCATATCCCGACCTCTATCCACCCCCAAATCAACCATCTTTTGCCCACAATAATGCGTATACTGTGTTGCGCAAGCTTGCGTGCAACTTCTCGGGCCACTTGAGGGTTGCTGCAGACTATCTTTGGCTTGGATGCCATGGTCAGGTGGGCTGTGTGGCAGAGTCGCCTTAGAGTAGATCCAGCTTTAACTAGCGCCTGGGTCACGCGCGTAATCGAGCCGTAACAACTCTGGGTAATATAATCAACCCAAGAAGACAAATCCACAGCTGGCGAATATTTGTTGTAAACGAACTCCAGGACTGAATGCGCGTAGAATCTCCCAAAATCAAGACCTCGACGGGCTCCATCGATGATGCTCTTGGTGGGCTGCACGGGCTCTGAGAAACTGCGATTCTCTCGAACAAATCTGGGCGCCGGGTGTGCTAGACCTTCCAAGACGAGGACTTGCGGGGGAAACTGCTTCTCGAGGCCCTGCTCGAAGAGCCTGTCGAATTCGAGCGAGTCGTAAAATGCGTCAATGTCCCATAAAAGTGTTGATGAGATGGTATGATCAGGGCCTGCACCCACTGACTCGTCCATGAAAGCGCGAAGCAGGCCAACCCTAAGACAAGACGAGCCTCGGACTGCCTTATCCCATTTGCCTGCTACCTGATCCACCCACTCTGTCGGGTACAACTTGCGCGCAGCACTCCACAGGCGGATGATGCCTGGGACTAGGCCGATCGACCTGTCTGTCGTGGGCCCTTTGCGCAACAAGGCAATGAGCACCGTCGTGATCTGCCGCGGCCAGGTGCCGTGCGACTCGCACGCATTGAAAAATGCGTGAGGGCTTCCACACCCCGAGACGGCAGGTACTTAAATGCTCCACCGATCTGTTCAACACCTGAAGCTTTCTTCGCGTTGGCACTGTCGATGGCGAGAGACACATCGGTTGACGTGAGAAGCGGCAGAGGGGCCTCTCGAGAACGGATATGCGCCTCTCGAAAAAGGCCAAACACCTTCGACTGCGAAAATCTCGGGGAAGTCCATTTCTTCTGCCACTGTGTACGTTTGACTGCAAGCATCTCTGAAAAGGAAGTGGCGTTCACGTTGTTGTACTTCAGCTCGTTCTCCGTCCTGCCCGTGGGCTTGACGTAGCGATGCAGGCTGCCGACGGACGACTCGAGGCTCTCTGAGATCCAATCTCGAAGCCTTTTGTACGAGGCTGATGCTGACTTCCGCTCCAAGGATTGTGCGATCTTGTGAGTGCTGTCCAGTTAAATCTCCAATGCCTCGAAAGAAAAATTGTGAATGTTCAACAGGCTGGTAGCCCATGCAGGTCGATCTTCAGAAAGTACCATACCCCAGCCAGCATTGGGCATGTCTGGAACTGCTTGCTGCAAATGCTTGGTCAGAAATTCGATTCGCTTGTGTGGTGTCGTACGGTCGCTGCCTGTGGTAATATCTGTTCTTTCCCGAGGCTGGCGTGTATTCAACATCTCTCCTACTCAACTGCCCACTTGCAACCGCCATCTTATCGAACTGTCGGTATGGGATCTGGTGGATTTGGGCGAAGACACTGCGATAGTCTTGAAAGCGCGTGGTTCGGCTCGGCCGCAGTGCGGCCAAGCTGTAGCTTCAGGCATATCCAAAGCTCTGCAAAGGAACTGCTCCATGCAGGAAACAAAATGCCCATATTGGATCCCAGGCGTTGTCGACGAAACTGGGTAGTACTTGAAAGCCAGAGACTCGGACATCCAGGAAGGCGGCGACGACCATGCACTCTTCTCCATCATATTCTCCGAAATTCTGTCCCACAACTGATTCAAACCGGTCGACTCCCATTTAAAAACTGGGTCTGATCTGTCATGAATCGGTTCAACTTTATCCTCCATACGCGCCGAGACAACAGTATCCCATAGAACCTGCAGGGCTTCCTGGTCGTAGTCGAAAAATTCTTTGATCAAGAACTTCCGAGCTGCCTCAGGGAAAGGGGTCCGAACTCCCTGGAATGGTTCTGAGGTCGCAGCTTTCTCGCCCTCGTCTTCTGGAAAGATCAAGTCCTCATCGTCCTCCTTTCCCGCCTCCTGAAGACCTGCGTCCGTCCGCGCGGCCTTCTCGTGCTCTCTCTCCAGCTTCTTCCGGCTGCGCCTGCTGTCGGGGGCGGCCACCTGACGCTTCGGCGGCGGGGGCTGGAAGGGGCGAGGGAGGTCCAGAACCCTGCGCATGTTAGCTTCTGCCGAAAACTTGAAATCAAAAGATGCCCCATAGTGGTCACCACCTTCGGGGAATATGAGCTGCGACGGAACATGCAGATCTCGAACACCTTTGGAAGCAATACAATAATCAATCAATATTTGGCCTGTACCTCGCGTAGACGCGTGCGAAGTGCCATCTGGAAAAAAATATACATCTGCAGACCACTTCTGGATCCTGCTGCTCATCTCCTTGGGCGTGGCGTTGAAGTCACCGAAGATAGCCCGCTGTCCAATGTGCCTCGACAAAAGAGCCGAGACCGTAAGCAATTTTTCCACGTTGATGCCGCTGGATACTCCGACGGACGCTGTCAAATATACACCAACTATCAATATTGACGCATGCTTCCTTCTCCACTCCAGCGCGACAACATCGCGAAAGCAAAGGGGGCCTGGGGTCCACTTCTCTGCATCCAAGTCGACCAAACCTAGCGCATCCCCCTTCTTGTCGGCGAGGTGTCGGAATGTCTGGAAATGATTGTGTGTGCGTGTGCCCATGACAATGCCGCCTGCCCTGTCTCTCTCCTGAGTCTTGTAGGCGGGGGAAATAAATCCAGCAAGTTTGCTCATCGCCAACAAGTGGAAAATGTCATTCGTGTCATCCTCGAGGACGTGAGATTCAGGAGTAATAATAACATCGGCGGCCTGATCCGAAAACAACGTTTCTGCAAGTTTCGGCTTGGTACCCCATAAAGAAAGGTTGTGCAACATGAATCTTCGTGTCGTAGGAGGCGCCTTGGATGCCCCCTGCTTCTTCTTCGGGTAGAGCCAGGCGGTGCTAAACTGTAGACTTCTGATCTCCAGCTTCTCCTGCACTCGCCTTGGCTCTCTCGAAGGCCTGAGTGTTGTTGTTCCCCGCCCGCTCCAGCGCCTTCTTGACTGACTGCACGGACGGCTCCTCCACTGACTGCGCTGCCTCGGCTGAGGCGGCCGACGCCGCGCCCTGGCCGCTGGCGGAGCTCGAAGATCCCCCTGAGTGGGACCCAGCTGCGTCTGGCTCAGAAGCTGGGGCATGGCCTGGGTCATGCCGCGCATCCTTGGAACCATTCCCCGCCGCAGCTGCGCCCATGTCCGTCTTGCGCTTCTTGGTAGACATCCTGGTCTTGAGGTCCTTGAAATCCTTCTTGCGGGCTGACAACCCCAGAGCAGACGCAGCTCTGACAATGGTGTCTTTGATGTCCTTGGCGGGTGTCTCTTTGAAGGATTGCCATTGCTGGATCCCTGCTGGGTCCAGGTCGCAATCTGAAATATCGAATAATTCGCCATCTTCAAACTGAAGTAGCTCCGGCAATGCTGCGTCCTCTGTGGCTGCCGCAAGTGCTGAGAGATGGATCGCGGCCTTGGGTTTCTCATCATGTTGGGGCTGACCGTTCGCCGCGGCGGTCGCCTCCACCTGCTCTCGGAGTTGTTTCTTGTATGCTGCGTCTGTAATGGCGGCCTCGCGTGCCAACTTTGCAACATCTGCTTTGGCACGCAATACCCACTGCTCACATTCTGATTCATGTCGCACTGCCTTCTCCAACGCTTCTTGCGCCCGACGAGCTGCAACTCCTGCTGACTGGAGCTGTTGTTCACGAAAGAGCGCTGGACGAGCTGGGACTGGCTTGGGTGGATCTGGCTTCTGCACTGCTGCTGCCAACGCCTGGCGCTGCGCGGTGGTACTAGGAAAGAGCTTCCGCTCCAAACACTGCAACAGCTGCTCGGTCGTGGGCGAGACGGGAGAGTCGTGCTGAAGGGTCCCTGCGTCGATATTCCAATTCCCTGGCGGACCTTGAGCAAAGGGGCTTGAGGTCTGGGAGCGTGGATCCTTCCACCACGGAGGCTTCGGTCCGCCAGAGCCTTGAGCCCACGCTCCTTTGGGGCGCAGGTATTCTGACCCCGCAGCTGGCTGTAATCCACCTCCACATTGCCAGCACTTGGTATGATAGCGGAAATTCCATTGATAATGGCAACGAGAACAAGAGATGTAACCCTGCTTCTTCCCGTACGGAACCATGCCTGGTGCGGGGCTGTGCGCTTGCCCGAGGGGGGCCGACTACCGCAGTGGCGGTAGGATCGATGGCCCCTGAAAGTCACTGATAGCTGCCGCGGACTAGAGGTATCCGTTTTGGCCCCAAGGGAACCTGACATCTTGAGCCAAAATGGCTACGGACGAGCAGACGAAGGAGGAGAAGCGTGAGAAGGAAGAAGAGCTGATAGTGTTCCTGGTGTACCTTTGGAACAACCTCCACCGAGCGCACGGTATGAGCCGCGCGAAGTTACTGGGGATAAGGACTCAGCATGTGTGGCTCAGGGAACAGGATCCGTTGCTGGGAAGACCAAGGCTTTGGATGGCGCTGAACAGGATCGAGAAGCTACAGGGCCCAGGAGCTGGGAAGCACCTCAGGAACACCAGGAGAAGGTTCAGGCCAGAAAAGGAACCAGACGATGCAGTGCTCTGTTACCTGATCATCACCGCCTTCTTCCTGATGAGGATCGGCGAATATGCGCACGCGGGCTACTGGGACCATAAGAAGTCTTGATGGTGCTGTACGTGGCTTCCAAGGTTAAGGGTGCAGTGGCTCACTTCGCGGCGATGGCCGCCTCGGTGTCTACCCTCTACCCTCCACGTGGGGTACGACGCGGCGAAGGCAAGTCGGACCTGGCGGGAGGCTGAGAGCTCCGAAGAGGGAAGGCCTGAGGAGTGTCTCCGCCCCACCCCCCTTGATCAAGGGTGGGCCAGTGTGGGGTGCGAGGCGTGACGCAATCATAAAGGGCTGAAGAGGGCCGTGGCGCCCACGCCGGCGAGGAGCGAGAGAGAAGGCGCAAGCCATTTTGGCGGAAGGCTGAGGTGTGGGCCTGAGAAGAGATGGCGGGCACCTCCGCCCCAGGCCGATGCAGCGAGGCGCGCCGAGTACACCAGCATGCCTCAGGAGCTGGGCGGGCGAAGGTCCGCACGAGGAGGCAAGCTTGAGAAGAGAACAGGCGAGGACCAGCCGCTGCGGGACGACTCACCTTGGAGGCGAGTGAGGAGGATGAGGTGGGCTGGCAGCCGCCGTGGCGACACAAGGGCCCGCGGGCAGGCTCTTTGACGTTCTTCGCGGCATCTGCCAAAAAGATGCCGCGATCGTCGCTGTCGCATCGTTGATATAAGTCACCGCTTTGCGGTTGTTTCCGCGCACCCCCAGCTCACTTCAAACGAACCAACATGGCCACGCACTAAAAAGCGCAGGGAGGAGTAGCAGGGATGCAGAGGGGTGCAGGATGAGTGATGCAGATGAGGAGGGAGCAGGAGGAGAAGGATTAGCAGGCAGAGCGTCCACCGAGGCGCAGGGGGATGAGGAAAGCAGCCTCCTCGTCGTCGTCTTCGTCCTGCTACTGCTGCTGCTCATCCCTCTCTTCCGCCCCCTCCTCCAGCCAACGCCTACGCCGCCTCCGACGACGACGCCGACGACGCCGATGACGACGCCTCCTCCCCATCTTCCACCCTCCTCCTGTCTCTTTCCTCCCTCCTCCACCTCCTCCTTCTTTCTCCCCCCACCCTCTGTCATCGGCGTGCTCCACCCTGCTCGCCCCTCTCCTGCCCCTCCTCCTCCTCCTCCTCCTCCTCCTCCTCCTCCTCCTCCTCCTCCTCCTCCACACTTCCACAATATGACAACTATTCTCCTTTATCCCCTGATGACGTCCGGAAGATATCTGGCCCCCCTCCGCGTACTGTTTTTTACGCACAAGAATCCGGGAACTGGGTTTTCGCTTGGGCTTTTGTTCGAACTGTTGCTCCCGCTGCAACGCTGGCCTTATTCTCGGTATTCCGCTCGTCCCGAACTGTGCTCCCGCTGCAGCGCTGGCCTCATTTCCGCGCTTCCGCTCGTTCCGAAATCGTGCTCCCGCTGCAACGCTGGCCTCATTTCCGCGTTTCCGCTCGTTCCGAATCGTGCTCCCGTTGCAGCGCTGGCGTCACTATTTCCAGTGCCATGCCACGGCATGGTTTTCGGTCCTTCCAAATAGGCCCAACATCTGAAAAATGCCACCGAAAAACCATCGGAAGTGAAGTGATTCCACATTCGGTGTCGATTCGTTGATTTTTTGGGCCGCAGACGGCCCCCGACTTTGGATCGTCGCCACGCCATGCCATGTCATGCTACGCGCTGATCTTCAACACCATGCTATGCCATGTAATGCTATGCCATGCTACGACATCCGACTGTGCGACTTGAAGAATATCTACGCCATGGTAATGGATGGGAGGGAGGGGTAGACGTCAGATATGAGGCGAGCGCACCTAGCTTGACCCTCGCCCCTCTCCTCCTCCTCCTCCTCCTCCTCCACCTCATCTCTCCTCCTCATTCCTCCTCCTCCTCCTCTTTCTCCTCCTCTTTCTCCTCCTCCTCCTCCTCCTCCTGTAGACAGTAGATTGACAGCATCGGTGTCACCACGGTCCTTCCTCCTCTTCGTCCTCCTCCTCCTCCTCCTCCTTCTCCACCTTGTCCTCCTCTGCTGACTGTACGTGCCGCTCTCCTCCTCCTCTGCTCCCTCTACGGGTCGTTCTTCTCCTTCCACCGCGAAGACGCCACCCTCCTTGCCGCTTCCGAGGGCCGCCAGAAGGGCCTCCGAGGGCCGCATCCGAGGGCCGTCTGAGGGTCCGCACCAGGGGCCCCCGAAGGGCCCTCCGACGACGACTACGTCGGCAACGGCGATGACGATATGCGGTCGGCGCTGATACCGAAGGCACCATCGACGTCGCCGCTGACGTCGTCGATGACGTTTCCGCCCCCTCCTGCGGCGTTTCTTTTACGTCTGCTCCCCTGCTGCGCCATGCCGCGCTTAGAAACAGCTGACAATGTCGCCAATGCGGCATACTCTGGGCTGCTGCCAATCCCAACTCCGTCATATCAACGGTCATAATTTGTTGCAAAGCGTGTCGCGGTGGCGGCGCCTGCGGCACGCCATGCGCTGCAACCTGATAGCGTGTCTCTCCGCTCTGCGGGAGGCTAGGGAAAGCTCGGGACACTGACGCTCGCGGGCTGGGAAGTGGTCAGCATGTCGTGCCGAAGCGTGGTGGGCCAGGACCAGCGGGGCGACACGCCAAGCAGCCGCCCCTGACCTTATTATCCCGCGTCACGCCGCCGTCGCCTGCGCCGCCGTCGATAGATCGACGTCGTCAGCAGCGCTGCTGGTGCCGACGGCGGCGGCGGCCGCGGCGGCTCCGCCGCCCGCCCGCGCAAGCGTGCGGCCGCGGCCCGTAGGAGCCGGTTCTCCGCCTCGAGCTCCTGCGGGGCGCCGCCGCGACGACGTCGACGACGACAGCCTCGGCGTCGGCGGTGGCGTGGGCGGCGGCGCAGGCGGCAACGCTGGCGAGGACGAGGGCGACAACCTCGTCCTCTTTGCCTCGGGCTCCTGCGGCCGACGACGACGAGAACGACGCTGGCGACGGTGGCCTCGAGGTCCAGCGCCTCCTCCTCCTCCTCCTTTTCCGCACCTTCTGCGGCACGCTGTTCCTCGTCTGTTTCTTTTACTCTTCATCATGTTCTATGATGTTTCTGATTGTTCTTATTGTTTTTCTTCTTGCTATTATTTTTCTTCTTATCGTTATGTTTTTCCTCCTCCTCCTCCTCCTCCTTCTCCTTCTCCTCCTCCTCCTCCTCCTCATCACCATCACCATCACCATCACCACCATCACCATCACCATCACCATCACCATCACCATCACCATCACCATCACCATCACCATCACCATCACCATCATCATCACCATCACATCACCATCACCATCACCATCACCATCATCATCATCATCATCATCATCATCATGATCATGATCATGATCATCATCATCATCATCATCATCATCATCATCATCATCATCATCATCATCATCATCATCATCATCATCATCATCATCATCATCATCATCATCATCATCATCATCATCATCATCATCATCATCATCATCATCATCATCATCATCATCATCATCATCATCATCATCATCATCATCATCATCATCTCCCTCCTCCCCCGCTCCCCTCCTCCTGCTCCCCCTTCCTTCTCCCCCTCTTTCCCCCTTCCCGACCCAACTGCACTCAAAATCGGTCCCCAGATACCCCTGCGGATCCGACCTGGCAAGTTTCGTATCCCGCATCGGTTTCTAACTGTCCTGGTGCCCGAAACGGGCCTCCAGAGGCCGAAACGGGCTTCCTCCCTTGTCCTGCCTCCTCTGACCTCTTTCAGCCTTGAGTTCCTGCGGACGATGTGGACGTTGTCGTCGGTGGTATCGTCGCTTGTGGCGGTGGCGTCGGCGTGCGCGTCGGAGGCGTCGGCGTTATCCCCGTCGTCAGCGTCGCCGTCGGAGATCGATGGGTCGGGGATGGAAGTCGGAGGGGCGAAGGGTCCGGAGACTTGCAAGACGTTCCCTTTCTTCGAGACGGCGGCGGCGCCTCCACGGAGGAGGGCCGCCGACGGGTTCTGGCAGACGCTCGCGCCGCGGCGGGGGCAAGCCACTCGGCTGCACCCAGGGGTGACTGGCCCCAGGTGAGAGCTTCTCCTCCTCCCTCCCTTCCTCCCTCCAAAGAAGAGGGGGCAAGGTCCGAGGTAGCCCAGTGGCAACTGGGCCTGGGCGGGGACGGCCATCGGCGGCAGCCGGGTGCAAAAAACACCACCACCGACGCGGGCCAGCTGGGCGGCCGTCTCAGGCAGCGGCCCAGGCGGGCCAAGCGGCGCAGGCGTCGGGGGCAATCTGCAGGGCAGGCAGAGGAGGAATGGAAAACACGATGAAGGCGGAGGCGAAACGCTAGGCGCGTGCGGCAGGAAGGGCGGCCCAGCGTGGGCAGGGGCGGCCCTCCCTTCCTCCCTCCTCCCGCTGCTGTTCCGGTCCGAGGCTTCGGGTGCCGATGCCAGGCGTCGGCGGCCTCGCGTGGACAACGGCCGCGCGCGCCACCCCCGGGCCGCGCGCGACCGTCGCCGGGCGCCCGCCGCGCCGCGCCGACGGGGCTCGGCTGCGGCTCCCCGATTTCACTTGCGGCAGGCGCCACCAGCCCCCGTGACACCAGGCTGCCGCGCCGCCGCCTGCCCGAGCTGGCCTGGCACCGGGGGCGAAGCTCGCGCGTGTCCGTGCGCGCGCGCCCTCCTCAGCGTAGCCGCCGCTGCGCAGAGGCTGCGGGGGCGCCGCAGCTCGCAGGTGAAGTCGCTGTTGGCGGCGGCTGCTCGCCAGAAGGAGGAGGGGGAGGAGGAGGAGGAGGAGGAGGAGGAGGAGGAGGAGGAGGAGGAGGAGGAGGAGGAGGAGGAGAGGAGGAGGAGGAGGAGAGAGGAGGAGGAGGAGGAGGAGGAGGAGGAAAAGGAGGAGGAGGAGGTGGAGGAGGAGGAGGAGCCGTGAGGTTGGATGGCCCCCCCCCTGGCGCGGCCTTTTCCTGGGGACTTGAGCCAAGGCCCAAGCATGGTGGCAACATGGGGCCTGTCCCCGCGCGCCGCCCTGGCGCCCTCCGCGGGCCTTGCTGCACAGGCGCAGCTCCAGATCTGTACACTATGTACGTACTAAACCAACTATTTGACAACGCGCGTGCTCTGGACCAGGGAGGGCGGGGAAAAGAGGGATGGGAAGGTCCAGGCTACGCGTCCTACCAAACATCGTTACTACAAGAACGAATAAACATCCGTCGGAACATGCATCACAATCGTTTTTTCTAATTAGCTTGAAACCTAGAGTACAACTGCACTAGAACGCAATCGCTTTCGCATCACACACACTCACACACCTATGACCACCTTGGTAATGAACCTCAGAGCCACGACGTCGTAGGGAGATGGCTGCCGATGGCGGCCGGGGGCGCCCCTGAAACCTTTGACGTGGTTCCCATACTGCTCCTCTTGGGGGTGGCCTTGAGGATTGGAGGTGGCTTCGTGGTCGCACCGAACTTTTTGATCTTCTTGTTCAACGGTCTGTTGGCCTTCTTCTTGAAACGGTTGTTGCTGTTTGGCGGTTTCCGGGCTGCGACGCGTGCAGGACGGACGCGGAGCTGTTCCGCAGGCTCCGCGGTAACTTGTCCAAGAAACTCGGCCGTCAGATCAGGGATACCCTGAATCAAAAAAATCGTCTCGAAGATTATGTATTGGTAAACTGGTCTCGTTTATCAGAAAGAACTTGTTTGTGCCGACCATGCGGGAGATGAGTGTCTTCAGAGCGCCGTAGCGGTCCACCCTGTCGACTTCGATGACAAACGAACTGCCCTCCAGAGGGTTCGTGCATGTCGCGCGGAAGCACTCGTCGTCCAAACTATCGACCACGATCGTGAAGACCTTGACTGGGATATCGGATCCGCGCGCTGGTACAGCAGCAGCCTTGTGGAACTCTGGACGGGTGTCGCCCCGAGCCCTGAAACGTTCCCAGTCCTTCCGGCGAGCGATCCAGATAGGCATGCGACTGCGGATGTCGGCCTGCAGACGGTTAGACCCAGCCGGGCGAGGATCCTCGCCGCGACTGTCACTGCCCGGCTGCGTGTGCGCCCTCAGAGCGGACGCCTTGTCGAGGACCTGCTTGTGGAGGTCGGTCAGCGTGTTCAGACGCCCCGCCTGCAGAGGGCGGTTCGGGTCGAGGCAGGCGGTGCTCGTAGCGATGCCCTCGGCATTATCCAGCATCGCCGCCCTGCGCGCGAACTCAACCGCGCGCTGGCCGGGAGGCATCCGGCTCAATCCTGACGAAGAAAAGGGGCGTGACGAGGACTCCGTTGCGACCTTACCCATGCAAACGCGGATCGATCCATCACCGAAATGATCAACTCGGATGCCAAACAAACGACCGACAAGGTACATAAGCTTATTGTGACCAAGGACTTTTGTGAACGCATCGGCCATGTCATGGATTCCAGGCGTGTGGTTTGGCACGATCTCTCTGTTTTCGCCCTGCCACCCACCCTGCGATTCGCGACTATCTCCACACTCTTCCCGGTGGAAGCGACTGACCGTCGCAGAGGCTATTGGAATCGAGGCGGCTGGGTGTTCCCCGAGGTCGTGTTGCCAGTGGGTTTTGTTGGACGGCCGCAAGGTCCTCTCTGTCTTCCCCCTGCCCCTTCTCCTGTGGCTCGCGACCCGTTTCGCAATCCTCCCGGTGTAGGTGAACGACCAACGAAGAGTCCGTTGGAATCCGAAGCGGCTGGGTTCCCAGGGGTCGTGTTGCCAGCGGGTTGTGTTGAACGATCGGCAAAGTCCTCTCCGTCTTCTCCCTGCCCCTCACCCTGCGACTAGCGACTATCATCACATTCTTCCCGGTGGCGGCGACTGACCGTCGCAGAGTCCGTTGGAATCAGATGCGATTGGGTGTGCCAAGAGGTCGCGTTGCCAGTGGGTTGTGTGGGGCGGTCGGCAAGGTCCTCCCAAACTTCTTCCTGCTCCGCCACCTGCGATTCACGACTATCTTCGCGCTCTTCCCGGTGGAGACGACTCATTTCGCATTCCTCCCGGTGTAGGCGACTAACCGTCGCATCTCGAGGAACAGCGACGTGCTGCGCGACCCCGTTGTGCTGGAGCCCGTGGTACTCAACCCCGTTATGCTCGTCAACGTCGTGCTGCTAGTCCCACTGGTGCCTGTTGCCGAGCTGCTTGTCTCGGTGGTGTGGGCCCGTGACGTGCTGCCCGAGCCTGTGGTGCTCGACCCAGGTGTATGGCGGCGGCGTGCTGCAAGTCCTACTGGTGCTCGTAGCCGTGCTGCGTGACTCAGTTGTGCTCGTCAACGACGTGGTGCTCGACCTCGTTGTGCTTGAGCCCGTGGTGCTAGACCCCGTGATGCTAGTCGGCGTCGTGCTGCACGTCTGGCTGGCGCACGTTTCCGTGCTGCTAGTCTGAATTGTGCACGTCAGACGTGCTACTCGACCCCGTTGTGCTGGAGCCAGTGGTGCTCGTCGACGTCGCGTTACTGTCCACTGGTGCTTGTTGCCGAGCTGCTTGCTGAGTGGTGCAGGTCAGCGGTATGCTGATCGACCCCGTTGTGCTGGAGCCCGCGGTGCACGACCCTGTTGTGCTCTTCAGGGACGTGCTGCTCGGCTCACTGGTGCTTGTCGCCGAGCTGCTTGTCGCAATTGTGCGCGTCGGCGACGTGCTGCTCGATCCCTCAGTGCAAGACCCGTGGTGCACGTCGCCGACGTGCTGCTAGTCCCGCTGGTCCCCGTTGCCATACTGCTTGTCACGGTGGTGCTGGTCAACGACGCGCCACTCGACTCCGTGGGGTGGATCCCGTGGTATTGCACCCAATTGTGCTCGACAGCGTTCTGCTGCACGACTCGCTGGTGTTCGTTGCCGTGCTGCTTGTCACGGTGGTGCTGGCCAGCGACATGTTGCCCGACTCTGTAGTGCTAGACCCCGTGGTGCCCGACTCCGTTGTGCACGACGCGGCATGCTGCTGGTGTCACTGGTGCACGTCGTCGTGCCGCATGTTTCGGTAGTGCTCGTCGGCGAAGTGCTGCTCGACCGCGTTAGGTTGGGCCGTGTTGCACGACGCCGTTGTGCTGGTCAACGCGTGCTGCTCGTCCCCCGAGTGCACGTTGCCGAGCTGCATGTCTCAGTGGTGATGGTCAGCGACTCGCTGCAGGACTCTGTCGTGCTACAGCTGGTTGCGCTCGTCAGGGTCGTGCTGCTGGTCTCTGTGGTGCTCGTCGCCGTGCAGCTCGTCTCGGTGGTGCACGTCGGTGACGTGCTGCTCGGCTCTGTGGTGCCCAGTCCCGTGGTGCTCGTTACCATCGCGCTGCCCGACTCACCAGCGCTCGTCGCCGTGCTGCTTGTCTCAGTTGTGCTAGTCAACGACGCGCTGGACTCTGTTCTGCTGGAGCCTGTGGTGCTAGACTCCGTTGTGTATGTCCTCGTCGTGCTGCTGGTCTCACTGGTGCTCATCGTCGAGCTGCTGGGCTCAGTTGAGCTGGTCGGCGACGTGCTACTGGACTCAATGACCGAAGCCTGTGGTGATGGCCAAGGGGACACAGGACAAGGGAGTCGGCCGCACACCGTGCTGCTCGACGAGGTGCTCTGGTGTCCGTAATGCTGGACACGGTAGTGCTGCACGACTCGGTCGTGCTGCTCACCCTGGTGCTGCACAACGCAATGCTGCTCGTCATTGATGTGCTGCTCGATTCCGTGGTACGCGTCAGACTGGTGCTTGTGCTGCTCGACTCGCTCGTGCTGGTCAAACTGGTGCTGCTAGGTTTTGTGGTACTTGAGTCGGTCGTGCTCGTTAGTGAGGTGATACTCGGTTCCGATGGGCTGGTCAGTGATGTGCTGCTTGATTCTAGCGTTGTAGTCAGCGATGTAGTGCACGACTCAGTAGTGCTGCGCAGCGTGGTGCTGCTTGATTCTGTCGTGTTGCTGAGTGTCGTGCTGGATGATTCCGTGTTGCACGAGTCGGTCGTGCTGGAAAGGGAGGTGCTGTTCGATCCTGTGGTGCTCGAATGAGTAGTGCTGGTCAGCATGGTACTGCTTGACTCTGTGGATTGACCCCGTGGTGCTTGACTCAGTAGCGCTTGTCAGGAACGTGCTGCTCGACCCCGTGTTGCCCGACTCAGTCGTGCTGGTCAGTGACGTGCTGCACGGCTCTGTGGTACTTGAGCCAGTCGTGCTGGTCAGCGAGGTGCTGCTCGACTCCGTAGTGCACGGCTCGGACGTCCTGGGCTGCGACGTACTGCTCGATCCCGTGGTGCTCGACGCTGTCGTGCTGGTCAACGACGAGCTGCTTGACTCTGTGGTACTTGAGCCGGTCGTGCTGAACAGCGAGGTACTGCTCGACTCTGTGGTACTGGAGCCAGTCGTACTGGTCTCGGTCGTGCTGGTCAGCGGGGTGCTGCTCGACTCCATGGCACTTGAACCGATCGTACTGGTCCTGGTCGTGTTGGTCAACGACGTACTGCTCGACTCTGCGGTACTTGGGCCAGCCGTGCTGATCAGCGAGCTGCTGCACGACACTGTGGTTCTGGAGCCAGTCGACTGGTCTCGGTCGTGCTGGTCAGTGAAGCACTGCTCGACTCTGTGGTACTTGAGCCAGTTGTACTGGTCTCGGTCGTGTTGGTCCACGACGTACTGCTCGACTCTGCGGTACTTGGGCCAGCCGTGCTGATCAGCGAGGTGCTGCACGACACTGTGGTTCTGGAGCCAGTCGACTGGTCTCGGTCGTGCTGGTCAGTAAAGCACTGCTCGACTCTGTGGTACTTGAGCCAGTTGTGCTGGTCTCGGTCGTGCTTGTCGGCGAGGTGCTGCTCGACTCTGTGGTGCTCAAACCTGTAGTGCTGGACTCGGTGGCGCATGTCAGCGAGGTACTGCTCGACGACGTACTGCTCGACTCTGTGGTACTTGAGCCGGTCGTGCTGGTCAGCGAGGTGCTGCTCGAATCTGAGGTGCACGATCCTGTAGTGCCCGACTCGGTCGTGCTTGTCAGCGACGTGCTGCACGACTCTGTGATACTTGAGCCAGTAGTGCTGGTCTCGGTCGTGCCTGTTAGCGTGGTGCTGCACGACTCCGTGGTGCTTGATCCCGTGCTGCTCGACTCGGTCGTGCTGGTCAGCGACATCCCGCGCCCCGACGTGCTGCTCGACTCTGTGGTACTTGAGCCGGTCGTACTGGTCAACGAGGTGCTGCTAGACTCTGTGGTAATTGAGACTGACGTGCTGGTCTCGGTCGTGCTGGTCAGCGACGTGCTGCTCGACTCTGCGGTACTTGAGCCAGCCGTGCTGATCAGCGAGGTGCTGCACGACACTGTGGTTCTGGAGCCAGTCGACTGGTCTCGGTCGTGCTGGTCAGCGAAGTACTGCTCGACTCTGTGGTACTTGAGCCAGTTGTACTGGTCTCGGTCGTGCTGGCCAACGTGGTGCTGCTCGACTCCGTGGTGATCAATCCCGTAGTGCACGACTCAGTCGTGCTGATCAGCGACGTGCTGCTCGACGACGTACTGCTCGACTCTGTGGTGGTTGAGCCAGTCATGCTTGTCAGCCAGGTGCTGCACAACTCTGTGTGCCCTGCCACGGTGGGTTGTTGACTCCATGGTACGTGCCACTTCCCATAACCAGTTGTACGTGCAAGGTCCTCCCAGACTTCTTCCTGCCCCCCCTCCTGCCCGGTGGAAGCGACTGACCGTCGCAGAAGCTATGGAAACCGAGGCGGCAGGGTGCTCCCAGAGGACGTGTTGACGGGTGTGAGAGGAGAGGAGGAGAATGGTAGAACATTCACTCGAGCAGTTGTTGCTGACTATGCGAATCGTGGCTGTGCTGAAGGCGCATGGACAGACATGGAACGCAGCTAACCGCTGCAGCTGGGGGATATGAGAGCACATGGAAAACGGATGCAGGGGCCGCAGGAGCAGAAGAGCGACTAACCGTCGCAGCCTTGGAAGAAAAACAAGAAGGGGAGATGGAGGCAGCCAGCCACGGTGGATTGTTGACCCCATGGTACGTGCCACTTCCCATAACCAGTGGTACGTGCAAGGTCCTCCCAGAGCCTTTCCGGCTCCACCTTCAGCGATTCGTGACTATCTTCGCGCTCTTCCCGGAGGAGGCGACCCAATCCGAAAACATCCCGGCGTAGGCGAGAACAGTTGTTGCAGAGTATGTCAATCGTGGCTGGGCTGGTGGGGATACCTTTTTAATCAGCGGCCGCAGGCGAACGCGCCAGCAGCGGGTCCAGTCAAAGCGGGGCACGCAACGACGAATTAACCTAAAGCGACGGGGCGCAGCCACACCTAAAGCGGCGGGGCGGAGCCTCACGCAGCACCTCAGCGGCGGGCCGGCGAGTGGAAGGGACTGGCTGTAGCTGAATACCAGTACTGCCAGGGTGCACGCATGCAACGCGTCGGGAGCTGCAGGTAGTCGGGAAGACCGGCGACCAGCAGCGGACCGGCGAATAGGCAGCTGAAACTGAATCGTACATCCATCGTGCAAGAATGCATAGCGTCGGAAGCACCATAAAATCGGGACACACGACGACCCGGGCCAGAAGCCGATTTTTTGCTGGTTGGGTTACGTTTTTTTTGGTCAGCGGCCGCGGGCGAGCGCGCCGGCGGCGAGTCTAGTCAAAGCGGGCCACGCAGCGACGAATTAGCCAAAAGCAGCGGAGACTGGCAACCTAAAGCGGCTAACCGGGGCCTCGCGCGGCAACTCAGCGGCGGACCGGCGAGTGGCAGGGGGCAGCTGAAACTGAGTCGTACTGCCAGCGTGCAAGTAAGCATGGCGTCGGAAGCACCAAGAAGACGAACAAAAGACGACCCGGGTCGGACGCCGTTGGATTAATGCATGAGCGCGAACCCCGGACAACTGCGTGAGTACAGGGTGGCCGCAGCCAAAGGACCGCCGGTCAAGGTTGAATTGGTTGGTGCAAGGACGAAGCCCCGGACGACTGCGTGAGTACCAGGGTGGCCCGAAGGACCGTCGGTCAAAGAAATTTGAAAACCAGGAGGCGAAAGCGTTGGCAGGCTGCAAATCCCAATGGACCCGAGCAGCAGAACGCACGAGTGCGGGAAGCAGCGGAGCTGCGATGCAACCGAAATGGCGCGGGCCACCACAAACCAGTGCGTGAAGTGGCGCCAGGTTGACCCACCACGGGTCCTGAACCGGGCCACGAGCCCGAAGCCGACACACAAAGTGGCGACGGGCGGGCGAGAGCACCACGGGAAAGACCCAAGCCTAAGCCCGGGGAGCCGGTCACACGTGGTGAAGTCGCACGGGTGGGTCAGAGCGGTGCCGAAGACGGCCGCCGGGCCCGAGTAAGGAAGGAGCCGCGATTTGCTGGTGGGGATACTTTTTGGTCGCGGGCGGACGCGGATTCGCAGTCGCCGAACTGAGAGGTCCGGGCCACGGGCCTGTCAAATTAGCAACGCGCAAGCCTAAAAGCACAGCGGCCGCGCCCGCACTCAGAAGCTGCCGCCGGTGGGGCCGCGGGCTGAAGGGGGAGCTGGCTGAGCTGACTGCAAACGGCCAGGGTAGCTGATGCACCATGCGAGTGAATGGCTCCAAAACGCCAGAAAAGAATTAAATCCTGCACGCCAGGAGAACATGATCAACACTGTATCTGCAAACCACACATCAGCCCAGCGGAGCGCTTCCACCGCCGGGCCAACCCAGGAAGCGGCGCGCTACCAGGAACGCGGAACCCGAGGCAAGTGCAGGACCTCTGGTGGGGATACGCGAAGCGTCAAGAATCCTCACCCTTGCCCCAGGGCCAGCTATTCATCGCGAGTTGTCTTTTGTCGAACCACCCGAAACCGAAAACGATCAAAAACCTCCCGTCGTGATTTTTTCGCGGGGCGGTGTCGACAACGGCGACGACAGCGTCGGCGCCTTCGTCGCCGTCGTAGCCGCCACCGCCGCTGCCGCCGACGCCTGCGGGCGTCCTCCAGCCGACCCCGGGCGTCCCGCGGCCCCGCCAGGGCCCGCCTGCGCTCGGGGCGTTGCTTCGCGCGTGCGCTGGCGCGCGCTGGTGCGCGCGCCTGCCCTGCCCCGACGACGACGGCGTCAGCGCCGACGACGCCTTCGACGATCCCAGGCCCCCTCGAGTCATGAAAAAATCATGACGGGAGGTTTGTGGCTGTGTTCGGGCTCTGTGGGCCCTTACTGGGCCTCGGGACCGTCAAAAGACGACTCACGGTGGGAAGCCGGTCCAAGGGAATGGGTCGAGACATGTGGGGGCCGCGGTTATGAAAACATCATGACTTCGGGGGCGGCAGGCCCTCGGCGCCACTCCGCGGCGGCCCAGAGATGTGTCGTCGCCGTCGTTGTCGTCCCCGTGAGGAGGGAGAAGGAAGGGTCGAAGATCGAGGATCGACGGTGGAGGCATTGGGGATGCACTTTTGTCAACTAGAGGCGACGTGCACACATACATACACATATACACATATACATATATATGTATATATATGTATATATGTGCGCGAATGTGTATCTATATGTGTATAGATGCATATATACATATATGTATATATATAGACATATGAGCGTAACTATACATACACACATACATATGTACATGTGCCAGATTGAGGCAGCACGCGTGTGTATATACATACATGCATGCATTATGCATGTGTGTGCGTATGCATGTATGCATGTACGTATATGTGTATGCATGTATGCATGCATGCATGCATGTATGTATGTATGTATGTATGTATGTATGTATTTATGTATGTATGGATATGTATGTGTGTATGCATGCATGCAGGTATGATTGTGTGTAAGTGTGTAGAAACTCATTGTAACTTGTATATGTGCACATCCATATGTATGTACATGTATATGTTCGCCCCCCTGGAGATCATGCATTCCGCCTCCGTTATCATCCTCTTCCTATCATTCACCTTCTCCTCCTCCTCCTCCTCGTCCCTCCCCCTCCTCGTCGTCCTCTCCCTCCTCCTCACCCGCATCCTTTCCCATTGGACCCTAAGTCAACCTTTTTCAAAAGTAGTGGCAGCCGTTCTGCTTTTACTCCCTTTCTCCTTTCCCATGGGATCCCTCTTTGGGCACTACTCCGATCCAGTAGATGTCATCGGCCTCTCCTCCTCCACCTCCTCCTCTGCCTTCTCCTTCCCTGCCCCTACTGAATCACTATTTGGATCTAGCCTAAATCCCATAGCGTGCCTTGTTCTCCTCAGTTCTCCTCCTCTCCCTCCCTTCGCATTGGAGCAGTAGCTGGGTCTTCAGCAAATCCAATACAATCGAATCCCTCCTCCCTCTCCTCCACTTATCCTCGTCTTCCTGTCCTATTGGATCCTTACTTGGGCCTCATTCGGATCCAATAGCATTCAACCTCACTCTCCTCATATTTCTCCTCCTCGTCCTCTCCTTTCCGAATTGAGCGCGTATTTGGATCGTATGCACTTCCAATCGAAGCCATCGTCCATCCTCCTTCTCCTCTCCTTTCACTTTGAGTTATCTCTCCTCCTCCTCCTCCTCTGCCTTTTCCTTTCCTGCCCCTGCTGAATCACTATGTGGGTCTACCCTGCATCCCATAATATGCCTCGTCATCCTCCTCTCCCTCCTGCCGTATTGAAGTCGTAGCTGGAACTTGTGCAGATCCAACAGAATCTCTCCTCCTTCTCCTCGACTTCTCCTCGTCCTCCCCTATTGAATCCTGACTTGGACCTCATTCAGATCCAAGATGATCCCTGCTGCCTCTGATACTCCTTCTCCTTGTCCTCTCCTGTCCTTATTGAACCAGGATTTGGATTTTTCAAATCCAATAGAATCCCTGCTCCCTCCGTCTTGTCCTCTCCTTTCTGCTTGAATCATTATTGTTTGGATCTTATTCGAATCCATTCGGTTACCTCGTGCACCTCCACATCAGCCTCCCCCTCCTCCTGCTCCTCCTCCTCCTGCTCCTCCTCCTCCTCTCTCTCTCTCTCTCTCTCTCTCTCTCCTTTATCATTGAATTCTTATTTGGGCCTGCTTCAGGTCCCACAGAAGCTCTCCTCCCTCTTTTCCTCCTCCTCCTCCTCCTCACCCTCCCCTGTCCTTATTCAGTCCTGGCTTGGATCTCATTCGAATCCAAATGAATATCTTCTCCTTCCTCCCTCTTCTCTCCTTTCTGCTTGAATCGGTTCAAAGAATCGTTGCGCGTTTGTGCATTATTTTTTTTTCGGTCTGGGATGCAAAGCGATATTTTCTGGTTTTGCAAGCTCAGGGACAACTGTTGCGAGAAAAAACAGCGGCGAGCACGGGTGCCGGCAAAACCCCACCCCCACAAAACCCGCAAACACAAACCCAACAACAACAAACATAAAAAACATACGCACCGTTTCCGCACCAAGGGCGCAGACTACAGCGTGATTTTTGGCAGGCTCAAAGAGAGGTGCTGCGAATGAGGCCGCGGCGAGCATTGGGGTCTGCAAAACCAAAAAAGCAACAACAAGCAACGAATTAAAACATCCAAACATATACAGTGGTTCGTGGCCTCACAAGCCCAAAAAAACAAACCAAACAAACATACATAGTGCTTCCTTGCACCAGCGGCGCCGATTACTGCGTATTTCTGCTTTTTGTTCTGGGAGGCGCGGGGAAGGGTGCTGGGACGGGGGCCGCGGCGAGCACTGGGGTTTGCAAAAAAACAACGTTTCCTTGCATCCCAGACAAAAGCAACCAAACAAACCAAACATACATAGCGCTTCCTTACACTAGAAGCGCCAAGCGCTGTCTGGTATTGCTTCTATATATTGCTACAGACGGGAGGAGGAGGAAGAGGAGGAGGATGTGGAGGAGGAGGAAGAGAGGAGGAGGACGGTGATGAAGAGGAGGAGGAAAAAATGGGGAGGATAGATAATAGACAAAGGAAAACGAGAAAGAAACCGAGAAGCAATGAGCGGTATGATCACAGAGGGCGAGCACACACACATATATGTATATATATAGATATAACACATAATGATGCAAACATGCATGCATGTATGTCTGCATGCATGCGTGTATTTGAGTACGTGTATACGTGTGCGTGCATGCATGCATGTATGGATGTAGGTACGTGTACAAGTATACATATGTATACACAAAATGCCCCCCTCAATTACTTACCTGTTGCACGGCAGTGAATGCTTTGTTTCCCGGCATCATCGCACGCTCCTCATGGTTCATCTCTCCTCCTCGCCATCAGTGCTATTATCCTCTTCCTCGCTCTTCTATCCTCTCTCATCCGTTGCGGTTCCTTCTCTTATGCTATAATACTCCTTGCCCATCTCCTCAAACATCATCTCCTCGTCTTCCCAATATCCCTATCTCACCTCGTCATATACTAATTGTTTCTCTTTCTCTTTCTCTCTGTCTCTCTCTCTCTCTCGCTTACTTCCATCGGTTCTCTGTCCGCGCCCTTCCTCCCCGTCGCCCCCTTAACAATCCGTGCTGAATGGCCGCGGGCGTTCCCTTCCGTGTTGCCAACGCAGGTTGACAACGTATATAACGTGGTTGCTCATGCCGTTGGTTAGCAAGCTGTCTTCTTCCTGCGTTTGACATGCCGCCTCTTTGCGCGAATGTGGATAACAACTTCGGCACCAAGGGTGAACGAACCAATGCGCGACCCGAGGAACGCTGCCGCGCATGCGCGCGCCTGGATTTCGCTGCACGACCAGCCGCAGGACCTCGCCGTGGCGCCGCGGTCAAAAAAAAACATGCGACTCAAAAAAAAACGGGCGCGATGACGCCGCGGGGCGGCATGGTCGCAGGACCTGTGCGCCAGGCCTGTCTAAGCAATTCATGTTTCCCGCAATGGCAAGTGCTGCCTCGCGCTGCAGGCCATTGGCCGCGCAACGCCCTCGTCCATGAATTCGGCTTTAACCTGAACGCGCGCGTCGAGCACAGCACGGTGCGCTCGGAATTCAAGACCGCGGCGCACCCGGCACATTGAACGTGCAATGGCACCAAATCAAGCTAAACCGAAATTTGGAATTCCGGGTTGCAGGTGCATGGTTTGCACGCAGCGCTAGGTGCATCGGCGGGCGCGCAGGCTCGCTGGGCCAGGAGATGGAGGAGGTGATGAAGGACAAGACAGACCCTGGTCAACGAACGGCTGCTTAGCATGCCCACGTCGAATGCGCGGCGGCGCCCGCGCCTGGCCGACGCGCCTCGGCCTTGGGTGCGAGCTGCGCAGGTGCGTTGATTTCTTGGCCTAGTAGAGGAGAGGGTAGAGGGGGGGGGGCCCGTCGACGGGGAAGCTCTGAGCAATGGAAGAAGGATGGTCGACTTGGCAACGGCGCGGGGCGCGCGCGCGATTTGTATATGCATATATATATATGTATATATATATATATATATATATATGTATACGTGTGTGTATATATACATATGTATATACATATATATATATATATATATATATATCTGTACATGCATGCCCATCGGAATGATGAAGAGGCTAACGGGGGAGAGAGGCGGAGCAATGTCGCGCGGAATTTGATTTGCCACGGGTCAGGAAGTGTCTGTCGTGCAAACAAGCAGTGCGTCTTAAGGGGGTCCAAACGAGTTGTCGCTAGGCTGAGCGGATACGGGGCTAGAGGGATGCCTTTGTAAAAATATGCTCAGAATGGCGTCGTGCTTTTCTGCGCTCCTGAGCGCGCCCCGCATGCGCGCCGAACTTGCGCCTCGCGTGGTCGGCGCGATCGCGCCCGCGAAAGACTGCCGCGAACTGTTTCCGTTCGCGTTCGCTGGGGGTTTGCAGCCCTCTCACCTGTCGCTGGAATCGCACTGCTACCTGACTTGGGTTGTCTGGGCGCGGGGCAGCGCTCGCGGCGGGGGAGCGGCACTCGCCGTCGCATTCCGTTTGGTTTTGCAAGGCGGCGTCGAGGTCCATCGCCCCGCGTGCCCCGCCCCCCGCCCCCCCCGCGCCCCCCCGTCCGTCGCCCGCTCGATCCCGCTGGCAACGGCGTCGCACCTGTCTCTGGCAGACAGGCAGAAGCGGGCGGGCCTTCTGGCAAATCCTGTCCGCGGGCCAGCGAGTGGCGACCGCCGCCCCCCCGCCGCTGCCGGCGGCGCTGCGCGGAGGCAAGTCCGCCGCCTCGCCCCCGGGAAGGCGGGGCTCGCGCGGCGCCGAAGCGGCGCCCGAGAAACGAGGGGCGGGCCGAGACGCAGCGCGCCAGGAAGTGCGCGACGCCTGCGCGGGAGGCACGGCGCGACCCAGCGAAGTGGAAGCGGGCGGCCCCGGAGCCCCTGAATGCGGCCCTGGTGTCGAGATCGAGGACGTGCTGTCGGAGGACGGGCAACTCGTGGATTGGGCTGGGGCGACCTGCCCGCGCTGCGGCGAGGGCGCGCTCAGCGGGGCGCCCTTGCGAGGGCGATCGCCGCCTCCGCCGCCGCAGCTCGGGGGGGCGCCAGCGGCGCGCGCCCCCCGCCCGCGCGCGCCAGATCTTCGCCGGGCTTTCTGGCGGCGCCGAGACCGCGCAGAAAGGGGCCGTGACCCCGCTCGCTAAGCTCGCGAGGGCGTCCAACGCAAACGCCTGCACATCGTTTGGCGTGAACCATATGGGCGCGGGGCGCATCTGGCCCAGCGCGGAAGAGGGCGCGGGGGGCGCGCGTCGAGTGCGTCGAGCTCGCGACCAACTTCAGCGGCAACAAGGCCTGGGCCGCCGACGTGGTGGGCGATTGGGGCGACTTTCGGCAAGGTGGACTTGCCGGGCGAAACCGATCGTTCGGTCGACGCAGGAAGGCCCGCCCCGCGGGGGCAGTGGCTGGGGCGAGCGCAGCGCGGGAAGCCGCGGGCGCTGGCGCTCGCGAGGCAGAGCCCCATTGCTGGCCAGGAAGAGGGCGCCAGGGCCAGGGGCGGCGCGCCTGGCGTGGCGCGCGATCGCGTGGTGCGACAAAACAAATGCGTGGCTGCCAGCGGCAATCGGAGGTTGATCCAGCCGAAGCACGTCGCATTGACCACGCGTGCCCCCCCGTCGGAGAGGAATCTCAAAATGGAGAGCGGCGCGCAGATCATCGACCGCGCGCGGCGCGTCATCAAAGACCGCCTGAGCAAGGATGCAGCTTCCAGGGCTGGCGCCCGGCTGATGGCCGCGAAGGTCCGCGCCGCCGGGTGTGATTCCTGGTGCGTGGGCAAGGATGTCTGGAAGAGGCCGGGGGGGCATGGTGCGGCGCGTCATGGAGTGGCTGCTGGCGGTGCGAGGTGCCGGCAAGCTCAGAGCACGTTTGGTCGGCGCGTTGGACTTGTCGACCGCGCTGGGGGCGCTCGGCCCAATCGGGGACCAATGGAAAACGCGCGAGAGCACTGGCCATATGCCAAGTAGGTTTCACTTGAAATGGAATCACGCCCAGATAGGATTTCAAGCAAAATGATAAAATCTCCAGATCCGGAAGACTTCGATTGGAGCGAATTTGATTTGAGTGGCAAATCTGTAGGAGTAAAACATTTCCCAGACCTACTACATCTCAAATGGAAGTGCATCGCATGCAAATGCGAAGTTCGAAGGGATTACGCGCGCCCGAAAGCCAGAGGAATTAATGTGACTTTGCATATGATGCACAAGCGTATGAGACAGAAAAGGTACAACTCACATATCCAGATCAGCTGATCGCACATAATGGTTTTATTGGTCACGTTCACACGAACAACCATTTTGTAAATCGCCAACAAAAGGGATTAGAGTGCAACCCCAAACAAACATGATTCTACTTGTGATGCGCACAATAGATATCAATGTGTAACTCGCTCACAAAAGGAATTGTATTGTAAAGCCACACGGAAGGATCGATGTGCATTCTACACACCAAAAACCATTTGACATCACCAGCGAAAAAAAATATATATCGTAAAGTCGTGCGGATGCTACCTACTTGTAACCCACGCAATCGAAAGCAATTGCCAATCGTCCAAACACTGCCATTTTTTTTTTTTTGTTTTCTTTTTGTCTGTATCCATCCTTAAGCACCACCAAACCTGATAATACTCGTGTTTGGGCATCCAGGAACGATTTCTCGTACCAAAACACAGAAAATCGGGAGATGCCATAGCTAGAAACGCTTTTGTTCTACATGAAAAATGCTCGATGGCTTCCAACACCGATGAAAACGCAAGGTGTTGGGTATCTGATATCACGAACCATTGTACGTGTCATTGGAATGTGTGTCTCTGTAGCTAAAAATTGCGAAGCCTTGTTTTGTCACTGAGACGCTTGTTTATTCTGTCTTTTTGCCCCCCAAGGCATTGCAAGGCGGCCGTTGCCGACCCCTGGCCTGGAAACGCCAATGCTTATTTCCCACATGTTTCGTTTTATTCACTGCCGCGGCTCACCCGCGTCTCCTCCTCGCGCGCGCCGCGCCCGCGGTTCTTCCCACCCGCGCCGCACCCGCGTCTCACCCACACCCGCCCCCCTCCCCTCCTCCACCTCCTTCTCCTCCTCACGCACACAGCACGGCACAGCACAATACTTCTCAACACAGTTCAGCTCAGCTCAGCCCAGCCCAGCCCAGCACATCACAACACAACACACCGCAACACAAACAACACAAGCAAACCGCGGCAAGAAATCTACTTTCTCGACACCACGGGGGGTGCGCAGAGGGTGGTCCCTCAGCGCGGCCTCTATCCGTGACGCGCTCGCAGATCGTTGCAAGAATGACGCTTTCCCGACGCCACACAGGGTGCGCCGAGGGTGGTCCCTCAACCTCTATCCGTGACACGCTCGAAGATCGTGGCAGGACTGGCACTTCCTCGACACCACAAGGGGCGCGCAGAGGGTGGTCCCTCAGCGCGGCCTCTGTCCGTGACACGCTTGTAGATCGTGGCAGGAGTGGCACTTCCTCGACACCGCACGGGGGTGCGCAGAAGGTGGTCCCACAGCGCGGCCTCTATCCTTGACACGCCCGCAGATCGTGGCAGGAGTGGCACATTCTCGACACCACAGGGGGTGCGCAAAGGGTGGTCCCTCAACGCGGTCTCTATCCGTGACACGCGTGCGTATCGTGGCAGGAGTGGCACTTTC
The DNA here is from genome assembly GCA_963575745.1 of Prorocentrum cordatum. NCBI lineage: Eukaryota > Dinophyceae > Prorocentrales > Prorocentraceae > Prorocentrum > Prorocentrum cordatum. The sequence goes on from CAUYUJ010016985.1 coordinate 110,854, forward strand.
TCTGCACCGCACGGGGGTGCGCAAAGGGTGGCCCCTCAGCGCGGCCTCTATCCGTGACACGCTCGCAGATCGTGGCGGGAGTGCCACTTTCTCGACACCACAAGGGGTGCGCAGAGGGTGGTCCGTCAGCGCGGCCTCTATCCGTGACACGCTCGCAGATCGTGGCAGGAGTGGCACTTCCTCGACACCACAAGGGGCGCGCAGAGGGTGGTCCCTCAGCGCGGCCTCTGTCCGTGACACGCTTGTAGATCGTGGCAAGAGTGGCACTTTCTCGACACCGCACGGGGGTGCGCAGAAGGTGGTCCCACAGCGCGGCCTCTATCCTTGACACGCCCGCAGATCGTGGCAGGAGTGGCACATTCTCGACACCACAGGGGGTGCGCAAAGGGTGGTCCCTCAACGCGGTCTCTATCCGTGACACGCGTGCGTATCGTGGCAGGAGTGGCACTTTCTCTGCACCGCACGGGGGTGCGCAAAGGGTGGCCCCTCAGCGCGGCCTCTATCCGTGACACGCTCGCAGATCGTGGCGGGAATGCCACTTTCTCGACACCACAAGGGGTGCGCAGAGGGTGGTCCGTCAGCGCGGCCTCTATCCGTGACACGCTCGCAGATCGTGGCAGGAGTGGCACTTCCTCGACACCACAGGGGGTGCGCAGAGGGTGGTCCCTCAGCGCGGCCTCTATCCGTGTCCACAAAGATGTGGCAGGAGGGACTTGCAACCCGGAGAAGTGTGACGCGCTCGCAGATCGCCAGGAGTGGCCGTCGCTCCGTCGCAGCACAAGGGGTGCGCAGAGGGTGGTCCCTCAGCGAGGCCTCTATCCGTGACTCGCTCGCACATCGTGGCAGGAGATGCACATTCTCGACACCACAGGGGGTGCGCAGAGGGTGGTCCGTCAGCGCGGCCTCTATCCGTGACGCGCTCGCAAATCGTGGCAGGAGTGGCACTTCCTCGACACCACAGGGGGTGCGCAGAAGGTGGTCCCTCAGCGCGGCCTCTATCCGTGACGCGCTCGCAATACGTGGCAGGAATGGCACTTGCTCGACACCCCAAGGGGTGCGCAGTGGGTGTTCCCTCAGCGCGGCCTCTATCCGTGACACGCCTGCAAATCGTGGCAGGAGTGGCACTTCCGCGACACCACAAGGGGTGCGCAGAGGGTGGTCCCTCAGCGCGGCCTCTATCGGTGACGCGCTCGCAGACCGTGGCAGGAGTGGCATTTTCTCGACACCACAGGGGTGCGCAGAGGGTGGTCCCTCAACGCGGCCGCTATGCACGACGGTCGTCCAGGGCATAGCAGGCGTGGCACTTTCTCGACGTCATAAAGGGGGTGCGCAGGGGGTGGTCCCTCACCGCGGCCGCTATGCACGACGGTCGTCCAGGGCATAGCAGGCGCGGCATTTTCTCGACACCGTAGAGGCTGCGCAAGGGGTGGTCCCTCACCGGCGGGAGGCTGGATGAGGATGGCGCCTCTTCTGGTCTTGCCGTAAACTTGAAAGCCCTTTCTCAACTTCTCTCCCTCTCTCTCTCTCTTTCTCTGTGTCTCTCTCTTTTTTTATATTCTCTCTCTCTCTCTCTCTCTCTCTAAACTCGCTACAACGAGAATCAGTCTGTAAGTGCAACACAAAAGAATTCCTTGTGTAAAGGCGCTACAAAAGGAATCCGATTGTAATGCTGTCACACAAGGGATCCTTCTGCAAGGCCGACACAAAAAGGAATCCTTTTGTAAAGTCGCCACAAAAGGAACATCCCTTTGTAATGCCGCCACAAAGAATTCCTTTTGTAAGGCCGCCACAAAAGGAATCCCTTTGTAGGGCCGCCGCAAAAAGGAATCGCTTTGTAAGACGGCTAATATCATTTTGGGAGCCAGCAGCGGAATACCAGGAAAACCCGGAAAAAAAACAATAAAAACACGGAACGCACAACGAAACACAAGGAAAAACAGAAAAGGACGGTGAACACCCATGGAAAAAACAATGAAAACCAAAGAAAACATATGAACACTCAGCAAAAAGCAATGACAACATAAGAAAACCTGGGTTTTCTAATGTTGTGTTTTGTTGTATTGTCATTGTTTTTTGCTGTGTTTTCATAAGTTCCCTGTTGTTTTTATGTTTTTTCTTATGGTTTCACAATCCTTTTATGTTTGTCCTTGTTTGCCGCTCTGTTTTCATTGTTTTTCCTTGTTTTCTTGGTTTTCCGCTGCTGGCTCACGAAAAAATGTAGCGGCCATACAAAGGGATTCCTTTCGCGGCGGCTTTACACACGGATTTCTTTTGTGGCGGCCTTAAATACAAGGGAGCCCTCTTGCGGAGGCCATGCAAAGGATTCCTTCGGCTGGTGTTTTCACACACACATATATATATATATGAGTATATATATGTATATATATTATTTATATGTATTATATATATAAATAAATAAAAAAAATGATTTCATTGTTGTTTGCTGTGTTTTCATATGTTTTCTTTGGTTTTCATTGTTGTTTTCAAATGTTTTCGCAATCCTGTTATGTTTTTTCATTGTGTTTCGATGTGTTTTCCTTGTTTGTTATTGTTTTCCCGGTTTTTCCGCTGCTGTTTTCCGAAAAAAGGTATAGCGGCCATGCAAAGGAATTCCTTTTGTGGCGGCTTTACAAAAAGGATTCATGTTGCGGCGGCCTTACAAAAGTGAGCCCTTTGCGGAGGCCATGCAAAGGATTCCTTCGGTGGCGCTTTGACAAAATGTTTCCTTGTGTCGCGGCACTACACAATTTTTTTCTTGCGACCCAAGCGCGCCCCTCGATGGGTTTCTTGTGTTTTACCGTCGTCACAAAGGAGGAATTCAACTTACACTTTGTTGTCTTGGCGCGGGATGCTTGTCATGATATACGTACCGGAAGAACAACATTGCTATCACATTCGCTCTCTCAGGTAGCTTGAGCCGCGGCGGACGCACCCCTTGGGTTTTTTTTTGATAGCGAAAGCGCGGGTTACGCGAACAGCGTGTGGAGGGCATCCAAATTAATGACACCTTGGAAAATGCTAGGGACCCGCAAGTTGTGCCCATGAATATTAAAATCGTCGCCCAATATTGATGTGCGCATCATCCTGCATGGAAGGACGTGACGACCTCACTCCGGGGTGCTAAAATGTTCGCAACAATACAATTTTTACTTATTTGTATTATGGCGTCCTGGCTAACAGACAAACGACGCCCCAAAAAATGCAGAACTCGCTGGCCTATTCAGCGCGCGCGCACGCCATGAAACAAATCCTTACGTACATGAAACAGAGGCTTCTGGCTTACACCCGTTGTGCTTCTAACGGCCGTAACCCCGCGCCCACAATGCACCAACAATGCGCGTAATTTCTCCCTTTTGGCGACAATGAAAGGAAAAACCTTCAAGGGGTGCGTCCGCCGTAATTCAATTTCCGAAATAAAACGTCATTGGTAGCGATGTGCTGCACTCGATGCGGTTCTCACAATAGGCATGCACCACCCAACTTTTCAAACAAATGCACATAACGTCCCCTTTTCTGAAGCGCGAATCAAAACAGAACCCCTCAAGGGTTGCGTCCGCCGCGGCTCAAGCTATCTGAGAGAACGAATTCAATAGCAATGTTGTTTTTCCGATACGTATCTCATGACAAGCATCCCGCGCCAAGACAACAAAGTGTAAGCTGAATTCCGCCCTTATGACGACGGTAAACCACAAGAAACCCATCGAGGGGCGCGCTTGGGTCGCAAGAAAAAAATATTGTGTAGTGCCGCGGCACAAGGAAACATTTTGTCAAGCCGCCACTGAAGGAATCCTTTGCGTGGCCTCCGCAAAGGGCTCCCTTTTGTAAGGCCGCCACAAAATGAATCATTTTGTAAAGCCGCCACACAAGGAATCCCTTTGCATGGCTTATACATTTTTTTCGGGAGCCAGCAGCGGAAAACCAGGAAACCAAGGAATAACAAGGAAACCACGGAACACACAGCGAACAACAAGGAAAACCAGACAAGGACTGTGAAAACACATAAACAACAATGAAAACCAAAGAACGCCCATGAAAACACAGCAAAAAAGCAATGAACACATTAAAAAAAACATGAGGCAACACCAGCCGAAGGAATCCTTTGCATGGCCTCCGCACAAGGCTCTCCTTTTTTAAGGCCGCCAGAAAAGGAATCCGTGTGTAAAACCGCCACATAAATAATCCCTTTGTATGGCAGCTATACTTTTTTCGGGAGCCAGCAGCGGACAACCAAGAAAACAATGAACAACAAGGAAACCACAGCGAAAAACAAGACAAACCAGAAAATGACTTTGAAAACACATGAAAAAAAACAGTGACAACAAAATAAAGCATATGACAACACAGCAAAAATCAATGACCACACTGAAAAACATAGGAAACCATATGTTTTCTCATGGATTCGCTACTTTTTGTTAGGTTGTCATATGTTTTCTTTGGTTGTTCATTGTTTTTCTTTTATGTGGTTTCGCAATCCTTTTTTGTTGTTCGTTGCTTGTCGTTGTGGTTTCCTCGTTTTCTCTGTTTTTCATGGTTTTCCTGGTTTTCCGCTGCTGGCTCCCAAAATAATATTCGCCGTCTTATAAAGGGATTCCTTTTGTGGCGGCCCTTCAACGGGATACCTTTTGTGGCGGCCTTACAAAAGGAATTCTTTTGTGGCGGCCTTACAAAAGGATTTTCCTTTTGTGGCGACTTTCCAAAAGGATTCCTTTTTGTGTCGGCCTTGCAGAAGGATCCCTTGTGTGACGCCATTACAATCGGATTCCTTGTGTAGCGCTTTTACACAAGAAATTCTTTTGTGTTGCACTTACAAAATGATTCTCGTTGTAGCGAGTTTAGAGAGAGAGAGAGAGAGAGAGAGAGAGAGAAAGAAAGAAAGAGAGAGAGAGAGAGAGAGAAAGAGAGAGAGACACAGAGAAAGAGAGAGAGAAAGGGAGAGAAGTTGAGAAAGGGCTTTCAAGTTTACGGTAAAACCAGAAGAGGCGCCACCCTCATCCAGCCTCTTCCCCCCTCACCGCGGCCGCTATGCACGACGGTCGTCCCGGGCATAGCAGGCGTGGCACTTCCTCGACACCATAGAGGGTGCGCAGGGGGTGGTCCCTCACCGCGCCGCTGGCTGGCTCGAATCTGTCCTCGATGGAGGATAGAAGGCTAGGAAGAGGGAGGAGGTTCAAGCAATGTGGCGTTGGATGACACATAGGGGAACATTCGCGACGAGGGCTGAGAACGCATAATTGCGCATATAGTATAAACTTAAGCAATCACCTAATATTTAAATTAAGTATGTGGGGTTCCTCGGTAGCGTAATTTGTTATTGTTTTCCAATTGTTGTTATTTCTTTTTTGTAGATCAAACAAACAGACAAGCATCGAAATTAACACAAAAGATTTCGTAACTGGTAGCAAAAACACGCAAACCCAAATGCAAACGCACGGTCTCGCTACATTTTGACAACCCAACCTGATACACATCGGAACGGAACACACACTTTATACGTGATCTAGGATGTCCCGAATCAGGTGTGTTCGTAAGTTCTGGAAGCTTCTAAAATCTTGTCATTGAGAAGCACACATGTTTCTAGCCTTGGCGTCTCCAAATTTCATGTTGCATATGAAAAATTGATCGTGGATGCCTAGAAGATGCGTTTTCTCAGGTTTGGTGGGCCTCAGAGAAGGATGCAAACAAACAAGACAACGCCTGGCAGTGTTTGGGAGACCTTTTTTTTTTTCTCCTGCCCGACAAGTTGGGGTTGTTAAGTTTCAAGACCACGTCCCCCGGCCAACCCCACACTGCAAACCGCGGCCGCCAGACCCCAAATTGTCCCGAGAATCCCAAATATCCCGGGTGTCCCGCTTCGCGTCCGGCCAACCCCACCCTGTACACCGCTGCCGCGAGACCCCAAATTGCCCCGAGCGTCCCGAACATCCCGGGTGTCCCGCCTCGCGCCCGGCCAATCCCACCCTGCATACCGCGGAACCCAGACCCCAAGTTGTTCCGATGATCCCGCCTCACGCCCTCGACGAACACGACAGAACACAACATAACATAACAGAGCCAAGCATAACATAACACAGCTTGACAGAACATGCCATATCATGACACAACAATATACAACGTCTCAGAACACGACAGCAGAGCATAGCGACGACGAACGCGACAAAACACAACATGACACAAAAGAACATGCCAGAACAGAACACTGGCATGACAGAAACTGACAGAACATAACATAATAACGTCGTGACAAAATAGAGCATGACAGGACATCACATAGCATACCGGAGCAGACCATGACATAATAGAAGACGACATAACACAACATAGCATACCATACCAGAGCATAATACGCACCTTGACATCCCATATCCTATCTTGGCACAGCATTGCAAATCAGATCATAGCACGACAGCAGAGCATAACGACATATACTGGCATATCATATCATGATACACTATACAGAGCTGGGCCGTCAGCAGACAGATCATCACAGTACATGCCAGAGCGTAACATGCCATAGCAGGAGACGACAAACCACAGCTTAACATGACGGAGCCGAGCATAACATAACACACCTTGACAGAACATATTGCGCACCATGACACAGCATCACAGAACATCTCAGAATACACCACCAGAGCGTAGCGGCGTCGAGAACACAACATGACACATCACAGCAGAACGCGAGAATGACAGAACATGGCATAACATAACATAGCACTGTTATGATACCTTGAAACAGAACAGAACACCACATAATATTCCAAATCAGATAAGGACACAACATGAGACGGCATACCACAACATAATACAGCATAATCGAACATAATATAACACACCTTGGCATAACATATCATATCATGACACAGCATCACATAACATCTCATAGCACGGCAGCGAAGCATAGCGACATAGACTAGCATCACATATCATGACATAGTATACAGAGCCAAGCCTTCAACATAACATCCCATAACATACCAAATGACAAAACAACATACGACACAACAAGACATACCATAAACAGGCGGAACATAACATAACACCTTGATGAGATAGTAAGCCGGACTGTCAACAACACTACGGCATATAACGTACTATACTGAGCCAGACTGTCAACAGCATCGCGGGATACATCATACTAGAATATAACTTGGCATAGCCTATCATGTCAAACCGTAGTGCCACATAACAGACCATACCATACCATCTCAAAACATGTGGTGACAGAGATGCGCATAACATAACATACGCAATTGTAAGATAACAGTGTAAATGAGGAGGCACATCATCACAGACAACGCATATAATGTCGCAGGCGTCACTTCGTCACGCCGTCCCGTCGATCCAGAAACGGCAGCTGTGCATTTGTGGAGAGGAGTACCACGCCAGAACAGGACAACAAAACATACCAACAAAACATATCATACTAATACCATTCTGAGCAGAGCCGCCAACAGCATCACGGAACAGAGCATACTACAACATAGCCTGACAGAGCATACCATGTCCAACATGGTGCCACAGAGCAGAGCGATTCAACGACGTACCTAACGTGATAGGCGTCACGGCGTCACGCCGGCCGGTCGAGATCAGAGCATCACAGGACACAGTATCACATATTGCATTGCGGCAGATTCCAATCAAATGCGCTATAGCACAACATCGCGTATATAGTAACCACCGCTCCACGACTTCGCCCTGGCGTCACGACGTGGCGCCGACCCCTCGAGGTAAAAACATAGCAGAGCACAGCGTCACATACTACATTGGGGCAGAAACCCTTAAAACACACTGCAGCGCAACATCACGTACACAGTAGCCACCGCTGCACGGCGCCGCCCCGTCGTCAGGCTCACCACAGGGACAAACAGGCGCAGCAAAGACCGATTCGACGACGCGTCGAACGCGACTGGCGTCCCGAAGTCACACCGTCTCCGCTCTCGGCCCCGCCTCCTCATCCTTGTCCTTGCCTCCTCGTTTCCCTCCTGTCTCCCCGCCCGAGAAGCTGGGGTTGTTAGATTTCAAAGACAGGCCCTCCGGCCAACCCCACCCTGCATACCGCGGCCGCCAAACCCCATATTGTCCCGATGATCCCCGAGAGTCCTGGGTGTTCCGTTTCGCGCCCGCCCAATCCCACCCTGCATACCGCGGCCACCAGACCCCAAATTGTCTCGATGATCCCCGAGAGGCCCGAGTGTCCCGCCTCGCGCCCTCGACGAGCACGACCGAACACAACATGACAGGACAGAACATGACAGAACGGAGCATACACATATCACAACTAGGCAGAGCATGACATGACATCACAGAACATACCAGAGCAGAACATGGCATAACATAAGACAGCATTTCACGACATAACATACCATAGCCGAGCATAACATAACACACCTTGACAGAAAAGGTCATACCATGACACAGCATCACATAACATTTCATATTGCGACCGCAGGGCATGGCGACGACATATACGAGATATCGCAACATGACACATCAAATCATGACAGAACATAACACGAGCATGGCAAGCCATGGCATAACCGAACATAATACGATGATGACGAAGTAAAACATAACATTACATAACATAACATAACATAACATAACATAACATAACATAACATAACAAACCATGAACTAACGGAAGACGTCGTAAAAACAATATAACATAACAACATCAAGCATGGCAAACCACCCCTTGAAAGAAACGATCATATCATGGCACAGCATCACAGAACGATAGCAGGGCATAGCGACGCTGACTGCGACATAACACAACATGACGCAACATAACCTGACACAACACAACGCCAGCATGCCATAACCAGACAGAATAAACATAGCAAGGTCATTACAAAACAATACATAGCACAACATCACATAACACGCCAGAACAGAACATGACAGCACAGAAGACGGCATAACAAAACATACCATAACATAACCGAGTATACCATCACACAACATGCCATATAACATCATATCATGCCATGACACAACATATTGACACAGGTGATAGCACTGCAACATAACATAACGACATAGGCTGGCCACACATATCATATTACACTGTACATGAGCTGGGCCACCAACAAACATAACATCACATAACATACCAGAGCATAACATAGCAGACGACGACAAACCACATCATACCATAACAGCGCCGACCATAACATTAAACACCTTGACAGAACAGCCCGTATAATGACACATCATCACATACCATATCATGTCACGCAAGCAGAACACAACGGCGTCGAACACGACAGAACACACCTGACACAACATAGCATGACATAATAGAACACGGACATTACGCTACCGAGGAACCCCACATACCTATTTTATTTCCCATGTGTACCATCGGTGCTTCTGCTGCTGCTCCTCCTCCTCCTCCTCCTCGGTGTCCTCCTCCTGCTGCTGCTTCTGCTGCTGCTGCTTCTGCTGCTGCTGCTTCTGCTGCTGCTGCTGCTGCGTCTGCTGCTGCAGCTGCTGCTGCTGCTGCCGCTGCTGCTGTCCCACCTCCCCGTCCTCCTCATCCTCCTCCTCCTCCTCCTCCTCCTACTCCTCCTCCTCCTCCTCCTTTTCCTCTACCTCCTCCTCCTACCTCCCAGCGCACCCCCTGTGGCGTCGAGGACTGCCACGCCTGCCACGCCCTGGGAGCCTGCAACGCATAGGGCCCCCACCCCCAGCGCACCCCCTGTGGCGTCGAGGAAATGCTACGCCTGCCACGCCCTGGGAGCCTGCAGCGCATAGGGCCCCCACCCCCAGCGCACCCCCTGTGGCGTCGAGGAACTGCCACGCCTGCCACGCCCTGCGAGCCTGCAACGCATAAGGCCCCCACCCCCAGCGCACCCCCTGTGGCGTCGGGGAAATGCCACGCCCGAGGGTGGGGGCCCTATGCGTTGCACCCAACGCATAGGGCCCCCACCCCCAGCGCACCCCCTGTGGCGTCGAAGGAATGCCCTGTGTGCTATGCTGTGCTGTGCTGTGCTATGCGTTGCACGCAGCGCATAGGGCCCCCACCCCCAGCGCACCCCCTGTGGCGTCGAAGGAATGCCCTGTGTGCTATGCTGTGCTGTGCTGTGCTGTGCTGCTGTGCGGTGAGCTGTGCTGTGCTGTGCCGTACTGTACTGTGCTGTGCTGTAGAAGGGGAGGGGGGAGGTGGGGAGACGCGGGTGCGGCGCGGCAAGGAAGACAACCATAACCCCACGAAACGTGTGGGGAATAACAGACAATAGCAGAGCCGCGTATAACAATATCATCAGGAACCAAGGCATAACACACCATCAAACGACATACCATAGCAGAACGTTACATATCAGGAGACGGCATAACACAACATAACATAGCATGCCTCAACATTACAGAACACACCTTGCCATGACTTACCATGTCATGACACATCATCACATAACATACCATGACACGACAGCAGAGCATGGCGTACCATACTAGCAGAGCAGGTCATGATACAGTATAGCGAGCCGAGCCGTCAACAAACATAGCATCACATAACATAACAGAGACGAACATGACATATCAGAAGACGGCATGACACAACATAGCAGAGCACAATCAAACTTAACATAACACGCAATGGCATACCACACCAGATCACATCATGCCAGCGTCACGAAACATATCAGCACACGGCAGCAAAACACAGCGAGCAAAACATATCACAACATACTGTGAGACGAGTTGTCAAACAAAAGCACAAGCGTCACGACGTCACGTCGGACCGTCGAGACCAGAACCAGACATCCTATAGCACAGCAATGCAGGACGTGAATACATGGAAAACGGTCGAACTCTTTTTTGAATCCAGAAGCGGCAGTTGTCGACCAATTAGGCGACTGCGCGCCATCGGGAACAAACGCTTGGTGGGGATAGCTCGAAGCAGAATAACCTCTTAGTTTGTGGATTCCACATAGAAACCTGTTGTGTGACTTGACGGTCGGCTTCCTTTTGTTCACGATTTACAATTTGATTTTTTGTTGCGTGGACGACAAAGAAAAACCTGTTGCGCGGCTTTGCAATCTAATTCTTTGTGGGCGATTTACACAATGATTTCGACTGTGTGCATCGCAAATAGAATCCTTTTGTCTGGAGTTCCGGTAAGGTTCCTTTTGTCGGCGATTGACACATTGAGTCCTGTCGTGTAGGTTGCAAACACAATCATGTGGAGTGCTGGGGATTGATCGGACAAATGGTAGGTCCCTTGGGGTGGGGTGTGTGGTGGTGCTGGCGGTGATGGTGCTTTGGGGGGACATACGCACATACATATACATATACATATATATATATATATATGTATATATATATATACACGTAGATGCACATATATACATGTGTATCTGTGTGTATATATAAGTGCTCAGATCGTATTATTATACGTATATATGTATGTATGCTAGAAGCATCGCGCGCGCATCGCGCGCGCCCAAGTTCTAGGTAGGCTCGACAGGCTAACGCATGTAATATGTGTTGTCCTTGGACAATGTGTTGTTGTTCGGGCTTCGTCTTTAACCTCCTCCCCCCGCCTCCATAAGTGGGCGGGGTGAGGGGCGTTCGTGAGGGGACGGGAGGGACTCTGTATTGAAGGTGGTGCCGCTCCGAATGCAACTTCGTTTCTTTTGTGTGTTCCCGTCTCAAGCTCTTTGGTTCGAGCGTTCATGCTGACGCCCGAGTTTTTCTGGATCTCAACTCCCTCCGAGCCTGCCTGCAACGATAGCTCGTGGGCTCTGATCTCTTAGGCACCTGGCGCGTCTTCGGAGGTGCGGGCCGGTACTATCGTCAGAGTGCTACGGATGGAATGGAGGTGGCCTTGGTGAGAAGGAAGTCGGGGAATCGCTGGGCTGTGCTGATGCCTGGTATGACGTTGGGGCTGATCACGATCACTGCGAAGCCGAGCTTGTTCGCCGACCCGATCCAGGACATTCGATGGAGACCTCTTCCCCTGCTGACGGAGCAGCAGAAGTCCTCGCTCATGGCCCAAGCGACGCAATATTTGCACGCGGGGACCGTGCCGGAGCTGCCTCTCTACCGCCCGGGTGGGGCGACTCAGCAGGCTTTGGCTACGAACCTAATCTACACCCTCGTGACGTCCTGGCGGCCGGCCTTGAAGACGCTGCGCTTGTCGCTGCGGAGCCCGAAACGTTTCTTGGGAGTGTTGGCCTTGCTGTTCGTGCTGCTGGAGTGCCTGAAGATGCTGGGTGTGGTATCCTACCTGTACGATACCGCCCTCGCTGTGCTCGTGCTTCTGCGGGCTGCCCGCGATACCTTGGTCGAGAGCTCGGAGGCTCTCCCGGAGTGGAACATGTACTTCAGCGAGTGGGTCGAGTGGGGGCGGCGTGGTATGCCTTTGCAGCGGTGGTTCGCCTTGTTGGTGGCATCGGGTCAGCTTCTCGCTTGGGGCCTGCACGAGTTCACCGATGTGGAGGACGGCGGGCAGTCTTCAGTGGGGACGTCGTCGACGGTTTCGGCTCCGTCGGGGTATGTGGCGGCGCCGCCTCCACTCCCTCCGCCAGCCGCTCCGTCTGTGATGGACGGCGCGTTGGTGAGTCAACTCGAGGACCTGGCGGAGTCTCAGAAGGCCATGGCGGAGGAGCTCAACGAGATGAGTATTGCGGAGAGGACTCGAGAGCTGCGGCGGAGCACTCGAGCACTCTCGAGGAGGGCGGTGCAAGACGCTCAGCGGCAGCGGAGGAGGCGAACCGCCAAGTGATCAAGGACATGATGCTCAGGCTCGACAGCGTGGAGGCGAGGGTGCGTGGCGACCCTGGCCCCAGCGACGGTCTTCGGGGTCCCAGCGGAGCGCCTGCAGTGGAGAGCTCTCCGGCGAAGGGGTCCTCAGGTTCTGCGGCGACGATGCTCCAGACGCCCGAGAAGCGGGCGGCTGCTGCTCGCCCGGAGGCGGTGGTGCTGGCCATCAAGCGGATGCGGTTCGAGGATCAGTCCGCGCAGCAAGTCTTCTTGGAGCAATTGGACGACTACGAGGAGCAGCCCACCGCCGAGTGGGCCACGAAGATGCCGGAGGGTTACCGCGAGCGGATCTCGTCGGAGGTGCTGGCGGACATCTACTCGACTGGGAAGACGGCGGAGGCTTGGGCTTGGGACCTCATCAGGGACCGCGGGCTCATGGAAGGCCACGCGGCTCGGCAGATGGTGGCCGCCTTCGGTGCCGTGGATACGATGCTGATGACGGAACGGCAGAAGGGCTTGCTGAATCAGGTGAGCTTCGAGCAGCTGGTGAGGAAGGGGTACGCTCTGGTCCGCGTGTACGGCAACGTCCACTGCAAGGACGACTGGAGCCGCCCGAGGGACGCCAAGAGCTGGAAGACCAAGGTGGACTGGGAGGCCGCGAGCCGCCTGGACCACCAGCTCTCGGAGGAAAGGACCTTGAGGGTGATGAGCGCGGAGAAGGAGATGAAGAAGGCCATGGGTCGGGATGCGCAACTGATGAAGGCGTGTGCGGATCTCGCCAGCGGGGGATCGGCCCCGCCTTGAGCCATCCAGAGCTTCAATTGTGGTCCGCGGTGCCAGCTGCGCTGCGGAGCCCGTCCAGTCATCGGTAGCTCCTGGGCTGCTGGTGGCTTTCTTCCAGATTCTTCGACCACTTGAGCTTGGGGTCCTGTGTCGAGAGTGAATGGGATCTCTACGTGTTTGCGTGCACGCCGAATTGGGGCTTCTATGTCACGGCGGCGGGACATCCTGTCCGAGGTGACTCTCTTTCCCAAGCCCGCTCGGCCACCACCTTCGTCGAGGAGGGTGGCTTCACGGTGGAGGTCGGAGGTGGAATTGCTGAACCGTGCGAACCGCTGCCTTCTTTCTTGCCCTGCGTCAACTGTACGGGTGGAGCTTCAACGACGAGCTTCTCTCGTGCCAGGTGCCAGGAAATGTGGGGCCAGATGGAGGTGCCGGACAACATGGACGGGGACCTCGCGAGGCGTTTGCTGAGCGAGGTGCGTCGGTTGCAACCGCCGTCGTCGACGCCCTCAGGAGGAGCCGCGATGCTGCGGCTGTGTCCCGCCGCTTCGGCGGCGCACCACCAGTCACCGTGTACCCACGTGCAGACGGTCGCCGAGCTGGGGAGGACGCTGGCTGGTGGCTGCGGGAGGCTACCGGATCTGGGCGAGACGTTCCCAGCTCAATGGGATCGAGTGGCCCTGCCTCCCCCTGGTTCAAGGCCAGTCAGTGCAAGGTCTGCGTCGCCTCGGGTGGCACAGAAACTGGAGGGTTTCAAGACGGAATGCTGAAGACGGATGGCGAGGAGTGCGTGCAGAATGCGTGCAGAATGACGAAGTGAATAATCACGTGGATCAGCACTACCGCCGGAAGAAGAATATGATGGGCCTGGCGAGGAAGATGACCTCGGCGGGTATGCTGTGCAGGTGCGAAGAGAGGATCGACGAGGTCGGGTTTTTCGGCGTGGAGAAGGCCGAGGTGGTGGGCTCCGAGGTCGAGGTCGCCCTGAGGCTGGTCGTCGATCAGCGGCGCTTCCACTTGCGCTGGCAGCGGCCGCCGTGGTGTGCCATGGGAGGAGTGAGCGCCATGTCCTTTCTCGACGTCTCGGAGGAGATGACAGAGCCAGGCGCGGAGATGAAATTCGGTACGGGCGACCTTCCCGACTTCTATTGCACCCTCGACCTGGAAGAGGAGCTGGCGCCCTACTTTGTGCTGCCAACGGCGAAGGCGAGCGTGCTGGTGGCCTCTCTGCCCGACGACGTGGTTCTGACGGGTCAGGGGGAGTATCTGGGGATCCGAGTCGCGCTCATGGGTTCCTCGTGGGCGTGCTGGGTGGCTCAGACCACGATGGAGGACTTGTTCAACGGAGGCCCTCAGGTGGGACTGGGTTGCCTCTCGGAGGAGCAGCGGCTTGCCGAAGGTGGCCACCTCCTCCAGATCTCCCGCGAGGCGCCGGCCGCCCACTACGAGTAAACCGACGACTTCGAGATCATCGGCGTGGACTTCGCGGCCACGGGGAGCGACCCGACACCTCACCGAGTACGGGACCTGTGGATCGGGGCCAAGAGTTTGGTGATGTCCGCGGGTTTCCAGGTGCACAAGGACGAATGCACGAACGAGGCGAGGATGATCGGCGGGGACTTCTCGGGGACGCGCCTGGCTCCGAATCAGGACAAGATGAGGGTCGTGGTTGCGGGGATCGGGGAGATCCCGGAGAAGCAGGTGGAGAGCCCAGACGCGGTGGCTCGCATCGTGGCCACCCTGTCCGGCCCCGAAATACAAGAGCGAGACGGAGGTGGTGCTGCCTTCCCCGGCGGCGGAGGCCATGGAGGAGCTGGTCGAGATCGCCGAGGAGGATCCCTTCGAGCCGCTGCGCTGCTGGCCTGTGATCTCGGTGCGGGTCCTGCTCTCTGTCCACTTCTGCAGCGTACACACGAGGGAAAGGGACCTGGAGTTACTGGCCACTGCGCCTGGCGGCTCTGCGAGGTTACCTCCTGGTGTGCACGAACGCGGACGTGGGCTTCGGACCCGACTTCGACCTGACCGACGAGGTGAGTGTGAGGAAGTGTGGGATGTTCTGGGAGGCAGCCGCGGATGGAGGCCATTCTGGGCCTTCGTGCGCCACGTGGTCTCGTGTGCGCTTCCAGCCAGGTGGTCCTCCCCCTCTACGGCTGCGACGCCATCTCTGGGGGCGACCTGGGCTGCGAGGACGGGATCTTCGAAACGTGGAGCTGGGGACCGCGCAGTTGCTGAGCAGTCTGAGGATCCTGCGGGCTATTGGGCGGAAGGGCGGCTCCGTGTTCGCTCGAACATCCAGTCGACCCCGGAATACCTCCGTTCCCTCCATCTTCATCACCGAGGAGCTGCTGAGCTGGGAGAAGGAGCTAGGTGCGTACCGGGTGACGCTCCCGCAGTGTATGTGGGGATGCCCAGCTCTGAAGAAAACGACCCTGACGGGAACCGCCAAGCAGATGGGCCGCTTCGTGCAGCCGTGCGCCTACGAGACGCACCTGGCGAGCCTGCGTGGGAAGGACGACTCTGGGAAGTTCCAAAGTCGAGTTGGCCAGTGCTATCCATCGGAGTTCTGCCGAATGCTGGCGGAGTGCCAAATGGACGCCATGTTGACGGGCTGCGAGAGACGGGAGATGGAGATGACCGAGCGCGCGATCCAGGAGATGATACGGACAGGCTGGAGCGGAGGCGCCGATGTTGGGCTCCTGCGTGCTCGCTACCCCCTGCGTTCGCTGCAGCTGCGGGTTGAGGGCATCGTGGGCCTACGTATCCAAGTCCTGGGATTGGGCCTTTTGAGGTCACCCAGGCTCAGCGTTGCCTCGCTCTTGCCAGATGGTGGGTCAAATCCCCTCGGAGTGTCTAGGCACTGATCACTCTCACGGCAGAGGGCAGACGGTACCGTCAGCGTCGCCACGTTGTTCGCCGAAGCAAGGGCGTTCTGGGGCCAGACCGACATCTCCGTTGGCTGCTGGTGAGCTCGCTCGTGCTTCCCCTGACGGCGGCCCCGGAGGAGAGGCTGCGGTACCACGCCCATGACAAGAAGGCTGGGAGGACTCATCGTCGGAACGAGGTGAAACGCAGCCAGTCGGTGGACATGGGCGACCGAGTGCGAACATAAGGGGGTCTGTCACTGCTGCCCTTCTCGATCGTGACCAAGACGGCGTTGGGATGCTACATGCCACATACCCAACGTTCGGCGCTTGTGGCAGTACGCCCTGCAGCACGACCTTCCGATGATGAGCCGCGACGATCTCGATTGCTCGGTCCTAGTCTACCTGGACGAGCTCCTGGAGGACGGAGAGCTCCGGCCCCATCGGGGTGACTTCGTGGTGCATGGCCTGGCCTACGTGTGGCCCGAGCTGAGCACCGGCCTGCCGAAGGCGAACCGCGCGCTGAAGGCCTGGCACCGCATGCACGTGGCCGGCGAGGGCGGACCTCAGCCGCTGGAGCTGTGGGCCGTGCTGCTCGAGACGATGCGAGTCTCTGGACACGTCGAGGTCGCCGAGGGTTTCGAGCTGGCGCTGGGTGCCTACCTCCGCTCGGCCGAGCTCCTCAGCCTGCGAGTCGGGGACGTGATGGTCACCGACGGCGCGGACGGCAGCCCTGTGGTCGCCCTCCGCCTCGGCATGATCGAGCGGGGAGAGCGTGCCAAGACGGGGGTGAGGCAGGGCGTCCTCATTGACCGTCAGCATGTGGCACAGATGGTACTGCGACGGCGAAGCTCGAGGAAGCAGGACGAGCGAAACTTCAGCATGACGGCCGACCGCTACAAACGCGTCCTCCGCCAGGCCTGCTCCGACGCGGGAGTGGCGGCCTTCCCAGCCCACTCGGCCCGCTGCTCGGGGCCAAGCCACGATGCGGCGGCGGGCTACAGGACAGTGTGGCAGACACAGCGGAGAGGGCGGTGGGCATCGGGGAAGAGTGAAATGAGGTATATGAAGACCCACGCCCTGGTGGCTGCGAGAGAGGCCGTGCCAGCGGACATCCTCGAGAAGGGTGCAGAGCTGTTGCGCGCCAGCAGGCGCCTTGAGCAGTTGCGGCCGTGTCTGTGCGCCCTCCCGCCCAGCCCGACACTACACGGCCAGGCGCTGGTGTTGCGGTGGTGTGGGCTTCTGCGGGCCAGTACGCAAGTCGCGTCCAGCCCCGAGGTCCACCCACCAGCGAAGGATACTCGCCTCCACAGCACGTGTGAGGCCCGAGTGGTACGAAGAAAAGTGTCTGTGCTATTCTATGCAGGCGCCGCCTTCCGCCGTCCCCTCCCTCACGTAAGGTGATGTTTGACGGGTGCCTCTAAATATCAATTGTTGAAGTGCCTTGTGCATCGAGCGGCCTTCTTGGAGTCCCTGCGCAAACCTCGCAAACGTATAGAAGGGGAAATGCGGAAACCACCACAAATATTATCAATTTCTTTTAGGTATTCGATGATGTGGGGCCCTCGACGGCTTCCTGGAATCTTTCTTCGGTGGTGACGGGGGCCTTAATCATGCAAAAATAAAGGGAATTATTGCAATTCTTCTTTTATTTCAAATTGCCATGCCTGGCCGTGGGTCAGAACTTTCCTCCTGGATACAGGCCATGGACTGTTGGGACGCCTCTGGGTGCCTTTTTGCTGCGTTTTGGGGGTCTTTCAGGGCCTCTTGGGAAGCTCTTGGTGCCTCCTGGGAGCCTCCCGGGAGTCTCTGAAGGCATCGGGGGGGCGCCTCGAGAGCCTTTGCGAGAACCTTGGGGCCATCTTGAGGCAAAGCGCGAACCTTGCCCGGGAGTCTTCCGGGAGTCTGCGCAGGCATCTGGGAGGCGCCTCGAGAACCTCTGGGAGAACCTTGGGAGATCCTTGGGGCCACCTTGGGGCAAAGCGCTCGTAAGGCTTTGGGGGGGGTCCCATATTTTGTCTCTTTCTTGGCGCGCGCGCCGACGTTCTGGCTAGGCTGGACAGGTGAACTCATAGGAGCTCGATCTTTGTGGTGGTTTCAGGGGCAGCCATGAGGACACGAAGACGACCCGAGAGAGTGCCAAGACAGCGTCAGAGAGTTCAACAGCATTGCCGAAACATCTGTGCAACGTGACCCCGAAGTCTTGATGGGGCTCAGGATGAGCTTGAACAAAAATAGAATCACTGGATTTCTTTTTTCAAGTGGGGCCTCTTCATAGTTTGGAGGCTGCTAGGGGACTGTTTGGGGGCCTCTTGGGACCACTTTTGGGCCTCTTCGGGGCTCTTGGGGGCCTCTTCAAGCACTTAGGGGGTCTCTTGGGGTCTCCTGGGGGCCTCTTGGAGCAGAAAGCCGGGATTGTCGATTTGCGTTCCCCCTGTTGGGCGGCTGGCTTTTCGGGCCATCTTAGGGCTCTCTTGAGCTGCCTCGGGGCGCTATTGGACCGTCGTTGGGCCTTCTTGGTCCGTTTTGGAGCCGTCTTGGAGCCGTCTTGGGGGCTCTTGGGCGGTCATTGGGCGGTCTTGGGGACCTTTTTCGGCCGCATTGGAACGGTGGATGCTAGAAAACGCGAGAAGGCTAAACTCAACAACAAAAACAATGAAAATCAACGATTTTGGCTTCTTCGGGCGCTCCCAGGACGCCTCTCGGAGCTCTCTTGGGGCCTCTTGGAGGCCTCCTGGGAGCCTGGAGTGCCGTCGGAAGTTTGTTTTCTGTTTGGGAGCGTCGTGGGCCGTCCCTTCGCGTTCTGGGGCCACCCTGGGAGGCCCGGGGGCGCGGTGTCATCCCCATCGTCGGGCATGGCGCACGGAAGGACTAGGGTGGAGACAGGATGTTTTCCATAGCAGCGCGGAGAGAGGGGACGCAGGTGCACTAAGCCTAAAAGGCTCGCGACGGTGAAGCCCGAAGCGGAGGGGAGCGGGAGAGGGGAGCGACCCGAGAGACCCACGAGGGGGACCCAAATTAGAGATGGGGGACAGCGGGCCAAATTCTGGCGGGCTGAAACCTGCTCTCACCGCCAGGGTCCTTCGTTCTCCTCCAGCCGTCTCCTCCTCCTCCTCCTTCCTCCGACCCGGCCTTGCCGGGCACGCAGTCCCGCACCTTGGGCAAGTCCAAGGTCTGAGGGCGGGTCTGCGGGTCGAGGGGCGTCGTCGTCGCCGGCGCCGTCGCCGCCGCGGCCAACGTCGTCCCCGCCGCCGTCGTCGTCGTCAGAGACCCTAACCGGTCAAAGCTACAAAACTCAGCACAGTTCCCGAGGACGGCCCCTCCGCCCTCGTAAGACAAGGAGGCAGAGACACCCTCGTCTCTAGCCAGAGAGATCCAGACGGGCCCGTCGGGGCCCGGAGCTCTCAACCCCTCGGCGTCCAGCATCTTCTTACTGGCGCCCCGCGATCTCGATTTCAGGCTCGCGTTCAGCGACCGTTCGTCTAAGTGCCCGTGCTCATCTACTAGCACCAGCGAGGCCTTCGAGAGCAAATCTTTCAGGGCATGATTGCCCGAAACAGGGTCGACCTTGGTGAGAGGGTCCGATGGCATTCGGGCGTGGGGAACCCACCTAACTCGCGAACCGACCGAGGCGAGCGAGTCCCGAATCACGGCGAGTTCCACAGCGTTCCTACGATCGGCTCTCGAGCCGGCGGAGTTACGACTGAGCACGTCGAAGACCGACTTCGCGTCCACGACCGAGAGACCCGAGGCAGCTTCCCCCAGACAGCACCCCTTAGCCAGCATGACCGTAAATGGTCGCTGGCCCTCGAACCACGAGGGACGGGGAACGTCTCCAAACACCGCGTCCCTCCAGAGGACTTGGATCCATTGGGCCTCCCCGGTGGCCCCTGACAACGCCAGAGTCTCCGCCGCCACAGTGGAAGCCACTGCACGCTTGATCCTCAAGGATCGCCAGGCCAACATGCTCACCCGAGCTCGCTTGTTGTCTCTTATGATAGAGTCCGCGGCCATGATGAGCCACGCTCCCTGGGCACCCCCCCGACGAGCACTACCGGGGCCGCCAGCATCGCTGGCCGTGACGAAAGTCACTGAAGCAGGGTCGAGGTTCCAAATAGTCAACCTTTGTTCCGGTGACGCTTTTAAGAATTTCACAACCTTGATCAGTGCTAGCGCATCTGCCACAGAAGGGCTGGGCAACGCTGCCGCCAACAAAGACGCAGAGCCTGCCACGTCAGGGCGAGATTCCCGAGCCAGCCACTGCACCTGAGCGGCCACGGTGCGATACGAGCTGATCTCGTCTCGCGAGAGCGGGGAGTCCACCTGAGCACGACGATCTTTCCCCAGGAACATCAAAGACAACTGCTCTCTGATGTATTCCTCTTGATCGACCACTATCCGATCCGACAGCTGAGAGATGTGTCTCCCAGCATAGTCGGCCTCGCGCTCTTTCCATTTCCCGAACTTAAATCGATCCGTGAGGGCCCTCTTCAGAGCAGTCAAAGCCTTAGGCTCCCCAGAAACTATAAGATCGTCCACTTCTATGAGCACTGGGGCCTCCAGCCCTCCTAACCTGGCCCGCTTCAGCCACAGGCATGGCTCTAACAACGATTTCTCGAACCCGAGAGACACCAAGAAATCCGTGATCGTGCGATGCCATAGCAGTGGCGCGTCGTTGAGTCCGTACACCGGAGCGACCAGCTCGATAAGAGAACCAGGGGGGAGGCTAAGACCGGCACAGGGTTCAACATAAATGGCCCCGTTGGGACGTTCCAGCCGGTTACTTTGGCAGAAGGCGTTTTTCGCATCGGCGACGTGTAAAACCCAGTTCATCGAGGCGATAACCTGCAGTGTGACGAGGATGCTCTCCGTCTGAGGCGTCGGTGCGTACACCGAAAGGTGTTCGCCGTCCGGGTCCTGATGACCGTGGACGCACCATCTCGATTCAGCCTTCGCCTGAGCCCCGACCCCCTCCATCGGCTTAAAACGGCGAACCATCCTGGACGACAGCACTCTGTCCGGATGACGCCTGCGAGCCAGTCGGGCCTCGTCTGGAGTGAGAACGCGGACCGCTCCGGAAGCCAAAATCGCTTCCCACTCAGCGAGGTCGGACTCAACAAACTGAGCCCTCTCTTCAGGCGTCAGATCTTTCAGCGAAACTTCGGCCCCGCGGGGATTGGAGACCTTGCCTGAACCTGAGACCGTGGCCGCTCCCGAAAAAGCCCCTGGGTCCTCAAACAGCGCCATGTAGTTGGGCGCGCCCCTCATGCCGCACCACTGGCGCAGCTCGTCCAGCAACATTTCGTCCTGGACTTCGTCCGGCTCGCTCGCGAGCCCTTCGAAACCCTCCGGGGACTTCGTCACGTATCTTCCTAGATCCTGGGGCCCGGGGGAAGGAGCCGGCGCGTCTAGCGCTTGACGAAGCTCTGGTGGAAGATCCGAGTGCGCCTCAGTTCTCTCAGGAGGGGAGGGACCGGAAGAAGCAGGAGCGGGTCCAGCAGCCGCGGCCGAAGATGGCCCCGCGGCAGGGAACGGCTCGGCTCTGGCTGAGGGCCGAGCTCGCGGCACCGAAACTGACCTCAGTCTGGGGACCCGCCCGTACACGTGACAAGGATGATGATCTGGCGAGGGTCCCGGGGGCAAACCCGCGGCAGCTCGCACCGCCTCGATTTCTCGAACCATCGTCGCCACACGAGCCGGTTGGCCCACCACACTTTCGACTGGGGTCAGACGAGCTCGGACCGAGCGGTCCTCCTCCTCGGGACCGAGGGCCCTACTCAGGCCTCTAGACACAGAAGAGGGCGGCTCCGATCGATCCAGCTCGGAACCGCTCGTGGCCCTCGCCATGGACGGCTCCGAAGCCTCTGGAGCCAAAGTCTCGTCGCGGCTCGGCGCCTCCGCGCGCGCCTCAGAAGGTCTGGGCACAGGCGCAGAGGCAGCGGCGGCCGGGGCCGAGGCAGTGGCCTCGGCTGGATTCAAAACTCTGGTCTCTGGACTGGGAGCCGCGCGCTCGCCAGCGTCTGGACCATCCCAGGCCTCGGGGGGAGGAGGTCCCTCTGCAGCAACGTCTATGGCCCCCGTCTTACGTCCAGGAGCCCGGATCTCTTCCCGCAGGGCATCGAAACGAGCCGAATCCAGCAACTCGGCGCCGAGGGATTCCTGGCGCGTGGCCGGCCTCACCTGCTCCTCGGAGCATTTTAGGAGCCGCGTCCTCATGGCGACCCACACAGTCCCCCGATTTTGGTACACAACCGCCCCTGGGCCCGTCCAGCGGTCCCGCTGCAAAGAGTGAGACCGGTTTGGCCCCGTCACTCGCCTCCACACGTACACCCACCCTCCAGGCTTGAAAAATCGCTCAGCGTGGAGCCTCGCGCGTCTGGCTTCAGACAGCCTGGACCTCGCGTCCAAGGACGCCATAGCTTTGCGAGCCTCTTGGCGGAGAACGTGCCTCCGGGCAAACTCGGCTGCTGCCGAGTCCCGCTGGGAGGTGCCTCCGAGCACGTCTTCGCAGCCAACCAAGTCCAGCTCATCATCGGACAAAAGAGATCGTGGAACCCTGGGAGCCCTACCAAGGACCATCTGGATCGGGCTGAAGCCTCCCCGATGATACGTGCTGTTTTTGGCCGCGACCGCCTCGCAGAGGAGGATCTCGACCTCATCCCGGGACCCCGGACTCGTGGCCAAGGAGGCCTTGGAAACCACGTCTTTGAGAATTCCCCCATGTCGCTCGCAGCGACCGTTGTAGTGAGGGGAGTTAGCTGGGACCACTTGATGAAATATGCCAAGATGCTCGCAGCCGCGAGCGAACTCACGATCAAATTCACCCCCACCGTCTGACATCAGCACCTCGGGCAGACCGAAAGGCCTCACCCAGAGCTGGAGGATGCCCTTCCACGTGGCCTTAGCTGAGTCATTAGGGAGCAGACACGCTTGCTGATAATTCGTGCCGTGACAGATAACGTTCAACACTGGTGTGCTAGCCCCCTCCACCTCTAGGTAAAAGAGGTCAAGCGCAACGAGCTTGTTAAACTCATACGTGCACGGAAGATGGGCGTGTCGACGCCAGTGAGCCCTGGAGTGAGAGTCACACGCCCCGCACTTGAAATGGTTCTTGGTCCAATCGAGGACCTCCGGTCTCGCCCGGGCCACCCTGAGGGTCCGGAGAAAGTCGGCCAGGGCCGGATGGCCCAAATTCACATGGAGCTTGTGAACCTCTCGCTGTAAGTCCGGATCCAGGGTCGCCTCCGAACTGGTCTCGGTCCCCGGGGCCGCGCTCGGTTGGCCTCGAGGGCCCTTCCAGGTTTCCGGAACGTCTTCGTCAGACTCGTCGTCTGGAGACCCGTCCTCGGGAAAGGACCTGGCCGGAGGTCCACCAAAGTAGGGCTCGAAGCGATCGGGAGCCTCGACCGGCTCGTCGCTCCAGCCGGCCCAGCCGCTCAGGCGGTGGTGACACCACGCCACGTCCTCGGCCGCGGACGCCATCGCAGACACCAGCTCGTCAGGGTAGGTCTGCGACCGCTTGGTCCTGCGCCCTCCCTCCAAATGCACATGAGGATGGTCCCCGGCACACGTGCGCTTACACCTCCTAACAAACAAGCTCGCATTGCTCATCAGCCTGGTCCGCTTGCGGGACAGCCCCCCGTCCGGAACCACAGACAAACCAAACTCGCACTGGTCCGTGACCTCGGCATGGACGTCATCGAGTGCCAGCAGCTCCTTGATTTGCTCCAAGTCCCACGAGCTCGCTCCCTCGGGATGCTCAAACGAGAAATATCGTCCCTTGCTCCTCTGGTAGAGCGCCACCCGAACGCAAAGATCGATATACTCGAGGCCCCTCTGCTCGACCTCGTCTCGAGTGTGGGGGTCCATGGTGTTCCAGGAGGCCGCTCGGGCCTGACTGAAAGCTCTGCACTCAGGACTCATGAGAACGAGGAGGGGCTCGTCTGCTTCAAGAGTGGCCCACAGCGCTTCCTGACCCTGCTTTGTTCTAAGATCCACACCCGTCAGCAGGTCGAAGGCGCGCGAAACCTTGTAGCCTCGTCGCTCAAGCTCCTTAGATACCCGAGGGGGGGAGAACAGCTCTAAGACTAAGGTCCCGGCCCTCCTTGCCTCAGCCAGCTGAGCCTGGCGCCGTCTAAGCTTTTTGCTAGACCTAAGCCCCTGGCCCTCTAAGAGCCGCGCCGTCGCTTCCCTTACCTTCCTAGGTACTGAGGCCCCGACCCAGTCGCCCGGCCCCGATCCATCTAAGGCGGCAGCCGCGAAGCGGTCGGAGATCACGTAGTTGAAGCGAGAGTTGAGCTCGAGGCCCTCGCCCTGCCTAGCGTCCCTGGCCCCTGGGGCCTCCCCAGACTCCCTTTTCTTTTCCCTCCACACTCGCACCGTGGGGCCTGACTCCTGCTCTCGCTGCGCTCCGAGAGTCTTGGCCAGGCCTGCAGACCTGCGCCTAGCCAGGGCGCGCTGCAGCTCTTGCGCTGTCGCTCCTAGCCATGGAACGCTCAACTTCGAATCTCCAGAGGCTAACTGCACTTCGATCCAACGAGCCCCTCGAGGATACAGAGTAGAGGGGGCTCTCCCCCCACACGTGTCCATGGCCAAGGCAACGAAAAAGGCCTTGCGCTCGCTAGCCGAAAGCTCGCACTTCTCCCACCCGAGCTGATCCTCAAGGTCCTCAGAGCTCAAGAACCTACGATCGACTCTGTCCCAAACCCCCAACACGGGATCGAAATCGGATAGGCTGGTGCTGAGGCCAATCCTGGTGTGCCAGACTCCCATGTCCCGAAGAAACACGTCACCTAGAGCGATCGACCTACCGCGCGCCTGAGATGCTCCGGTCAGAGCCTCAGGTAGTCCAGGAACTTCGGAGGCTCTCAGGCTGGAGCCGGCGCACCGCCGCTCTGGATGGAGACCATCATCCGGGCGAGCTCCTGGAGGTCCTCCGGCGACATCCGAGGAGGCGAACTGCCCGAGCTGCTCGCCGCTGCCGCCATCGCCCGGTTCTCCTGGAGCAGGCCGCTCACGCCCTCCCACGTGCGCTCGTTCGTCCTCTGCTGCGTTTCCAGGCAGACCTTCATGTCCGACAAGGCACGCATCATCTCGCTGTTCGTCATCGGGCGAACGTCCGCGCCGCTCGCCTGCTGCGCGTACTTCTTGCTCACCGGGGCGTCCGGCGGCGGCGCCTTGTAGGGGACGTAGCCCTCCTCCGTCGAGACGTAGAGGTTGTCCGGGACCTGGCTGAGGTTCTCCGACGCGGCGCTCCTCGCCTTGGGCGTCTTCTTCGGCGGGGCCCTCAGAGGCGGAGTCGGCGTCCACGGGTCGCCCGTGGCCGCGTGAGCCTCGAGGAGGTCCCTCTCGTAGCTGGCGATCGCCTGGGCCGTGACCGCCTTGTTGGCCTCCCGAAGCTCCTTCGCCTTCGCCTTCACGGCCTTCTTCACCTGAGCCCGAGCCTTCTCCTCGTCGGTCTTGGAGCATAGCATCAGACGGACGTCGCACATCCGGCAGAACGTGTACCAGCTCGTCGCGTTTCCGCTCGACCACTGAGCCCACGGAGGGTGAGGGCACATGCTCGGGTCGATCGCCTCCGCGCCCGCTCCCTGGAGCACCAGCGGGAGAGTGCCCGCCACCAGCTTCATGTCGTCGCAGACCTTGATGCACCCCAGGATCCTGAGCCCGAGCGACCTCCACCGTGCCGCCGGCGGGTCGAACTTGAGCTCCCCGGCGTTCAGCATCTCGATCTCCCCCTCGGAGAGCGCCTCGGCCGCCAGCACGTCGTTCAGAGACACGTCCGATAGCTTCTCCCAGCTCTCCTCTGCCATCGGAGCCGGAACGTTCGGCGAGCTCGACGAGCGCCGACCTGGACTCGCCGACTGCGATCGGCCCTTCCGCACCGTCCTGCGCGGCTTGACCTTCGTCGAAGACATCCCGGCACTTGACTCTCGGTGCTAGGGTCGAGGGAACGGAAAGAGAAGCTTGAGCCGAGAGAACTTCGGACCCGGGGGTGTTCGGCCCGCTGTTTACCCCAACTCCTATTCTGGGAGCCTCTCGAGCCCCGCACGTCGGCCCCCTGGAGTCAGTAGAGGAGGGGGAGGAGAAATCTGAACTGAAAACGTGTCCTAGCTTATCTCCTACATGCGTTCTCTCACTGCCCGATCCCGTCCCGTCCTGGATGCGAACGTCGCGGCACTCCGCTGGAAGCCGCGCCAGGACCTCCGCGTCGACGCTGAACTCCGAGGCGTCGCACCAGATCAGGCTGACGGATCTGTGGCCGGAAGGGTGACGCAAAAGCGGCCTCGTCACTCTCTGTCCGCCGACGCCGTTCACCGCCATCGTGTTGAGGCGGAGGTCCACGACGCCCCCGATGGCCTCCAGAAGCCTCGCGGGTAACAGAGGCGGACAGCGATTCTCGAGAATCAAGAACTCGACGAAGCCACATCCTGCCAGCGATACCGGGACCCATGCCTTTCCGATGGGTTTGGCCTGGCCTCCGATGCCAGACGCTGTCATCCCGGGGATCTCGCAGAGGTGAACATGAATACGAAATCCCTTCTCCGCGAACGCCTCCGTCATGATGCGAAGGTCCTCCTTGCCAACTAGAGCCTGACCTGCAGCGGTATCGACGAGCGCACTGTCCAACATGTTGCGCAAGGTCGGGATCTGCTGCATGCTCTTAATCGTCTCGAAGAGGCCTGTCCAGTCGAGCACCGTCCACGGCGTCACGACGCTGCTCTCAAGGTCGAAAGTCACGAGATTCACGAAGCCGTCGCCGTCGACATTCTCGAAGAAGTAAGACTTGATGCCGGCCGTGTCCTTGCCGCGCCGCTCCTCGGCCAGGCGCTGCTCCTTCGTGCGGTGTGGCCTCTTGCAGGTCTCGGCCCAGTGCCCACGGTCGCCGCAGTTGGCACATCGAGACCTTTTTCGAAGATCAGCTCCTGTTATCCGCTTGAATCCTGGCCGCGTCGATCGGCGTCTGTCAAAGAAATCGCGGTCGATTTTCTTGTTGGCTTTCATACGCCTGGCCTCTTGCCACGTCCTTTTTCTGTCTTTGCCTAACTTGTCCTCGATGACGGCTGCCAACACCATCATCAACTCAGACTCCTCTAGGTCCTGGCCTTCCAGAGCCATGAGAAATGTGTCGGCATCCTCTTCTGGCAATTCGAACGAATCGTCAGGCCCCTCAAAGTACGAGTCCACGTCCACGTACGGCTGAGGAGGAGGAGGTGGCTGCTCAGCTGGATCTATCTCCACGTTGTAGGTCTTGCTCGCACTGCCGCTCGCGCCTGCCGACGCTGAGGCACCTGGTAGCATCGACTTGTCCCTGACGTCTAGCAGTAGCAGTCCCTGTCGGATGGATGCCGCGTCGCTCTTTCCGCCAGCAAGTGTCTTGAGCATCATCCTGTTCTGAGGTGTGAGCTGGGCGCCCTCCTCCAGGTACCTGGCCTTCACCGAGTCCGGCAGAGCGAGCCCGAACTTCTCAGCCTCTGCCGTCTCCGCGTCCCTCCTGAGCACGAAGTCCGTGAGACTCTCGCCACGCCTGATGCCGTGATTGAACAACGCTGCGTTGTGGGCCTCCCGCTCGCGGTCGCCCGGCCTCTCGCCGTTGAGCACTGAAAGGTGTTCTGTCAGTCTGTCCAGTCCGTCTTCACCGTCCAAGGTCGAACGAATGGCCAAGAATCTCTGCTGGATCTCTATGGGCAGATTCTCAAGAACCTTTCCTGCTCTCTGCGACTCGGGGTATCCCGTTCTGGAAGCCCACGACTGTAGGTTTAATATATATATATATATATATATATATATATATCTTCAGGTTTTCGAATCCTAACCAGACCGGGGGCGCTCCGTAATCGCGTGACTGTGATGTCCACGAGCCTCTCCACGACCACGAGTCTCCTCGCCATCCGTCGTCGTCGTCCTTCGACACCTGGCGCCACTTCTGCCACGAGTCGCTCTCGTCGGCGTCGTCCTGCCACCAGCGAGCCGACCAGCCCCAGCTGTCCTGCTCGCCTCGTCGGTGATATCTCGGGCGCTGGCCCCAGTCACCGGTCTCGCCGTCTGCGCCACTGTCGGTCTGGCACTCGGCGTTCATGTGCGTGCTCCTCGCGCGCTCGCCCTCCCCTATCACTGCGTGCGTCTCACGATCTCCGTCCGGGCCCGAAGCCACGCTCCGCTTACCATTGTCATCCCCATCGTCGGGCATGGCGCACGGAAGGACTAGGGTGGAGACAGGATGTTTCCATAGCAGCGCGGAGAGAGGGGACGCAGGTGCACTAAGCCTAAAAGGCTCGCGACGGTGAAGCCCGAAGCGGAGGGGGGCGGGAGAGGGGAGCGACCCGAGAGACCCACGAGGGGGACCCAAATTAGAGATGGGGGACAGCGGTACCAGGAAATGCCCCCAGATGTCTCGAAGGTGTGGGACGTTCCGGGGGGGCGTATTTGTATCATATATAAATAAATAAATAAACATATGTGTGTAATAAACTTCTACCTAGTTTGGGCGCCATGACATATCGCGGAGGGACCGTGCAATTCATTTCCACGGCCTAGGTGTGTCGATGGTGGTTATGAGCTATCCTGCGCCCTTTTCGAACGCTAAATCGCATATCCCAGGGACGCCGTAAAGGTACTTCAACCGAGAAGCTGGAATTCCCAGGACTTGTCGAACTAGCGACCGAAGGCCTTAGCTGGTGACTGGTGGATCCGTCTTGGGAACCTGAGGGTCCTCTTCACCCACGCCTGTGGCCTCTCGGAACGGAAGGGGGCGAATGAGAGGCTGAAGAAACAGGGCGTCGTAGAAATTAAAAAACGATGGGAATACGGAGGGGGCGAGGAGGTGATTAGGAGTGAAAGGATGTCGGGGAACATGATCAACTGCGTATGAGATGCCAGAGGCGACGCCGCAGCCCCAGGCCTTGATGGGGGGGGCCTTTGGAGGATCGTCGGGCGCCTGAGCGAACAAGGACCTGGAGCTGGACCAGTCGAAGGCTTGCGATGATGTGCGTCACGCCCACGCGGCATACTTTTTTTCGGAGCTAAGCCTTTTTCCAGAAAGCGTTGTCGCCATCTATTTGGCGGCTGGGTGCGGCCCGCGCGACTGCGACGCTTCGAACGAGCTAGCCGAAGCTATCTGGCCAACCAGATGACTTTCTCAAGGAGAACAGGTGTGCTCCGAGCGCAGCGCGCGCCAGCGCGAGGCTGGTGCTTCAAGGAGGACCACTCGCTTAAGGCATCTGGACCCGAACGCGCGGCTGAGTTCAATTGTGGGTTAGCTCAACCTCAGGAATTCGGCGGCCTCGTTGGCTAAGTGGAGAAGTCCGCCTATTGTTAGTTTCGGTCCTGGCATGAACACGCTACAATTGAACAGAATGGCGTCGTTGATCCCAACGACCCGGAGACGCCAATCCCCCCGTGGGGAGGGTTGGGAAGCCTGTCCAAAACAATGCGAAATCTATATCTTGTTCCAGGAACTGCAGCATGGCGCGAACGCCTTGTTGGCGCGCGCGCGGCCGCACATGTTATGGGCGGAGCCGGTCCTCGCGCCAGCATCCCCAAGATCGAGCTGTGTCAGCTGTGCCGCGTCGTAACCCGCTCCACCCCCACCCGCTCCGTCCCTGGTAAAGCCAGAGCGTCCACCTCCACCCGCGTCTGGGCCACCGCGAAGGCAACGACTAATTATAATGTCCGCTGATCGGGCGTGTGAGTTTCTGAGAGCGTGGGCTTCAGCTCGCTCAAGCTCCGCTCTGTCGGAGGGGGAGGGGGCTGACGCTATGGCTGACGCCATTCAGGCCCAGAAAGGGGTGGGGGCGGGGAGCTCGCTCAAGTTTCGTTTCGCTCTGTCGGTGGGGGGGGGGGGGGCTGACGCCATAGCTGACGCCATTCAGGCCCAGGAGGGAAGAGGGGGGGGAGGAGGAGGGACGCCATGACTGACGCCATTCAGGCCTGGGAGGAGGGAGTCGGGCGGGGGGAGGAGGGGGGGGTGAGGGAGGGAGGGGAGGGGGTCGCCATGGCCGACGCCATTCAGGCCCGGGAGGCGGACGTCGGGGGGGGGTGGGGAGGGGCTGACGCCGTGACTGGCGTCATTCAGGCCCGGGAGGGGGAGGGGGGGGTGCTCGTTCAAGCTTCGCTCTGTCGGGGGGGGGGGGGGGCTGACGCCATAGCTGACGCCATTCAAGCCCAAGGGGGGAGGGGGGGGATGGGGCGACGCCATGGCTGACGCCATGCAGGCCCTGGAGGAAGGAGTCGATGGGGGGGGGGGGGGGGGGGGGGGGGGGGGGCGACGCCATGGCCGACGCCATTCAGGCCCGGGAGAGGGGAGGGGAGGGGGGAGATCGCTCAAGCTTAACTCTGTCGGGGGGGGGGGGGGGCTGACACCATGGCTGGCGCCATTCAGACCTGGGAGGGGGAAGGGGGGGGGAGCGACGCCATGGCTGACGCCATTCACACCCGGGACGGGGAAGTCGCGGGGGGGGGGCGGGGGCTGACGCCATAGCTGACGCCATTCAGGCCCGAAGGTGGGAGGGGACATCCCATGAGTTTGGCTGTTCACGCGAGATCGCAACTTTCGAACATCCGAATGTTGCCCAAGCGAGTTCAACAACTCTATCTTATGAGGATGACTCGAGCGAATGCCCTACTTTCAAACATAAAAGGTCATTTGTTGCAAGCAGAATCGGTAGCACCCTGGATCGGCGGCACTGGCCGTAGACCACTGCAATGGTCCACAACGACTTCCTCGCGAAAGCCGTGCCGGCCCACTTCCGAAAGCCTCGATTACAGATGCCCAGACTCGACCCTGAGTAAGGCCGCGAACTGAAGATTGCCCGCGACGCTGGCAGCCCGATACAGAAGGCGGCGGCCTTGGCGAGGACGGGAGGGCGCTCTTCCTGGGCGGCGGCGCCGGCAGATGAACATGCCGCCCGGGCGATCGCCGGAGTCCAATGTCCTGAAGCTGTTCGTTCTACGCAAATGAACGCGGAGAAGACCATGGATGTCGATGTAGGCGCGGACGACCACCCGACCCCCTCCAGGGCTGCAGAAGGCGATTGGAGCCCTCGCAGCTCCGAACAGATCGAAGCCGAGGATTTCCACAAAGGTTTTAGCTTCAAGCAGCGAAATGCTTCGCCCCGCGCCTGCCTATCCACTGGCGCGGCAGCGCGGACCGCCGCAGCTCTGATTCGGACCGCGGGGCGGACTGACACAGAAAAGTGGGCCAGGCAAGGAACAGGAACGGGCGTGGGAGCGATGGGAACGACGAGCGAAGAACAAGGGGGGGAAAAAGAAGGAGGGACGATCGGAAAGGACAGACCGGGCCGACAGACGGAGGGGCGGGGGGGGCGGGGCGGGGGGGGGGCAAGCGTGGAGAGAGAGCGAGAGCACACGAAACACAGGGGCAAGGAAATGCGAGGGCAAGGGAAGGACACGCAGAGAGGGGGCGCGATGGGGGGGGGGCGCGAGAGCCGAAGAGGACGCGGAAAAGGAAAAACAAGGGGTGAGGAGGAGGATGAAGAGGAAGAGACTGAGGAGAGGAGACAGGCGAGGAGGGGGAAGGCCCGAAGGCCATGGCCAAGGCAGGTCAAGGCAAGAAAGGGGACGGGACGAGAGGCGCGACCGTGCGCCACCGCGTCAAGAAAAACCAGATCGTCAAGGCACGCAGGCCGCGCCGCGTGCTCGCTCTGCCTCTGCTCCTGCGCAGAGCGCTGCTGCGGCCGCGGCAGCCCGCGCTGCACGTCCGGCCGCCGGCCTGGCCCTTCGCCCCCCCAGCCTCGCGGCGCACCCGCAAGCGACCAACGCCGCGATGCGGTGAAGCATGTCGCGTCGCACGGTCGCCGGCTCCGCGCCCCTCCTCCGAGCCGCCGCCGCCGCCGCGGCACAGGTGGCAGCATCCGCTCCTTCGCTCATTCCCATCTGCTGCTCCAGAGCGACCGGTCTGAAGGCCAAGCCGCGCGCTCGGCGCCTCTCTTCGGTCTGGCTCCGCTGGCGCTTGTCCGCGTCGTGCGTCTCGGACGCGACCTCTGGCGCCATCGCCGCCGTCTGCCCGGCGGGCGGGGCCGAGCGCGCCAACGACGGCGAAGTCGAAGCGCGCCCGCTCTGCCCGCGCCGCTCGGCTGCCGTCTGGGAGGAAAGCGGCGAGGGCAAGATATGTGGGATGGCCAGCGCACCTGCTGGCCGGCTGGCGTCTGGCTCTGCGTTTGGGTCAGAGCCGCCAGCGAGCGAGCGCGCCGCCTCCGACTGCGAGCGCAGTCCGCTTTTGGACGCGCAACCGTAGAAAGCGTCGCGAGCGGCGTCGCGCGTCTTCGCGGCGTCGCCGCCGCCCGCGCATGACAGGCAGTGGGTTCCTGGGTGCCGAGCGGAGCGATGCGTGGCGGGCAGGTGGATCCCTCGCCCGAGACATCGGCGCCGAGCCGGATCGCGACGTCGTCGGCAAACTGGCTCGCAGCGAGCCGCATGTCAAGTGTCTCGGGCGGGGTGAGTTCGTCGAGCGCCCACGCTCCCTGCGCTGAGTGCGCTGTCAGACGAACGCCTTCGGCCGGCGACCCTGCGTCGCGCCGCGCAGCCGCCGCCATGCTCCGGAGCGCCCCTTCAAGGCGCGTCTGCGCCGGTAGGCCCCGCCTGGAGGGTCTCGGCGCCAACTGCGGCGGCGATCCAGGATGCCACTTCTGCCAACGGCGCGCCTGCCGCAATGTCGCCCCGCTGGTGGCCGGCCCTGATCTGCGCGCAGAGGCCGCGCGCGAGCGCGCGGGGCCCAGCGCGTAGGCAGTGCCCATCTCCACGGCAATCTTCCGCAAGCCTTGGCCGCCTGACGACGACGCGAAGGAAGCCTGTTGTCGCTGCCCGTCGGTCCAGCGGCGCCCGACGGCCGCCGCAGCTGCCTAGAGCACTTGGTCGTCGCAGGTGCGCGCGGCTTCCCCCGGGCGCGTGGCAGACGCGGTGCGCGCGAGGTGATTCATCCTGCCTGCGTTGACGGAATGGGCAGGCAAGTGGCGGGTCACCTGCTGGTCCTCGAGCTCTGCCAAGAAGTCGACGATCCCGTTGTGTTTCTCCGCCAACTTCGCGCAGAAAGCCTCGCACAAGGCGTCGTCGCCGACCGGGGACTTGAGCGCCTCGCAGCTGCCCGCGCCCAGGACGCTGCCGCCCATGGCGACGAGCGGGGCGAAGTCCACAGCGCAGCTCTGACCGGCCGCGGGGGCCGCCTGCAGAGTCGAGGAGCGCAGCCCCGTCGCCGGCATGACGGTCTTCTGGCGGGCGACACCTCAGAGCACCCCAAGAGACGGTCCTGCAGGCAAGCCGACTTCCGCGAGACCCGCCGCCATGCCCAGGGCGACGGGGGGGTCCAGCACTGTCATCCGCGCCGCAGTGCCCTCAGGCACGGGCGCGAAGCCTAGTGGCTCTCATGGCGTCCTCGGGACCGGCGCGTGGCATGCCCCGATCAGTGGGTTAACCGTGCTGTCCTCCTGCTGCGCTCTGGATGGTCCTCCCTCTCTAGAAGACCTACGCGTCTGCGGGGTGGGCGCACTCGAACCGCCGCGCCAGGCCAGGGGCGCCTTCCCGCAACCAGGTTGGGAAAGTGCCCCGGTCGACCTCGTCGCGGGCGTTGTCCTGGTCGCTGCGCTGCGGGACGCGGCCCAAGTCCCAAGTGGGTTGCCGCACCGCTGCCTGGCCAAACGCGGCATGGCCTCGAAGCCTCCGCGAAGGATCGCAGCGAACTGCAATGGAAGCAAGTGCCCTCGGAGGGTGTCCAACACTGTGGCCATGAGCGCCTTCCCGACGCATCTGCGGATGGTTCCCCAGAGCAGACGGGCCCGGCGCCCTCGCCGCCTTTGAGCCGTGCCCGTCCCACTTCTTCGGCACGCGGCCGTCGGCGAGCAATTTGCAGCAGCCCGCGAGGGTGGCGCAACCCACTTTGTCGCCCTTCTCCCGGAATTATTCGGCGGGGTCTCCTCGTTTTTACGAGAGCCACCTAGGGCTCTCTTGGGCTGTCGCGGGGCGCTCTTGGATTGTCTGGGGTCCCTCGAGGCGTCTTGGGGGCCTCTTGGGGCCGTCTAGGAGCCCTCTTGGCGTCGTCTGGACGCGGTCGTAGAACCCCTTTGGGCCGTCTTGGAGCGATCTTGGGGCCCACGTGGGCCGCTTCTTGATAATGTATAATATCAAATGGATCAAATGGTAAGGCTGAAAGCTTTACGCAAACACGCAGGACATACATTTGCCCGGTTCCTCGGGAACCTCTCGGGAGAACTCTTGGGCAACTTCTGGAAGGTCTTGGCAACTTCAATGGCCGTCGTTAAATGTTGTCTTCTAAGGATCTCAGGACGCTTTCTGGGCATATAGGGCCGTCAGCGAAAGATTTTTGGCCGCCTGGCGAAGGGATCCTGCGATCGGGATTCCAATCCAGGGCCATGGTCCCCCTGTCGTGGTCCCAGCCTGGGGGGCCCCAGTAGGTAACAACGTCTCAATAATCAGTCGATGAGGTGCGACATCGAACGCATTAGGCGGGTCGAGAAAAAAACCTGAAACGCAAACACATTGTCATTTTTTGGGAGGCCGACTTTCGGGAGTTGGCCCTCACACCCCTCCCGCTCCCAAGGCCGAAAAGGCCCCAGAGGCTCCATAATGACGCGACAAGCCAGGGTACCTTGGGCCAGGAAAGCATTCCCACCCCCACTAGGGTAACCTTGGCCCCACTGGCCGGCCTACCCCCCCTAGTTGGGGATGTACGCCGTCTCCTGCGGGTTTCGCAGCACCCATCCCCGCCCATAGGGGGTGCGCTGGAGAAGAATCTTGCTACTTCCCAACAGTGTTGGGGTGGTTCTGGCGATTACAAGTGTGGGTAAAGACGCTTCCCTGCTGTAGTGAATATCCCTGAATTGCATACCGTGGCCATGTTGAATCTATGGGGAACCTTCACTGGCCCCCTCGCCCAGCCATCCGCGCGATATCCGAGGCAATCCGAAGCCATCCCATGGCCACCCAAGGCTATCCGAGGCAATTCCGAGGCCACTCCGAAATCATTCCGGGGCTACTCGAAGCTATTCTGAGGCCACCCGAAGCCACACTGGGCGCGCGCCTGCGGGCAGGACAGCGAGCTGGGCTTGCGCCGAAATGGACACCGAGAAAAGAAAAGGGATCATCACGTGGAGGAGCACGGCGCGGCGGAGGACGACGAGGACAAAGAGGAAACCGGAGGACGGAGGAGGAGGAGGAGGAGGAGGCGGAGGAGGAGGAGCATGATACAGAGGAGGAGGATCGTCGCCTCGAGAAGGAGAAGCAACAGGAGCAGCAGCAGGAGGCAAGGAATGGAGGAACGAGGTGGCAAGGGAGGGGGAGTCGAGACGTGGGGGATCGCGGTGGGGAGCGGCCAACACTTACCCAATATGAGTACGACTCTCCTCGTTCCCCCGAAGATGGCCCTGGAGTGGCCCGCCCCAGTCCGCGCACTGATCTTCACATAACGGATTTCTAACTTTTGTCTGTCCTATGCGTCTTTCAATTGGGACGTTTTCGGGGCCGCAAAGTGATGCTACCGCTGTAGCTCTGGCCTCAGTTTGGGATCGGCGCTTTGCTCCCGTCGTTCAGAATAGCGCTCTCGCCCCAATGGGGGCCACTATGTTCTGGATCTGGATGTCTCCTCATCGCTGTTGCCTCCCTCCTTTCCCCTCCCACGCCCTTCCCAGGTCATCCTATTCCTCCAGCTCTTTCTGCTCCAGCTCCTGCTGCTGCTGCCGTTCGCACTCGCCCTCCTCCTGCCTGATTATCCTTTCTTTCTTCTTGCTCACCCCCCTGCTTTTCCAGCACCTCCTCCTCCAACGTACATACGCAGCTCCCCCTTTCAAACTGCGCATAACACGATGGGGCCTTTTCTGGAATACCAGGTGCGATATGACACGCACCAGGTAATGAAGAACCAACGCAAGTGGAAGAGATAGGTGAGCGGGGTCGGATGTCAAGTATTGATAGGACGCGAGCGCACCTAGCTTGTCCTCCCCCTCCCTCTCCTTCTTTCTGGTGCATGTCCGTGCTTCGGTGCTCTGAGCACCGTTCCCAGCACTCCTCCTCTGCCCAATTCAAGAAACATACGAGAATTCAGAACCTCCGACGGATGTTTTTTTATTCAAAAAATGTTGATCCAACCCTCCAAGAATCCAAACCCCCGCGGCGGATCGAGTTTCAACAGTCCCACAGCGGCACACAAAGGTCGAAATTGAAGGGCAACGCCAACATTGAAACATCCTTCCACTAGAAGTCTGGGTCATCTCGAGGTCTCTGGAATCTCAAGAAAGGCTCCCCCAGAAGCCCTTGCAAGCTTCTGGAGGCTTAACGGAGCACAGATAAAGATACACACCGCCAACGAATGACATCAAAAAGCACAATCGATCATCGATGTACGATGAAATTCCCAGCTGACGGCGGAATTGAAGAAGAACGCCAAGACTGAGTGGGACCTTGAAGGACCCTGAAAAGTCCCAAGAGGTCCTGCTGGCCTTCAGAGGCCAACAGCAAGTTGCCACAGAAGTCAAACAACTGGCAAAAGCATCGACCCTCCTCGATCCTTCACCTTCTCGGCCTGGCCATCCTCCTCCTCGATCCTCGGTCCTCCTTCTCCTCATGAATCCTCCTCCTCCTCCTCCTCCTCCGTCCTCCTCCCCCGCCTCCTCCTCCAACACCGAGACGAGGAACGAGACCCTGGAGGGGCGGCAGGGTCAATTCGGCTGCAGCACATGCCTAGAGGCCTCCTCCATCAAAGCCGCCCTGAGCTCTGGGTGCACCTGCCGCTGATGCTGCTGCCGCTGCCGCTCTTGCTGCGCCGCTCCGATGACACTGCAGCGATGCGTTTCGTCGCCGCTGCCGCCGTCGGTGACGTCGTCGTCGGAGATGTCGACGTCGTCTTTGTAAGCTTCGTCGTCGCTCCTGCTGCGCCAGCCCGGTGGCACTGCATCGATGCATCCTCCATCGTCCTCGTCGTCGCCGCGCCGTCGTCGCCGTTGGTGATGTTGTCGTCGTCGCCTTTGTGAGCGCCGTCGTCTATGTCTTCGCCGTTCTCCCTCCCGTCCTTTGTAGCATGCCACTTGCAACAAGCAAGTAGTGAGGAACAAGTGAGGCCATGCCTTCTCCTCGTCGTCGTTGTCATCCTCCTCTTCGTGATCGTCGTCGTCCTCCTCCTCTTCCTTTCCTGGGCTGTCGGGGGCCCCCTCGTCGCCGCGGGTGCACGCGACCCGGGAAACTGGCCATGATGGACCCAGCAGGTTGAAGCATCGCTTCCATCGGAACTCTGATGTTCCTCGTCCTGCTGCTACTGCTGCTGCTCCTCTTAATCCACCTTCGTCTCGCTTCCTCCTGCTCCTGCTGCTGTTGCCCCACTCAGCCGCCTCCAAAACACCGAAGGCGTGACAAACAAAGAGCAGCGCATGACACGAATGGATATTCAGTCGAGGTCTGGACACGACGTAGCTGGAGTAAGGAACGAAACTCCTTCGCCCTAGCTGAGCCGCTTTCTTCGAGGACCCGTCGTCGTCGTCGTTGTCTTCGTTGTTGTCGTCGTCGTCGTCGTCGTCGTCGTCGTCGTCACCGTTGTCGACGTCGTCGTAGTCGTCGTCGATCGCCGACGCTGGCGCATTCGTATCAAGTCTCAGCTGCCGCCGCCGTCGACGTCATAGTCAGTCGTAGCAGCCCAGCGACGGCGACGACGGCGATAGAGACGAACACGACGACGACAACCATGACGATGACAAAGAGACAGCGACGACGAGACGGCGACTGCGACTGCGACGACGACGACGACGGTGACGACGAGGAAAGACCACGACAACGACGAGACGGCAGCCGACGGCGGCGGCCGGCGAGGCGACGGCGAGCGAGGCGGCGGCGAGCGAGGCAATGCTTGCGGCGCCTGCCCGTCCTCCTCCGCGGCCGGCCGCGAGCCGGGCGCGGCCGCCACGCGCTCGGCACGGCGCCCTGGCGGCGATGGGGCGCGGTCGACCGCCACCGCAGGCCGCCGAAGACCCCCAACAATTTTCCGAAGGGCCTGCATGCGTCGCCGGCCGCCGCCGACGGCCGACAAAGGCCGCCGAGGGCCGCCGATGGCCGCCGTCGCCGTCGTCGTCGTCGTCGCCGCCGTCGGCGTCGCCGTCGCCGTATCCGTCGACGTCGTCGTCGCCGTCGTCTTCGTCGGCGCCATCGTCGTCGTCGTCGCCGTCGTCGCTGTCGTCGTCGTCGTCGTTCGTTCTCGCCTGGCGTTGTCGCCGTCGTATCATTAGAGTCGTCGTCGGTCGTTTTTGATTGGAGTCGTCGCCGTCGTCGATCTTGTTATCGCCGTCGCTCGTCGCTACCCTCGTCCTTCTCGTCCCTCCAGGAGGAGGACGTTCTATGTTTGTGCTGGTGGACCTCAGGGCTGAAATACACACCATCCTCCGCCAACGGCTTTGCAGGCTTCCTGCGGAGGAGGCGGACTTCTTCAATGCGCTTTGGGAGCTAGAGGTGCACACCGCCTTACCCCACGCAGTCCAGCAGCTAGGACAAACTCCGACACTACAGTCATCGTGCTACCAAAGGGAACGCTAAATAGAGAACGAAGGAGCATTCCTTCCCACGGCGAGCCTCGGCTCAAAAAAGTTCCTCGACCTAGATCTAGAGAACGCCCCGGAATCCAGACCGATGTTAGCGTCTTGGTTGTGAAGATCACCTCGTCCCCTCACCCCCTCCCCCCTCCCTCCTCGTCGTCGTCCTCCTCCTCCTCCTCCACCCATCGGGTGCTTGGCATGCCGAGGGGCCGCGAACTACAAGAGGCCGATGCTGCCGATGCTTTTGCGGAAGCCAGGCGCCATCACGGCCACATAATGCTTTAACGACATCGTAGCGGATATCACACGGGACCTTCAAGCAGCCATGCTCACCCTTGACGGGCTGACATGGCAGCACGCTTTTGCTTTGTATTCGGCTTTCGCTTTAGAGTCAGATCTGGCGCAGGTATATGGCACCACTACATTTGTAGCTTGCATGCGTAAGAAAACAATACAGGTGGTCACTGGGCAAGCGGCCACCGCCGTTTTTCAGACATGCACTTGCCTCAATATGGCCAAGACGGCCGTGTTAGCTCGCCCTTCGGGAGAACGTGCCAAGACTGTCCAGGCCGATCTGGGCTAAAAAGACGGCAGACACGTAGACACGTTTCTGTTCTGTCACTGGAAGACGAGAGCGTCGCGCGAAAGATTGTGCTATGTCTCGGGGCCCTCATGAATGACACGGGGGATCTCAATGATGAATTACACCTGGAACCCCTACGCCTAAAGGGAAGGTCCGAGCGTCCAGAAAACACCCTGCCCCCGCAAGCTCGCCCCCAGCACTGTCCACATTCGGTGTGTCGAGACTTTCGCGAGTTACGCCCCCCACGGGGCTCTTTTCCAATGCAGCCATTTGGCCTTTGCCTTCGGCCCAGCCAATGCTCATCAAGGCGGCACTTGAGTTGCATGGGGAACGCGCGCAGATTTCTTACAACGAGGACCTCACGAGGGCCCACCGTACTGGCTGGATTGTTTGAGGGTGCAACGCACGGGCTAGGTTCTCCAGCTCCAACAGGACTTGTGCTGGCGAGCCTCCTTCTTACTAAAGCGGGAGGTTCCCCACAGGGCTGGCCTACTGCAGTAGTCCGAGCATGCGCACGGGGCGCCTCGCTCATTCCCTCGGCTGGCCAAGACAGGGGCCTTGCCATCGAGTGAACACTTTTGAGGCCAACATCGCCTGCAGAAGCTGCAACAGCAAATGCATGAAGTGGCGACGGGCGACGGGTACGGTCTTTGGGTTTTCGCATGATGTGCCACCGAGGGGCTGTAACCAAGCTTTTGTTACTAAGATTGCGACTTCGACTGTGCAGACAGGAAAATCTACAACAACGTCTCGGCAGCACAACGCCTCTCGCCCCTCAGTGCGTACCCAGTGTGCTGGGCGCCCAGCACCACCTCTTGGAGTTGCAGGAAGAAGTGGGCACCCCCAGCCGCCCCCAGGCAGGGCCCCTGCCTGCCAGGAGGGGATGAAACGCATTGCGACTAAACGTCCAGCTCGAGAGCCGCATGCAGTAATGTGTCTTGGAAAGCTGTATGGTTTGTGTGTCAGGCGGTGCGACGACAATGCTACATTTTCTCCGACAGGTATTGGCACCCCCGCGTACGCCTGGAGCTCGGCCGATTAAGACGACGTCTGCTGCAGCTGTGGCTCCGTTCAGCAAGAAACGTGGGGGGGAAACCAGGCAACAGCTGGAGCCATCGAGGCTACGGACATGCGGAGGGGAGAGGGAGGAAGGCATGGAGACGCGACAGAGAGGGGGAGGGGGGCGAAACACGACAAGCATGAACCTCCTCATGCACTCATCGCCCCGCCGAGGTGGCAAGCCGCACCTGAAGATGCCGACACAAGCGACACGTCGGGAAGGAACACAGCCACGCCCCAACAGACGTCGACAATCTGCGTGATCAGCGACCCGATGAAAGCCATTGTTCGGAGGGCGGCTTGCAAGGCCATCTCTCTTGCGCACGGGGTTTCTCTTGGAGCGACCGAATTTAGACATGGCGGAAATGGCCCGGCAAGCCTGAACAGTGAGCGAACTGTCCCGTGTTTCGTGCCATCGGCCCCTCCCCGTGCCCAAACCTTGTCGACCCTCAACCATCGAGGGTCACTCTGGAGGTCGAGACGCTCCGCACTCTCCCACTGCTGCGCCTTCCGCTCCGTGGGCACCTCCCACAGATGGGGCACGTTTGCAGAGAGTCACGCTGGACATGGGTATCTCCTCGTGGGCTTGTGGGGACCTGACAGGGGACTTTTGGTCGGATCTCTGTCATGAGATTGCCCTTAATTTTTGGTGCGACGCCATCAGCAGTTGGGTTTTCGCATGCGCGCTTGCCGACCCAGGTGTGGCCTCGTAAGCTGCTGACAAAGAAGGCACAGCAGGCCATTACCGTCCCAGGACTGGCCGTGGGGCTCGAAAACTCTCACAGACAGGGAGGGGCATCCAGCCCAACACGAGAATGACTTGCTCCATGCGGCCGTAGCGGTGGGAGTCCACTGTCGGGCTGCCGGGGTGCCACTTTGGATCGAAGCGCTGACCAGAGTTGCGGCGCAAATGGGCACCGAGACACAAGTCATAGACTGTCACACGGTCGCGCTCACCTGCGGGATCCTGCTCGCTTGCGCCGCCACTGTCCTTTTCTCCGCTCGCCCCTCGACTTGTTCGCCTCGACTCTCGACCTACTCACAGGACAGGAAGAGGTCACGTGACGCTGGTGCCAGGGGGGAATTCAGCGACCCATCGGAACAGCAACCAGCGGCTCCATCGTCGGCCGTGCGGGCTCTTGCCGCGGCC
This sequence comes from Prorocentrum cordatum, assembly GCA_963575745.1. Taxonomy (NCBI): domain Eukaryota; class Dinophyceae; order Prorocentrales; family Prorocentraceae; genus Prorocentrum; species Prorocentrum cordatum. The sequence goes on from CAUYUJ010016985.1 coordinate 152,539, forward strand.
ATTGCTGGGGCCGCTCCACACACGTACATTAGGGAGTGGACTGAACGCCCTACGGGGACCGTGGGGGTGGACTCGGATGTGGGCCTGGCGCCTGAGGGCACTCGCAGGGGGGACGGGCGGACGCTCTTCGAGAATAGTCTGCTTGCACGCTTGTTTTAAATTTAGTAGCCTTGGAACGGGTTGCACTCCTGGAGCTCCAAGACCCGCGAGGCGATACAACGAGGAGAAGGAGGAGGAGGAGGAGAAGGAGGAGGAGGAGGCCCCCTTACGAGAGAGTTCCCCTCCTCGTCGCCCTCCCCCTCGCAGGAAGAACTGTGCACTGGCGTGCGAGCAAGCCTCGTGCTGCGGTGCGGTGACGCAGCCGCGCTGCCGTTCTTAGCTGTGTGAGGCTCAGAGTACACTTCGAAGCGCTGCGTAAGGAGGAGGGTGAGGTGAAGGGGAAGGCAGGCAAAGATGACCCGTACGCGTTCTACGCCCCAAACGTTTCTGCAATGGTCGCCGCGCGCAGCATGCTGCTCAGCAACTCGCCGCTGGGTAGGACGACGTCTGCCCCTGCAGGCCTCGAGTTGGGCGTGCCCGCGGAGATGGCGTCCAGCGCCTGATTGCAAATGGCTCCGAGGTTATCTGGGGCCCAGGAGCCTGTCCACTGTCCTACAGCAGCTTCGTGTCGTGACGACGTCGGCGTTGGTCTCTACCACGGCGTGGATCGTTCAGTCTGGAAGGATCGCGGCTCTCCGATCCAGCAGATCGATCGATGTCGGCCGACTCCGGACAACTTGCGGCGTGCAACCTTGAAAGCCCGCGCTGGGGTCGCCGCCGCGTCGACGCGGCTCAGTGGAGGAGCTTCTTAAGATCCGAGGCCACGGGCATGATCGGCCTCTGCTCCCGCCAACATATCGGCTTCGCGTCTCAACCCGTCCATACTCCTTAGCGCCATCAATATTGTAGCGTGAGCCAAACGAACAATGACTGTGATGGCCATGGAATTCTTTGCCGCTGCAAGTGCCCCAGGCGGGGAAGGTAGGCATGTATTCCTTTGCCTTCAATGAGCAGGTTCTCATCGGCAACAAGTTTGCTCTCCAGGGTAAAACTGCCTTCGTAATACAATTCGCAGTCAACGAGACTGTTGCCGTCTCCCCCCCCCCTCGCCCCCCTTCGCGTGCTCCGCCAATTTCTCCTCCTTACGCCCTCCTCGTCCTCTTCTTTTGTCCCAGTCCACACTTGGTTGGGTTTCGTGTTGACATGGGCGCTGTGGTCTCCACCTCCTCCTCTTCCTCCTTTTCCTCCTGCTCTACCCTCCTCATCCTCCTCGAAACTCCCCGAGGGTCTGCTACCTGTGCAACCGTCACCGCTTTCGTGGGCTCATTGGGGGACCAGTGGAGTGGCGTCCAACGCGCATCAGAATTAAATCTTGCCCTCATTGCTGGGCTGCGCACTGCACAACTGTCGCCGTTTTCGTGGGTTCCTGGGAGGTCCAGCGGAGTGGACTCCCCCTTCCTGCGGGTCTGCGAACTGCGCAATCGCCGCTTTCGTGGGCTCCTGGAAGGTCCAGCAGGAGTGGTGCCATACGCACATCAGGGTTATTCAGAAGCAGACCTCGCCCTCCCTGTTGAGCTGCGAACTGCGCAGCTGTCGCCGCTTTCGTGGGCCCCTGGGAGGTCCAGCGGCGTGGTGCACATCAGATTTGGAGCTCGTCCTCGCTGCTGGGGGGCCCAACACAATGTCGCCACGCGCGGGCCCAAATTAGACCTCGCCATCCCTGGGGGGCTGCGATCTGAGATCCCCGCCTTCGAAGTGGCTAGGGTTGCTCAGGGATTGTAACTAATCAGCTTTATCTAATCCATGTCCTGTAGCCAGTGTCCTGCGAGTGTCCCGATTTCCGTCTGCAGACATATGTATCCCTCGTTCCGTCATCGCCCCCTTTTATAAAGTGTCCTAAACTATTTGCGCCCCGCGTTTGCGCAGGGGTTGGGTACGTCGCCAGGGTAATTTCTGGACGCGCGCTCGCGCGCAGGCGGTTGGCTACGAGGCCGACGGCAAGTGCCCGTTATGTGTTCTCCCTGACAGAGTCCGCCACCGCATGCGGAAATGTTTGCATCCCGAGGCCGTTAATGCGAGAAAGAGCGTCACAGATGATGCTCAGATGGAGTGGCTCGCCGAGACCCTCGATAGCGAAGACGAGTTGTTCTTCGATGAAATGAAACGGGAGATCCCCGAGGACACATGCCCTCCTCCTGCTGCTGCTCCCAACCCCATCCTCTACTCTCCTCCAGGGGAAATCCTGGATTGGGACTCCACCGGCCTGTCGGGTTGCGACGTGGTGATGGATGGTTCGGCCTTTCGCCGCGCGGTTACGGAACTGTCGAGGGCGGCCTACAGTAGGGTTTTCTTGGGCCCTGGGGATGAAACCATCGCCTTCGCGAAAAGTACCGTTTTTGACGTCCTTCCCCAGACCTCCCAAGCTGCTGAACACGCGTGCGTGGCCCTATTCCCGACGTTCCAGGAGCGCGGGGGCGACGGGCACTCCGACTGCATGAATGTATTTCGTTTGTGCTCCGCGCCCATGGCATTCCAAGTTTCCCGCAAGCACCGCTACGCAGGATTGCGGCGCGGTGCGTTTTTGCGCGAAGTCGAGCCTATCCCTGGTGTGCACCACTCTCCTGCCCATCGCAGCCGTGCGATCATTGATGCTCCCTCCCAGGTCCAGCCACGCGTACCGGTGTGGGCACCTGGAATTCTGACGTTTGAGCCAAAAAGGCTCACCGGCTACGGGGCCGAATTCCCCCTGCGTTTTCGAAGTTCTTGGCTTGCTGTTCGGTTTCGTTTTTTGGGCGGTGTGTGTGTGTGTGGGGGTCCCCCTGAATCGTTTCCGATTCCGTTTGCGTCGCGGCCCACGCGCGCCGCGTTTCCGCTTGCGTCGTGACCCCGCAGAGTCGTGGCCAAAGGGGAATGGTTTACAACCTGAAGGGGGGGGGGGGGGGGGGGGGGGGGGGGCGAAAACCAAACCAAACAAATTGCATGGTGAACTTTATTCCCCCCCCCCTCCCCCCCTCCCCCATCCCCCCCCGAACCTCTCGTTCCTCCCTATTCCCCCCCCCCTCCTGCCCCCCCTGCCGAGGTCATCGCGGGGCTCTCGTCAGCTTTCTCCGCAAAAAAACGGCGGGCGGCAGGGGGGCTTGGATGGCGCAGCTGGCCCCCGGCGGCATGGGGGAGATTTGACGTGCTGCTGGCGGTGTTGCCGCTGGAGATGCTGCTGCCGTTCCCGATCCACTCCTCGAGGCGGGGGCCGTCGAAACTGGTGCCGTGGCCTCTGGGGCTGCCGCACCTCCTCACAGCGTTGTTTGTAGTCTTCTAAGACTGTAGTGCTGTAGTGGCGGCGCTGTGCTAGTAGTAGAAAAATGCTGTAGCAGCAGTGCAGCAGTAGTCTATAGTGGTACTCATTGTATTGTACTAGTGGTACTCTCATACCGTGCCAAGCCAATCGTAGGATTGCATTCTTGAAGCGGCAGCACTGTAGTAGTCCAGTAGTTGCAGCCGTAATAGTAAAGGTCTGTCCTCAGGTCTCCCTGCGAAGGCCATAGTATAGTGCTCGCTTTAGTAATCGCACAGTCGTGCGGCAGCAGAAGCATGTCTACTACTATAGTGCTCGAGCGCAGTAGCAGCACCCTCGAACTGCAGTGGTTTAGTGGTCGCGATGAAGGGAAAGCAATTTACGATTGTGGAGTAGCGCTGCGCTGTTGTAGCGGTAGCACTGTGGAAGCAACACTCTATTACAGTATTCGTACGAGTGGCACTCTACGATTGCCTGCAGTGAGTGTACCATTGTATTGTAATAGGAATACTCGGATGCCGTCGTATCGCAGCAGTGTGTACTACTATAGTACTGTAGCGCTGTAGTGGTGACGCTGTAATAGCTGTAGAACAGTACCTTAGCAGTAGTACTGCAGTAATCGCACTGGAGTACTGTACTGGCTGTGTGTTGATAAGTGCTCGCCAATAGTGGTAGTGCAATAGTTGAGTGACAGCGCTGTAGTAGCCGTGCAGTTGCAGTGGTAGCACGCAGGTCTCGCACTAAAGATCATACTCTAGTGCCGGACGTAGTAGTCGCACTGTAGTATTATAGAAGAAGTAGCCCAGTACTGTAGCACTCTACGGGAACAGTGCTGCACTATTGTAGGGACACTGTAGGAACAGTGTTGTACTATTGTGGAATAGTGCTGTATTGTAGCAGTGGCGCTGTATAAGCAGGACTCTAGTACAGCATCCGTACGAGCAGCACTCCACGGTTGCCTGCAGCGGGTGTAATACAGCACTGTAGTAGGAACAATCCAACGCCGTAGTATCGCAGCACAGTTGCGATACTCTAATACTTTAGCGCCGTAATGGTGGCGCTGTAATAGCCATAGCACAACACTGGAGCAACAGCGCTGCAGTAGCTGACACTGGCAGTCGTAGTAGTGGGCTCTCACATTGGGGTACTCAAGCACGGAATCCGTACCCGACAACTGTCGTGGCACAATAGTACTGCGCGGGTCGCATCCTATTGAAGTCGAAGTAATACTCTGGCACAATAGTAGCGGGAACACTGTGGTTGTGGCTGGGATGAGGAGTACAGCGTTGCAATATTCTAGTAGTGGAGCAACGTTACACTACGGTAGTACTGCTATGGGAATAATTGTGGTGTGGGAGTAGCCGTCCAATCGTACGTTCGTAGTAGTGCTGTTGTAGTAAAGTGGTAGCAGTAACACCCGGACATTACAGTAGCAATAGTAGGGGCGAGGCTCAGGCAAGGCTTTGGCTGAGGCCGAGGCTGCGGCACGGCTTAGGCTGAGGGTTTGGCGGAACCTTATGCTAGGCTGAGGCTGAGGCTTAGACTGGGACTGAGGAGTAGGCTAGGCGGAGGCTTAGGATGGGTTTCGGCTGGGCTTTTAGGCTAGGCTGAGGCTGGGGCTTGGCTGGCTCAGGCTGATGCTTCGACTCGGCGAAGGCTGGCGCGTAGGCTCAGGCTGAGGTGCAGGCCTGGCTTAGGCGATGCCCAGGCTGACGCTTAGGCTAGGCTGACGCTGGGGCTTAGGCATAGGCCAGGCTTAAGCTGGGCAGAAGCTGAAGCGGGGCCGAAGCAGAGGCAGAGGCTAGGCTGAGGCTGAGGCGAGACCAAGGCTGAGCTGTAGGCTTAGGCAAAGGCTAGGCTTCGGCCAACTGTTGGCTGGGGGCTTAAGCTAGGCCAGGCTAGGCTGAGGTTTTGGCTGGGCGCATTATGAGGTATAGGCTGAGGACGGCGGAGAAAGAGAGAGAGAGAGAGAGATAAAGAGAGAGAGAGAGAGAGGAGAGAAAGAGAGAGAGAGAGAGAGAGAGAAAGGCAACGCAGAAGAAAAGCACAGCGGGTATACCGCTCCGATACCAGCAGCAAGCAAACGACGCGCTCCGCCTCCCACATAACCAAATCATTTAAAACGCAGGGGGGGGGGATTCGACCCCGAAGCCCAGGCTCTCCTCCTCCACCCGCAACCCAGTGTGCATGAGCGTGAAGAGGTGGACAGGAAGTGCAAATTGTTAGATTTCGTGGATAGGGTCGCTGGCACAGTGCTGGCGGCCTCCCCCCCCCCTTCCCGAAAAATTCGAGCGCCCGAAGGCGGGTCCAAGGGCAACGTTTTTTAAATCAGAAGTTGGCACGCATGGCAAGAGCTCACTGGGCAGGGCCAAGGGCGCGCCCGCTGTCTTCACTGCCTCCAGCTTTCCTCGGACTCCCTAGCGCGCCCCATGTTAGGTTGTAGAGGCCCCAGCGAAACTTGGAGGGGCGTCCTGGACCGCTCCCCGGGGCACGCCCTCGGCCACTGTATAGTCGAGACAAGCAAATAACTGATACCACTGTTCTTCTGCAGGTCTTGTGGTGCGTACTCGTCCACCCGCTGTCATGTGCTGGGTGTGGAGTGCTCTCAGCGGCTGCTGTGTAGTGCCCCGACGACGCTTCGCAGAAGTTATTATGTCTTGTATCCTCACTACCGCGAGAAGACCGCGGTAAGTGAGAGCTCGCGGCGAGGAGTTGCGTTCTTCTGTCATGCTGCGCAACAGCCGCCGCCCCGCGATGTGAGTTTGCCAGTTTCGTCCGCTGGTTTGATACCGACTCCAGGGATGCTGGCACTGCAGGCGCGGATTCAGGCTCGCGAGGCCGCGGCGGCGGCAAGACTTTCCGCTGCTCCCTCGAGCTGATGCGCGCGCGCACGGCCTGATGCGTTTACCCGAGTGGCTGGCATCCGTGTGCTTGTACCCCACACCTGGGGCGAGACACTTCCACCGTCCTGGCGCCCTTCGCACCTTGGGTGGCGGGGTCGTCCAGGCGTGGGCGGTCGTTTTTGCTGTTCTGCCAGCGTGTGCGTGCACGATTGCTGTGCGTGCGCGCGTATCAGGCACCCCGCCTCAAGGGGAAGGAGCGCGAGTTTTTTCTGCACACCGAGTGAGCAGTGTCCCTTTTCTAGCAGGGGTGCTGCGCCTGCGTGCTTCTCCACAGGGAGTTGCGTTCTGTGCGAGCGCCGCCTGCTTGGCATCCTGCGTGTGTCCGTGCCTTCGGTTTTCTCATAACGTGGGCAGTGTTGACAGGACCACCCTCGTTGCCCGACCTGGCCTCCAGGACCTGGGCGGGGGGTCGGGCGGTCAGCCACAAGGGATCCTCCCAACCATGGGGAATCGCCCCGTGGCTCTCGCGCCTGTCCTCTTCTTCGTTTTCTCCGCCTCACATGCGCTGCTCGTCGGCCCTGCCTCTGTTGGTGCCCAGAGCCCTCCATGCAGGGTTGGCAGCCGCTCGATGAGCGGCTGATTTGATACACCGGTCAGGCCCCAGGGGATCGCTGATACAAAACCTTTTCCCTCCTCTTCCCCAGTATCCTAATCCATATCTCCCCCTACCTCATCCCCCTCTTTCTCGCCTTCCACCCTCCATCCCTCCTAATATTATTACCCATCCTCCTCCTTCCTCATCATGTTCATCCTTCTCTTTCTACATTCCTTCCCTTCCCTCCTCCGTCTCCACCATGGTACATTCCCCGCTCCCGCGGGCGCCGGGGGGAGTGGGAGGGCATGTGAGCTGCCTGGAGTCTGTTGTCTTGTTTGTGGGCCTCCTGGAGGGCCTGGATCGCTGCGGGTGGGTTCCCCTGGGGGTCCTGGTCTGAACGCGCTCCGAGAGATGTCGGAGGGTCGGTTTGTTACTCCCGCCCCTCCTCCACTCGCGCCCTGACGAGGAGAAAAGGACAAGGAGAAAAAAGAGGATGAGGGAGGAGGGAGAGGAGGAGGGGTGAGGCACGAGGCATATCGAGGATTTTTAAATGGGTTTCAACAGCTCTGAGGAGCTCGATGGGGGCTCTCGAGGCTTCAGGGGGCTTCCAAGGCAGCGCTCACCTCGGGAGGGCGGACATGCAAAAAAACAAGAAGGCGATGCAGGGAAGGTTGTTCTTGCTCTGGATGGGGCTCCGAAGGACTCCTGAAGTCCCTTGAAACGCTTCAGGATCAACTGTTTGGGATGGACTTGGGCCCGCGCGCGTGGAAGCGCGCGCACGTGGCCAGCGTGGCAGTACTTGATACGGACTCGTACACTGGGCGTGTGCTAGTTCACGCGAGTGAGCCGCGTGGTAATGGCGGGCTCTGGACGGGGTTGAATGTTAGGAATTCCATAGATTTCAACAAACTCGTGCGGGCCGACAGTCTGCATGATTTCTGGTGGGCATTGAATGTTCTCATCCAAACTAAGGAGCATCAGATGGAGCGCCTGCAGCACTGCAGTGTTTGCACTGGTTCCAGCATGTGCACGCGTTGAATGTGTGGTATTTGTTTTGCGCAAAAGACGCTTGCAAACCGACCACTTAAAATCAACAGATGCGCGCCCATGGTATTATTTGACATACGTGACGGGGTGCAACGGTGCTGGCTCGGGTGGCATGGTGTGATTTCGCATGCAAAATCAGCGATGCAACAACACCATACGTATATCATACCTGAATTACGGGATGGTGGACGGCAAGCCCCAGCCACGGGAAGGACAGTTATGTCGGAGGTGAGGGGGTGAGATCCAAGTGGGACAGAGCCCCCCTACCGGGAAATCGGTTTCGGTTTCGTGTTTGTGCGTGCGGTGCGTGCGGGCGAAGCGAAGCTGCGTGGGCGGGCGAGAAATGTCCCGCCTCTGGCTGAGGCGCGGCCGGACCAAAAGTCTCCCTTCCGGTAATCAGTGCCGCGCGGTATCCCGCCGGTGTCCCGTCGGTGTCCCGATGATGATGATGATGATGATGATGATGATGATGATGATGATGATGAGATGATGATGATGATGATGATGATGATAATGATGATGATGACGATGTTGCTGCTGATGATGATGATGGTGGCCATGGTGGCGATGATGATGGTGTCCCGATGATGATGATGTTGGTGATGCTGATGCTGCTGATGAAGATGATGGTGTCCCGATGGTGATGGCGATGATATTGATGATTATGATAGTATTGATGGTGATGATATGATGACATTACAATGATGATGAAGATGATGATGGTGTCCCAATGATGATATTGATGATGATGCTGTTGATGTTGATGGTGATGATGATGGTGTTCCGATGATGACGATGTTGATGATGATGGTGATGATGATGGTGTCCAAATATATGATGATGATGATGTTGATGATGATGTTGATGATGAGGTGATGATGATTGTGGGGGTGGTGTCCCGATGATGATGATGTTGATGATGATGATGGTGTCCCGATGATGATGATGATGGTGGTGCTGATGATGGTGACGATGATGATGGTGCCCCGATGATGCTGATGTTGATGATGATGTTGCTGGTGATGGTGATGATGGTGTCCCGGTGATGATGCTGTTGCTGATGTTGCTTATGATGATGAGATGGTGATGGTGATGGTGGTGTTCTGATGAACATGATGATGATGTCTCGATGATGAAGATGTTGGTGATGATGATTTCGGCGACGATGGTGTCCCGAAGATGGTGATGATGGTGATGATGATTCTGATGGCCTTGATGGTGATGATGATGGTGTCCCGATGATGATGATGATGGCGATGATGATGATGATGATGATGATGATGATGTTGCTGCTGATGATGATGGTGTCCCGGTGATGATGACACTGATGATCCTGAACATGTTGTTGATGATATGATATGATGAGATTATGATGGTGATGAAGATGAAGATAATGGTGCCCCAGTAATGATGTTGATGATGATGCTGTTAATAATCATGATGGTGATGATGATGGTGTCCCGGTGATGATGGTTCTGATGATGATGGCGATGATGGTGTTTAATGATGATGATGGTGTTGATGATGAGGATGATAGTGAGGTGATGCTGATTTCGATGATGGTGGCCCGAACTTGGTGATGAGGATGCTAATGTTAATGATGATGATGATGATGATGATGATGATGATGGTGTCCCAATGATGATGATGATGATGATGATGATGATAATGGTGACGATGATGGTAGCGATGATAATGGTGTCCCGGTGAGGATGGTGTTGATGATGCTGATGTTGCTGATGATGATGGTGGCGCCCCGATGATGATGATGGTGACGATGTTGTTCAAGATGATGATGGTATGATGATGCTGATGGTGGTGTTTCAATGATGATGAAGATGGTGTCCCGACGATGATGATGTTGTTGTTGATGATGGTGACGATGATGGTGTCCCGATGGTGATGGCGGTGATGATGATGTTGATGCATATTGTGATGAAGTGGTGATGATGGTGGTGTCCCAATGATGATGATGTTGGTGACGTTGATGCCGATGATGTCGATGATGATGATGACGTCGATTGTGAAACCAGCTGTGATATCGATAGTGGTATCGGTAGTGAGCCCGACTGTGAGATAGATTGTGAGATCGATGGTGAGATCGATAGTGATATCGATAGTCATATCGATTGTGAGATCGACCGGATGAAATAGATCGAACGATATCGATTATGAGGTCAATCGAGTGAGATCGATCGAGCGAGACCGGTAGTGAGATCGATCGTAAGACCGATAGCGAGACCAATCGAGTGAGACGTTGGTTCTTCCACCCCCCCGAACCTCCTTATCACCCGGAAGGTGGTCGTATAGGTAACCATTTTTTTCGAACAGCGAATCTACATGGTGTGATGCACCGCGCAGAACCTGAAACCGTGAACTCCAACACTCGCGCACACATCCCACCCCCCACCCGCTCCTCGAGAGGCAAAACCAATTCGGCCACGCACTTGCAAGCGCATCTGTCCGACCGCGCTGGCGCGCACGCCAGCTTTTTGGGCACAGCTGAGGCGGCCGCGGTGGCACTTACCAATGCAGTCGGCGCTGGCGCGCGGGCAATCCAGTGCGGGCTGTTGACTCGGGCCTGTGCAGTATCTTGATGACGTCGGCAACGGAGGTGCGGCCTCCATTGCGGATACTGGCTGGCCCTGGCTGGCACATCAATGAGATAGCGCAACCGCGTGCACGCTCGCGCACAAAACGACCAACTGGTTCGGCACAGCAGATGCGGCCGCGATGGCGCTCACAATTGACCACTTCCCAACGCATCTCGGAATCCGCGCTGGCGCTCCAATGCGGGTCGATGACAAAGGCAAGCGCGACAGCATGATGAAGTCGACACCAACGGCAACGAAGGTGATATTAGTAATGGTGGTGGCGATAATGACGATGACGACGGCAAGGCCAATGATGGTACCGATACTGGTGACGACGACAACGATGAAGGAAAGTGGTTGTGTTCATGATGGCGGCAATGGCGGCGACTGGCGGTGATGACTGCGGTGAGGAGGGCATGGTGAGGACACGCGCGCAGAAAAAGCAAGCACTACCCTTATTGGAAACGCGTGTTTGCTGATTATTTTTCTGCATCTGTACTTGAAGCGCTCCACCATGACATGCTTCGCGAACCCACGGTTTTGGACGGGTTCTTGACACGCGAGCGTGGCGGCGAGCGCGTGTGACACGCGTGGTGGTCGGAGGTGAGGGGGTGAGATCGAAGTGGAACGGAGATCCCCCCTACCGGGAAATCGATTTCGGTTTCGTGTTCGTGCGTGCCGTGCGTGCGGGCGAGGCGAAGCTGCGTGGGCGGGCGAGAGGAAAATCTCCTGTTGCTGAGGCGCGGCCGGACCAAATGATTCTCCGCCGGGCGGCCGGTGGCGCGCGGTGTCCCGCCGGTGTCCCGCGAAAGTCCCGTGTGGTTGAGCCGCGGCCGGACCAAATGATTCCCTTCCGGGCGGCCGGTGGCCCGCGGTGTCCCGCGGTGTCCCGCGGTGTCCCGCGGTGCCCCGCGTTGTCCCGCCGGTGTCCCGCGGAGTCCCGCGATGATGATGATGACGATGATGATGATGATGATGATGCTGATGAGATGATGATGATGATGATGATGATGATGATGATGATGATGATGATGATGATGATGATGGTGATGATGATGATGATGGTGATGCTGATGATGATGATGCTGCTGATGATGATGACGATGATGATGATGGTGATGATGATGATATGAGGACGATGATGATGCTGATCTGATGATGATGGTGTCCCGATGATGATGATGTCGATGATGATGATGACGATGATGATGATGATGCGGATGGTGTCCCGATGATGATGATGATGATCATGATGATGTTGATGATCATGATGATGACGATGATGGTGCCCCGATGATGATGAGTATGATAATGATGGTGATGCTGATTATGATTGTGTCCCGATGATGATGATGTTGATGATGATGAGGTTGATGATGATTATGGCGTCCCGATGATGATGATTATTATGATGGTGATGATGATGATGTGTACGATGATGGCGTCCCGATGGTGATGATGATGATGATGATGTTGATGCTGGCGTTGGTAATGATGATGATGGTGCCCCGATGATGACGATGATGATGCTGATGATGATGTTGATGATGCTGATGCTGATGATGTCGATGATGAGGATGAGATGATGATGATGGTGTCCCGATGATGATGATAATGATGATAACGATGGTGATTATGATGGCGTCCCGATGATGATGCTGCTGATGATGATGACGATGACGATGACTGTGTCCCGATGCTGCTGATGATGACGATGATTGTGATGATGGTGATGATGATGATGGTGTTGTCCCGATGATGTTGATGACCGTGATGATGATGATGTTAGTGTTGATGATGAGGACGGTGTCCCGATTATGATGATGTAGGTGATGCTGATGTTGATGTTGATGTTGTTGTTGTTGATGGTGATGATGATGATGGCGTTGATTGTGAGAGCGGTTGTGATATCGATAGTGAGATCGATAGTGAGTCCGAATGTGATATCGATTGTGAGATCGATTGTGAGATCGATAGTCAGATCAATTGTGAGATAGATCGAGTGAGATCGATTGTGAGATCGATCGAGGGAGATCGATCGAGCGAAACCGATACTGAGATCGATAGTGAGATCGATAGTGAGATCGATCGAGTGAGACGTTGGTTCCCCCCCCCCAGAACCTCCTTATCACCCGAAGGGTGGTCGTATACGTATTAGATACAGATTCGTGTCATTGGCATATGCTAGATCAACGCATAGGCACGGTTCATACGGTTTCAGTAAAACTGCGCGGGCAGGCAATCTGCAAGTTGATGGTGAAGGGCTTGCAGATTTTCTTGTCTCTATGCTGAAACGCTTGCAGAGCCAATGTGCTTGCATGATTTCAACATTTGCGCGCGCGTGGGCTTCTGGCAATATGTGGAAAATGGCCCAGGGGTGCTCGCTAACCCCAAGGGTGGGCTTTGGGGGTGGTGGAGCCTATTCTCTAAACAATGCCTGCACTTGTGGGTTCTTTACTCTGTTCTACAGAACTGGGCCTGGTGGTCGGTCTGGCGGCTTTGTTGTCGCCGTCGCCGCCCCGTCGCTGCCTGTCGTCTGAGTTTGGTGGTCGATTTGGCGTTTAGGTTGTCACCGTCGCCGCCCCGTCGCCGCCTCGTCGCCGCCCGTCGTCTGGGCCTGGTGGCCGGTGTGGCGGCAAGTTGTCGCCGTCGCCGCCCCGTCGCCGCCCGTCGACTCGGCCGTGCTGTGCATTAACTTGCATTGCTTTGCATTGCGTTCTCTGCGTTGCTTTGCTCTGCTTTACGCTGACTTGCATGCATCGCGTTGCATTGCATTGCGTTGCCCGGCATTGTTTTGCATGGCTTTGCGCCACTGTGCATTGATTTGCATTGCGTTCTCTGCGTTGTTTTGCTCTGCTTTACGCTGACTTGCATGCATCGCGTTGCATTGCATTGCGTTGCCCGGCATTGCTTTGCATGGCTTTGCGCCAGTGTGCATTGATTTGCATTGATTTGCATCGCTCTGCGCCGCATAGGTTGCACCACACTGGTTGCACCACGTAAAAGGCATCATATTGATTGTACCACCTAGGTTGCATCACATTGATTACGCCAACTAGATTGCACCGCATGCGTTGCAAGATGCCATTGTTCGGAGTCCACGCTGGCTGCAATATTGTTTGATTCGGGAAAATAGAATCAAGCATATATATATATATAAATATTTATATATCCACATTAGAATCGCAAGCTGCACTGCTCCTGCACGCTTCAGACACACTGGTCGGCGACAATGGCGACGACGATTACGCTGGTGTTTGTGCTGACGGCAGTGAGGACGATGTCGACGACGGCGGCGATGGTATCAGTGCTGAAGCCGATGGAGAGGATAACGGCGAGGCTGCGATGACGCCAGCGATGAGATTGGAGATTGTGTTGGTGATGGTGATGGTGAAGTGCCCGCGCGCAGGGCTTTGACGAGGAAGACGACATCGACGATGAAGCCGATGATGGCGGCGGTGCTGCTCCCGACGACGGTACTGATGATGCTGACGATGGAAGGTTGCGCTACCGATGATGATAACCATGGTGCTGATGAAGGTGATGGGGATGTGCGCACCCAGAGGTATTCAACCGGCCTGACTTGTTATTGAAAACCATTGGACGTTCATGTATTTCGTGTATGGTTGCACGCTTCTCTGCAACAAGTGTTAAGTGTTAGTCACAGGCGGGATTTGGAACGAGTTCGACGTGCGCGCGATGCGGTAGCGCGCGTGTGGCCCGCATGGTATGCATTGACAGAGCTGGTGGGCGCACGATGGCGGTTGAACCTGTTCGGCATGAACGAGCAAGTGGTCCGCATGTCCTGATTTGACAGAATGGCTAAACACCGATGGGTTGCTGGTAAATGATTTTAGAAATCTGGTAGCGCGCGGCGGCGCGCGCATGCTCTCCGTACTCGTGTTGCAAGGAGTTCTTAACAAACCATTGGTTCGATCGATGCGTGCGCACCGCATTGTTTATTTGACGAGGATGATCGAAGGGGCGATACAGGAACCACCAAATATGGTGTGCGTGCAAATTGGCCATGAACGATGCGGCAAAGCCATCGATACATCGCAACAGGAAAACCCGAGCGGATACGCTGGGGGGAAGTCCATTCCAATTTTTGACAAGAAGAGTATCAGTTATGTGGCTGTCGTGGGGCACTATATGGGGTTAACTCTGAGCACCAGCGCGTGGCCGCCTCCCATGTTCGAGTAAACATACCACCCACTCACACGCTAATGGTTAGCAAAATCCACAAGGCCGTGAGTCTAGTAACTCATCGAGGGTTGCTCGTACATCTCAGCAGGCGCAGTGGCGCGGGGACATTGCTCACGCAGGTCCATGACTCGGGAGGGCGAGTGATGGTGACGACGACATCGTCGACGTCCGTGACCATGATGATGGTATATGGTGGCGCTAATGACGATGGCGACGGCAACGAAGATGACGATGACGACGTTGATGATGACGGTGGTGATGATGATGACGATGTTGGCAGTGGTTGCCATCACGTTGGCAACGACGAGGCGATGATGATGACGGTGGCGCTGATGAGGATAGTGGGGGAGTGCGCGCGCAAAAACCCTGACTGATGGTTCCTAGGGAAACCCATCAGAGCTTGCACAGGTTGAAGACCTACCTTGAAATGCTCAGAGCACAGATCGTGTCACAATGATTTCGACATGAGCGCGCGGGGCTGCGCGCATGTTCTGCATGGCATGTTTTTGACAGGCTAGACGGTTGCGCGATGAGTTCGACTTGCGCGCGCGTGTGGCCCGCATTGTATAGACGAAATGCAACACACACAAATATGGTCTTCCTAGTGGTGGCAGCGAATGCGCGCACTGAAGTCTGGCGTTCCTACCACGTAGAAACACTGGCTTTCCATGAATGCTGTCAACCATTATTTGGGCACTCGAGGTTTGTCATAGTTCCGCTATGTGCGCGCGCGAAGAACCTTTATGTTTTGACGTGATTAGGGCACTTGCGAAAGCCGCTTCTTAGATCAGCGCTTGTGCCTCGGACTTGTTGTTGCAAGGGGTGGCGGGAGTGTCGACACCAGCCTCCTAGGCATGATACTTTGGAAATGTCAAAGGGATGACATCATACAAGCCAATTTGAAAAGGCGGGCTCAAATGTCCAGCGACAGCGCTGGGGTAGGCTTGGATTGTTGGTGTACGCCGAAGGATCCAGTGGGGTGCTCTATGTTGCAGCAACCCATCGCGCGAGAAGGTGACGGGTGGGCACCGTGCGGAAACCCAGAAAGCCGAGCCAATGCACGGAGCGGCGACGAGGCGGCGACGGGCGGATACTGGGCGAACGAATGGGGCGGCTACGACGCCGCCACATGCGGCCACCAAGCGAATCTCCGAGCACTCGGCCGCAGACCGGGGCGGCCACGAGGCGGCGACGGTCGGGCACCAGGCGAAACCTGGAAAACCTGGCCAACGAACGGGGAGGCGACGAAGCGGCGACGGGCGGGCACCAAGCGAAGATCCGGAATCCACATTCAGTTACTCTCAGGGGGTAGGGGAAATCAGAAATCATACGTGCCAGCTAGCACGGTTTGGGGAAAGAGCACGCTAGGCTCTAGAAACGTACAGGGATGGGTTCCTGGGCACCTTTATCGGCAGGTGCTGCGCTGACCCTGCAGAGCTCCTCCCCGCTCAGCGTGACGAGGCGCAGCCAGGCCCCATCGAAGTACGCCTGCAGGATCAGCGTTGGCAGCAGACATGATGGCGATAGCAGAGAGCCCCAAACGACTTGATCATACGGGGGAACTGGAAACAGACTTGGCTTACCAGCCTGGAAGATATCCCTATCCCTATGTTGGGCATCGCCTCGTCACGATGGCGATCTTAGGGATTTCCTCAGTTTCTGAGGGTGTATCCCTAAGATTGTCATCTCCTTTCAGCGTGTCAATCTTAGGGATAAGGATACGTTCGAGGCTGGTGATTGGCTGGACTCCCTTGCGGAGCACGCGGAAGCTACGCGCTGGATGCACATGCCGAGGGCCAGCATACCCAGCCACACCAAGGCCGGAAGACTGGAGAGACGTGCGGCCACATGTGCACCCACCTCCCGCCCAAAAGATGGCCGCGTCATGCTTTCCATTTCCTGAACGTCCGTGCGGATTTCTCGGGCCAGCGCTGGACCCAACAAATCCGTGCGGACGTCCGAAGCTGTATGGTTGTGCCGCTTGTGGGTTCTCCAGATGATGGAGTCGTGTAGGCCAAACCTCCGTCCAGGGCCTTGAGATCACACTGCCCATCCTCGTTATCGCCGCACGCCACGGCCGTACCATCGCTCGTCAGCAGAACAGTGTGCCCAAGTCCTGCGGCGACGTGTAGGTAACTCAGACCTCTGTCTAGAGCCGGCACACTGCACTGCCCGTAGTTGTTGTACCCGCAAGCCACAACCGTTCCATCGCTCGCGAGCAGAACGGTATGATAGAATCCTGCAGCAATCTGCGTGTAAATCTGACCTCCTCCCATGCATGGAATATCGCACTGTTTGTGAGAATTGTAACCACACGCCACAGCCGTGCCATCGCTCCTGAGGAGAACTGTGTGGTAGAATCCTGCAACAGCCTGTGAGTACGCTAGATCTGGGTACAAAGCGGGGAGGTCACACTGCGCGCGGTCATTGTCGCCGCACGCCACGGCCGTGCCATCACTCCTGAGGAGAACTGTGTGCCCGAGTCCTGCAGCAACCTGCGTGTAAGTGAGCCCCTCCTCAAGAAGAAGAAAAACAAAACAATGGCGTACCCGTAACCTTCCAAAGGTTCGCGCGGATAACCTGGGTCGGCGCTGGAGCCCCCTCCCCACTCAGTGTCGCAAGGGAAGGGGTGTGAGGAGGGGGTCGAGCGCCGACCCGAGATTTTTGTTCTTCGATCCTGGAGGGCTGGAATATCGCACTGCCCCTCGGAATTATCGCCGCACGCCTCCGCAGCGCCATCACTCCTCAGCAGAACAGTGTGCCTGCTCCCTGCAGCTACTTGGACACATGTCACGCCTCCATCAGAAGCTGGACGTCGGAAACCGGCAACTGTACACCAGCAACCTTGGCCAGAGCTGGTGCGGGTGCCCATACTTGCGATGTGCTGATCTTTCACGATGTGGCCCCCCAGAACTCCAGACCCACATCGGCAACGTTTTGGTCCCAAGTTTTTTCTTGGTGGCTTCGGAGTCCGATGCGAACTAGCAGAACCCGAAATCGCGGAGCAATCGATCGTGCTGCCTTTCGCCAAGACTTGGGAGTTGGAGGATGCCTGAGGTGATCCTGGCACAAGGTCCAAATTGTCCCAAGTTGGACTGCCTGGTGACCTCAGGGCTTCAAATGTGTTCTGGAGGCCAGCTGGGCCCCTGGGGTCGCCCCTGCCAACACCCTTTTCCAAAGTCCGCTCAAAACCAGCCCCGACCCCTCTGGGGGTCCATCCCAACCAAGTGATAGAGTCGCGCCTAGTCGTGGCCACGCGAAGGCCCCCCGAATCCTCAAAGAGGCCGAATGGAGGTCTGGGCGTGCAATTGCTGGTTTCCGTGTAAGGTCGCGCTGGCCGCGGTCGTTACCGCCACAAGCCACGGGCACACCGTCGCTTCTTAGGAGAACCGTGTGCGCGAGTCCTGCCGCGACCTGTACGTACTTCAGGCCTTGGCCCAGCGTCGGGGGATTGCATCGTCCGTCGGAATTGCTTCCACACGCCGCCGCCTTGCCTTCGAGAAAGAAATTGGGGCAGCGGGGGGCTGTGTCAAGTGTTCCGCCTATGCCGGCCCCTTTCGGATACCAGGCCCCAGGATAATCGAAAATAAACTACATGGATTGGAAAACCTTCGGTGGCCCGCGTCACGAACAAATCGTGACGTCTGACGTCTGGGAAATTATACACATGCACCGATCCTCCGATGGAGACAAGCCTATCCTGGGCCCAGAAAAGAAGCGGGTCCTGGAGCCGTGTGCTTTTCCAGAAACCATCTTTTCTTCATCCTGATTCGATTGTTGACAGTGCTAAGGCCCGAGGAGCGCCCCAAGCGGCCGAAAATGGCAACACTGCTCAGGGTAAGACACCTTTCTTCATGGCGACGCCCATCCTAGGACTAGGATTGGCCTGCCCGAGATCGGCCAGGATCGGTGCTTGTGTACAGTTTGCGCCCCTGGTTGCCGTCGCTCCGGAGTAGCACCGAGTGGCAAAACCCTGCGGCGACCATGCCTGCTAAGAGGCAGCGCGGGCCGAATCGAGAGCGGCTGCAGAATCGAGAGGACTTGGTTCGAGAGGCGAGATGGCCAAGGAATCACTGCACGGAATGACCATTCAAGAAAGCGGAAACACGAAGTGTGTGTGTGTGTGTGTGCCGCCACAGATTCGTGCGGGCAGAAGTTCCAGACCCACTGTATCAGTCGTAACACTGCGCAGAACACGACCAATTACCGAGAGACTATTTCTCTGGAGGCAGTCCAGGCTGGTCTCAATCAACTCCTTAACACCCCAACCTGAAAGAAAAGGGTCTTGAGAGAAACGGAGCCTACAATCCATAGCCGCTGCCATAGCCTTCCTCGGGACCAATCAAGGCCTGGGGAAAAACACCGAACAAACCGAACCCGACACTCTAATTATGTTCCCGCTTCCCTCGCTCGTCCACTCACACGCCTTACGCTGTCTGGCGCGTGGGTGCGAAGTTAAACTCAAACAATCAAACGTAACAATGTGTGAAAAGCTGCGCCAGCTAAACAAAGCAAGATGCGGCGGAAGATGAGAAGGATAATGAGGAAGCGAAGGAGGAGGCGGAACCAAGAGGAGTCAGGAGGAGGGACCGAGGGAGACCCGTTTCCATCAGGCCTCCTTCGTTCTAAGATACCCAAGCCCTGGGGAGCGCAGCGCGAAGCGCCCCAAGGGCGCCGCTGGAGGCGGCGCGCGGGTGCTGAGAACGCCTCGAACTGCAGGTATGCGGCAATCTCGTGTCGTGACGACGTGGGCTTTGGCTTCTGACGCAGCGTGGGCCCTTCAGTCTGGAGCGAGCGGCGGTTTCTGACTTCTGACAATTTATCTGGTTCAAGATTGGCCTGGTTCAGGCCGGCAATGTCCTTCGACGTCGAACGCCTGCGCTAACTTCGAACGCGGCGCGAACCTTCCGTACCCCAATATAAGTTTTTCGAACACCCCCAATCAGTGGAAATCAAATATCTGCTCGGCGACCTTATTGACGACTGGGGTCCCGTAGGAAATCCGCCACAGTGCCGCTGGGCATGGAGTAGGGAGTAGGCGTGTCCTCAGGTCCTTCGCCGAATCCCTGGAGCATCCACCCTCAGTCTTGAGGGGTCTCTAAGGGGCCCACATCCCAAATTCCGAAATCTCTTGGGGTTTGTCTCGTAACCCTTAGGATTTGCCAACTGGTGGCGCGTGACTTTTTCGGGCCCCAGAGGGCCCCAAGACTGGCCAAGAGGGCTCCAACAGGCCCCGAAGACGGTCCAAGAGGGCCTCGAGTCGCCGAACGATCGCTCCAAGACGCTCAGGATGGCTCCCAGACGGCCCAAGAGGCCTCCACGACGCCCCCAGAGGCATCCAAGAGGCATCCAAGAGGGCTCCAAGAAGTACAAATCATTGGTTGTCCTAAAATTCTCGCCTTTTCGGCTTCCCGGCGCTCCAAGACGGCCCAAGAGGCCTCCAAGAGAGCCCCAAGAGGCCGCCAAGAGGGCCCCGAACCGGCCCCGCCCCCCAAGAGGGCCCCAAGACGGCCCAATTGGCTCCCAAGAGAGCCGCAAGAGGGCCCCAAGACGGCCCCAAAAGAGGTTTAAGGCAGGGGACACGAACCGAAAATGCGAGCCTTTTTCCCCAAGAGGCTGCCCCAAGAGGCCCCCAAGAGGCCCCAAGATGCTCCAAAACAGCCCCCAAGAAGCTTCAAAACTGCCTCCAAGAGGCCCCCGAGAGGCCTCCCACGAGATCCCAACGAACATCCACTAGGCTTCACACACACGACGCAGGCACGGTGGCGGGATAGGCTCAAGGTCATTCGATAATTATTTCTCCGCGGCACCAGCTGCACAACAACGACGACGACGACGACGACGACGACGACGACGACGACGACGACGACGACGACTACGACTACCATTACGACTACGACCACGGTACGACTACAGCTACGACTACGACAGGAGGAGGGGCGAGCCTTATCCCAGCCGAGAGGAACGGGGGACAATAACTGAAGACCTCCTGAGGTTTCTCTGGGATTTCCTCCCGATATGTGACATCACGAGCAAAGACGCAACACCGAGGGAAGTCACGGCCAGAGCGCTCGATCCCATCATTCTGCATCACGGGCCAGATCGACCCGCAATAATTTCGACACCTTCCTCCAGGGCTGGCTTTTCACCCTGAATAGTTTCTTGACCGTCCCTGGGCAAAGACGCGGCCCCCAGAGGCCGAACACGTAGAAAAACCGGCCGTCGTCCCCTGTTCGGTGTTTTGTTGAATTTCCATCACAGAACAAACACATGTTATTATTGCATCTTGCGCCCTCGATCTCCCTAACGGGGCTCTTGTTCGATACTTCCTCAAGCTTTACTCAAGATGGGCGCTCTTGTTCGCCACCGGTGACCGGCCCTCCATCAAAAGCGACGCTCCCGCAATTTGCCTATCGCTCAGGAGAAGCACTCTCTTGCTCGCCTCCGAAAGCTGGCCCTCCAACAGAACTAGTGCTTCCGCTCGATACCTCCTTGCTTTTCATTCAGGAGTGGTGCTCCCGCCGTGGCGCCGCTAATCAGCAACTCTGAAATAACAGCGCGCCCGCTCGATACTTCCAAGCTTCTCACTCGGCACTGTTGCTTTTGCTTGCCGCCAGCCCTCCAACAAAGCCTTCGAGTCCGCTCGCTTCTCCCTGGCTGAAGGTCGTGAAGTACCTCGGTAGAGGAGTTGTTGGCCCGACCTCCTTGGGCGGGAGATCTGGATGAGGGAATACCGTCCCCCTTTCCGTGTAGCTCCCCGGGTGGAACCATGATGGATACAGATGGCATGTGGAGGCATGGCGCATGATGGTACCACGATTTCGGTGGTTGCTGAACTTTCACATGTGAAGAATGACTTCTGTTGATCCCCCCCGTCCAGCTCCCATCGTATTTGTTAATTCGAATGCCTCCCCAGACAGGTGCGAACTGTTCTCTTCGATTTGATCTTCTGTTAGTTCTGGCGCCTCGGCAGGAAATCCCACCAACCCTTCAGGGCGTGAGTGCTTTAGAACGTTTCCTCTTCCACTTTCCCTCTTCCCTCTCCCCCTTTGGAGAGGGGTTTGCCCATCCCCCTATCCCCTCCCCGTGGCTCTCCCTGGGGGGTTCACGAGCATCTAGAGCGTCCAAAATGGCCTCGACGAGGAAGCCCGAAGAATCTATTGGACTCAGGTTTTGCCTACATGCTGGCCTGGCGGGGCAGCGCTAATTTACTACGGCCCGTCCTTTGATCGATCTCCTCCAGGATGGCTCCAAGATGGCCCCCGAGGCTCCCATGTGTGCCTCAAGAGCCCCCAAGAGGCCCCCAAGAGACCCCAAAGAGGCTCCCAAGAGACCCCCGAGAGACCCCATCAGGTCCTCCAGGGGCACCCAAAACGCTACAATGGCCGCCCAGGACTGCCAAGAGACCCCCAAGACGCCCCAAGAGGCCTCCAAGAAACTCTCGACAGACATCCGAAGAGACTCCGAGAGGCATCCAAGATGCCTCTGGCCTTTCTGTTCGCCTTCCTCCTCCTCCTCCACCACCACCACCTCCTCCTCCTCCTCCTCCTCCTCTTCCTCATCGACCTATTCCTCCTCCTTCCTCCTCCTGCCTCCTCCTCCTCCTCCTCCTGCTCATCCTCCCCTCTTCCTACTCTTACTCCTGCTCTTGCTCATGCTTCTCCTCCTCCTCCTGCTGCTGCTGCTCCTCCGATCCCACCTTCATTCTCTCCCTTTTGGAGTATGACGTCTTACATAGCGATTTCGTCCACTGCATGCTCCTCCACATCCCTGATCAAGACAATTGTCTGAGCATCGTTTCTGAATGTGTTTCAGGGCGCCGCCGGCAGTCCTTGGCGGGGTCCAGCCCAGAGCACAAGCGGATCCGCGACACAACGAGTTAGAATAATACCACCCATCGCAATGCCGCAATGCGGTCGCTGCCGGGGGTGTCGGCAGCGAGCACGGGGGCGCTCGGGGCCAAAGAAGCCTCGTATAATTCCCCCCAGCAGTGCGTGCATTCACGGGTTCTTGCATCTGTTCTGAGGAACTGGGCCGTGTCTTCGGCCTAGCGGCTATGTGGCCGCCGTCGCCGCCCCGTCGCCGCCTCGTCGTCGCCCTTCGTCTGAGACGCGTCTTCGGTCCAGTGGGAATGTGGCCGCCATCGCTGCCCCGTCGCCGCCTCGTCGCCGCCCTTTGTCTGTGTCGTATCTTCGGTCTGGCAGCTATGTGGCCGCCGTCGCCACCCCACATAGATTGCACAGCATAGATTGCACAACGTGGACTTCTGCACATATAATAAAAAACTGCGCACCACATGGGTCGCACAACCTATACTGCACCATGTTGCCTTCACCACGTAAACTCTCCTATCTAAAAGCAGAATTGATTCTACCCCCGCCGGCGTTATCACTCTCCATTTCGGGAATGTAAAACATGTATGATGCTGACCACATGTCCATCCTAAATATGAATCTACACTATGCCAGGCCAGCTGGGTTCCCCCCCTGAGGGTCCATTGTAAAAAGCAGTATGCGGTGACATTTTTTGTTCTAACATAACACTTTTTCGCGAATCCCTTGCAACAGACGGGACGAAGTGCACACGCGCGCGTCGTCGCGCGCGCATGCTGAAATCCTTCAAAAACCTTCGGTGCCGGAAGGATTTCGCAATCGAGTTCCCAACAAACATACAAAAACACAGGGTTTCGCAACACTGATTTGATAACAAAGCTTCCGCGCGAGCTCTTGCGAAATCTTAAGAAAACCAGTAGGTTTTTCAATATTTTCACAACATGCTCTTAAACGGACTTCGCGCGCGCATGTCGAAATCTGTCGAACGCCCTTGCGCGTGTGCCGTCGCGGGAATCCTCTGCAAAAAACGGGACGAAGTGCAGACGCGCGCGTCGTCGCGCGCGTATGCCGAAAACCTTCAAAACCCATCGGTTTCGGAAGGATTTCAAAATCGTGTCCAAAAAACATACAAAACCCAAGGTTTCGCAACACGGCTTTTCAACAAAAGCGTGCGCGCGCGCTCTTGCGGCGTCATCGTCGTCGTCGTCGTCGCCGTCCTCCCTCCTCCCGCGTCGTCGTCGTCGTCATCGCCTACGTTCTCCTGTGTCTTTCCTCGTGTTCGTCGTCGTCCTCTTTGGCGTCGTGGTCGTTTCCGTCGTCGTTGTCGCCGTGGTCGTCCTTCCTCCTCCTCCCTCGTCGTCGTCGTCGTCGTCCGTCGTCGGCGTCTCGTCGTCGTCCCTCCTATTTCGTCGCCGTCGTCGTCGTCTTTTTCGTCGTCGTCTTCCCTCCTCCCTCGTCGTTGTCGTCGTCGGCGTCGCCGTCCTTCCTCCTTCTTCGTCGTTCGCGTCGTCGCCGTCCTCCCTCCTCCCTCGTTGTCGTCGTCGTCGTTGTCGCCGTCGTCGTCCTCCCTCCTCCCTCGTCGTCGTCTTCGTTGGCGACGTCGTCGTCGTCTTCGTCGTCGTCGTCGGCGTCGCCGTCGTCGTCTTCGTCGTTGTCGACGTCGGCGTCGTCGCTGCCAAGTGCCATGTGGTACCCACCGTCACGGTCTTAAGAGGTTTTGCGACCAAGTTGCGGGTGGGAGGGTGGGATGTTTGCACGAGCAGTGGAAAGGACAGCTTCAAGTTGAGCAGGTGATGGATTCTCCTTTCTAAAAACAGAACAGGATCTCCCCCCCCCCCGGCGTTATCACTCCCCCTGTCGGGTATGGAAATCATATTTGATTCTGACCACATGTCCTTCCTAAATATGAATTTACACTATCCCAAGGGGCCGGTATCCCCCCCTGAATGTTCATCGTAAAAAGCAATATGCGGTGACATTTTTTGTTCCAACATAGCACTTTTTTGCGAATCCCTTGCAACAAACGGGACGAAGTGCACACGCGCGCGTCGTCGCGCGCGCATGCCGAAATCCTTCAAAAACCTTCGGTGCCGGAAGGATTTCGCAATCGAGTTCCCAACAAACATACAAAAACACAGGGTTTCGCAGCACTGATTTGATAACAAAGCTTCCGCGCGAGCTCTTGCGAAATCTTAAGAAAACCATCGGTTTTTCAATATTTTCACAACATGCTCTTAAACGGACTTCGCGCGCGCATGTCGAAATCTGTCGAACGCCCTTGCGCGTGTGCCGTCGCGGGAATCCTCTGCAAACAACGGGACGAAGTGCAGACGCCCGCGTCATCGCGCGCGTATGCCGAAAACCTTCAAAACCCATCGGTTTCGGAAGGATTTCAAAATCGTGTCCAAAAAACATACAAAAACCCAAGGTTTCGCAACACTGCTTTTCAACAAAAGCGTGCGCGCGCGCTCTTGCGTCGTCGTCGTCGTCGTCGCCGTCCTCCCTCCTACCGCGTCGTCGTCGTCGTCGTCGTCGCCTACGTCGTCCTCTGTCTTTCCTCGTGTTCGTCGTCGTCGCCCTCTTTGGCGTCGTGGTCGTTTCCGTCGTCGTTGTCGCCATGGTCGTCCTTCCTCCTCCTCCTCCCTCGTCGTCGTCGTCCGTCGTCGGCGTCTCGTCGTCGTCCCTCCTATTTCGTCGCCGTCGTCGTCGTCGCCGTTGTCGTCGTCGTCTTCCCTCCTCCCTCGTCGTTATCGTCGTCGGCGCCGCCGTCCTTCCTCTTTCTTCGTCGTTCGCGTCGTCGCCGTCCCTCCTCCCTCGTCGTTGTCGTCGTTGTCGCCGTCGTCGTCCTTCCTCCTCCCTCGTCGTCGTCTTCGTTGGCGACGTCGTCGTCGTCTTCGTCGTCGTCGGCGTCGTTGTCGTCGTCGAAGTCGTCGGAGACGTCGTCGGCGTCGTCGTAGTCGCCGTCGTCGTCGTCGTCGTCGTCGTCGTCGGCGTCGTTGACGTCGTCGTCGTCGTCGGTGTCGTCGTTGTCGTCGTCGAAGTCGTTGGAGACGTCGTCGTTGTCGTCGTAGTCGGTGTTGGCGGCGCCATCGTCGTCGTTGTCGCTGTCGTCGTCGGCGTCGGTGTCGTGGCCAAGTGTCATGTGGTACGTACCGTCACGGTCTTGTCTTAAGAGGTCTTGCGACCAAGTTGCGAGTGGGAGGGTGGGATGTTTGCACGAGCAGTGGAGAGGACAGCTTCAAGACGGTCAAGGATTAATTCCACCACATACATTGCACCACAGATTGCGCAGCATATGTTCCATACGCGCCACATGCACTGTACCAAATGCTCCACATATATGGCACAACTGGTGATCTCCTAAGTCGCACCGCGCAGCATCGATTGCACAATCTAGGTTGCACCACGTAGATAGCTCGACAGAAGTTGTTTCACACATGCTCTTCTGCGTGAACACAAACAAGATCTGCCCGCCTGACATATTCGTCCACCTTCGGGATGTGCAATGTATTATGTGCATACTTCTGCCCTATCGTTCATTTAAACTCTGACCCCATACAACCCCAACTAGGCCGATATCCCCCCTTCTCATCCTCGCCAAACGATGTTTACGTGCGCGCACTCGTTTATCACAAACCATCCATATGCAATAATCCAGTTGCAAAAAACCGGGGCGAACTGCACACGCGCGCGTTGTCACGTGCGCATGCGCAGACCCGTCAAACACCGCCGTTTTCGCAAGGATTTCAGAATCGAGTGGCCCGGACACACATAAAATACGTGTGGGTTTGCAGCATCCTTGTTTGAGAAAGCTCTGCGAACGCGCTCTGGCGAATTCTCGAGAGAACCAAATGCTTTCGCTACCCCCATAAAGTGCAACCAAACGAGCCAGTCGCGCGCGCAGACTGGAATCATTCGAACGTCCTTGCGCGCTTTGGGGGGAAGGCGGGCGCAATCCCTGTCAACTAAGACCATGAGAGCCATTCGCGCCCGTCGGCCGCGCCCGCATGTCGAAATCCTTACAAAACTTTCATTACACCAGAGAAAACCCAAATCAGCGGAAGATTTGAAAATTCGTCATATGGATCTTGGTATCGATTGTGAAATGATGCTGGAATCGATAGAAGACGATTTAAGATCGATCGGGGTACCGAAAATAACACAGATTCAATGAAATCGATAGGGAGATCGATCGCGAGATTGCTCGTGCGATCTCTAATGAGATCGTTTGCGAGATCGATTGGGGAATCGATTGTGAGCTCGATGGTGAGATTGATAGAGAAGTGGGACATGAAATCGGTGCTGAGACCGATCGATAAGAAGATCTACCAAGAACCCGGGAAGCTAGGAACCTCGCCGCCAACCGAAATCGGCCTGGGAACCGGGAGCCCGGGAACCCCGGAACCGGGAACCGGGGAACCCAGCGTGCGACCAAAATCGGCGGGAAACTTTCGCCAAATCCTTCAATCTCCGCTAGGACCCCTTCAGTGCAAGCACTGATTGGGCAATCACCGACACGCGAACACCATCATAGTCATCGGCGCGATCAGCATCTGCGCAGTCTTTGGCCGTACCATCGTCATCGTCACCCTCGCCTCCATCATCGCTACTATCATGATCGCGTCTGCCGTTGTCCACGTCGCCATGAAACCGCGCCCGCATGAACCACCGACTCGCATTGAACTATCCGCGCGTCAGCGCGGCCTGCGAAACACGCAACGGTGAGCGCCACTGCGGCCGCGTCGGTTGCGCCAGACTCGCTGTCCGCTCTGCTTGAAAGCCTGCGCGCGCTAGCGCGGCCGCAGCGTAGCACCAGCCAGCGCCAAGCAGTCATCGCAATCGCCGCCGCATGGATTTTACAAACCAAGTTGCGGGTGGGTGGGTGGGATGTTGGCACGAGCAGAGGACTTGACAACTTAAATGTCGGCAGGGTGAATTGTGCCACGTAGATTTTTTCCCTGGCGCATTCTGGACAGGCTTCGGACCCATGGGGATCAGGCATCCAGCTTGCAGGAAACCGCCAAATATGTTCCGACGTCGGCACCGGCAAGGGCCCTCCAGTCCATCACTGGCACACGGAGCCTCCTTTGCCAAAGTATCGGCAAGGCGGAGGGAGAGGAACGAAAGGGGAGAGAGAGAGCCGGGAGCCGGAGGAGACAAGGGAGGAAAGAGCAAAGCCACGCCTCAAGTCGAGGATCGGCCGGTACATCCAGAATGTCACATTGCCAGCTGCAACGTGACCAAAGAATGGCTGCGGCGGCACCTGTGGATTACCCTACAGGGTCAGCGCCAAAGCAACTACAAGAGAGGCACGCAGAGCGAATGAGCAGCAAGACGATAAAAACAACATCTGGCGGCACCGTTGCCGGGTGGACGCTGGCGTGTCGCACCAAGCGCGGATGGGGGGCAAGAGAAGGAAAGAGACGAGAAAGACAACAAGAAAGAGGGAGAACAAGTGTTGGGTACCACGTAGATTGCTCCAAACAACTAGCACCACGTAGATTGCACGATTTGTTTCCGCGCCTGCGGCGCGCATTTTATTCGCCCACAATATCCATTGCAGTACATGTATTGCATCACGCAGGTAGCACAACATACATTGCACAACCTAGTTTGCACCATATATATATATACACATACGAATACAGATATCGCACGATCTATATGGCACAGCGTAGATAGCACCGCAAATATTGCACAGCATCGACTGCAAAACAGAAATTGCTGGTCACACGCTGGTTGGGATCCACGCTGACTAACGTTGAGCTCTCATGTCTCGAAACATAAGAATTGCGAATCCCCTCACCTGGTGCCCACGGTAGGTTTCAATTGAAGTGCCCCCGCTGGCCTCGAACAGTGTGTTGTTATCATGTGTATATATATACACATATCAAAACAACACACGGACCGTCTTGAGCCTCAAGCTGGGCTGTTGGCCCCAGTTCGCAACATCAACGTTGGATCTTGCCGAATTCGTCATCATAACTTATTCGAAAGCGCGTTCTACCGCTGGACCTCCTCACATGCACTCAGGAATCGTGCTCTCGCTCAGGACTACTTTGCAGTTTACTCAGGCGCCGCACCCTCGACGCCCTGGAATCGAGCTCTCGCACGAGACACCCTCAGAATTTACTGAGGGCTCGCGTTCTCGCTTGCAAATTCTTCGCAATGTACGACGTTCGCTTCTATGCCCCGACAGCCTGGCCCGCACATCAGGGCCGCCCACCCGACCACCCTGTTGGAGTCTACCCGCCCGACCTTGTCAGGATTCGCCCGTTCGCCTCCTTGAAGCTGGCCCGCCTGGTTCGATGTCCCGCCCGGCCTGCTCGATAGGGGCCCGCCCGTCCGACCCGCCTGCTATGGTCCACCCGCCCGACCCGCCCGCCAAGGTCCACCCGCCCAACCTGCCCTGTACGGCCCGCCCGTCCGCGCGCTTGGAAGCCCTCCCGCCTGTTCTAAAAGCCCGCCCGCCCGACCCGCCCGTTAAGGTCTGCCCGCCCCGCCAGCCAGTTTGGGCCAGCCAGCCGGACCCGTCCGTCAGGGCCCGCTCCCCCAAATCATTACTCCTCTCTCCTGCCCCTCCTGGTAAATCTTCGTCGCCCTCAGCCCTCCTCCTTCCCTCTTGCCCCCTTTTTTCGTGTTTCCTCCTCCTTCATCGCTTTCTCCCTTTTCCTTTTCCCTCCTCCTCCTCATCCTCCTGCTTTAGAGGCCGCACCAAATACATGTGGCAGGCTATGGACATTTACCCTCAAAGGGACGACTATCGAAAACGAACTGGGTGGGTATCCAAGGTTTGGGGTATACATGTCGCCCCGCCGTTTATTTTCAACTCGCCCCAGTGGACGACGCCGCCACCACGGCAAACCCACGGCAAATCCTGCGCCCCGCGCCCAAGAGGACGAAGCCGGAACCGCGGCAAACCCCACGGCGAGCCCACCTCGCCCGAGGCGGCATTTGCTCTGGTGATCGAGGCGCCCTCCCAATGACGTGAGGCCGCGCGTCGGAACATACGGCGCGGCGACACAAATTGATTGACGTGCGAACAATCGTGCATTCGCTGTTGGTGGGGAATCTTAACCGCTGAACGATTCGTATTGTTGGCCCCCCTTCTGTTTGTCTGGGCGGTCTCCCCTCCGCGCCCGCTGCGTTCTCTAGCGTCTCCTCCGCGAGGCTCAAGCTCACATGCTTCGGGCCAACAACAACCCGCCCTCTCGAGATCTCTTCTCTTTGCACTCATGACCCGTGCCCTTTTTTGTTTGTTCGTCGTCGTCGTGAACGTGGCTACAAAGACCCCGATCCTCGATATTCGATGCTTGACGGTCACATGCAGCTTGAGCTGGAGATGGTCAAGTGCCTCGTAAGAGGCGTTGTCCAAGCATTTCTGTGCAGGGATCTGGGTAAGGGAATATCGGGCTCTCGAGGAACGAAGTATTTCTCCCATGAAGGGGGAGCTATCATGATGGATGCATGCCGAATGCGGAAGTATGAAACATGTGGGTCATGTAGCTGGCTTATCGTTTCCTGATGACCAGTCATTGCAATGTCTCCTTATTGCATCTTCAGGTGGGCATGGGGAGGAACAAGAGAGGGATGGAAGCAGGACGTGAAGAAGCAAAGGGAGAAGCAGGAGAAGAAAGATAGGGGAGGATGGTAAATCCGAGGATGTTCGAGGTTCGAAGTTCGACGGGTCTGCTCCTCCTGCATGCTTTCCGAACCAGCCCGCCTACTGAAGGGCCGGCGCAGCAGTCGTACACGTCCTTCACCTTGGGGTGGACGGACGTCGCCGACGTCTTCCGCCTCCGCCTCTGCCTCCTCCTTTTCCTCCTCCTGCTCTCCTCATGCTGCTGTTCCTGCTGCTCCTGCTGCTTCTCCCTACCCCTCTTCGCTCTCCAAGGCCTTCCTCCTCCTCACTCTCCGACTGCTCCCCTTTCCTCCTCCATCCCTCCTCATTATAAATGCCCCTCCCTTGTCCCACCCCGTAGGCCAGGCCAGGCGTCCAAGTCTGACGCTCAGTAAATTTCAACTGTCACGAGGATGGAGGGCTGGTGGTTTTCAACATGCAGCTCCCGTTCGCACCGCGTCCTTTTCAAAATGCTGCTCGCGCTCGAAACTTCCTCAAACGCGACAGCCCGAAGTTCCAACTGACACAAACAGTTACACAGATGAAATGCGGCTCCTTTTCAAGATGGAGATATCATAAAACATTTACGCAACTGGACAGCAGGAGCTGCGGAATTGTGCCACGCTTGCACGACTGGAGGGTATGCCCTCTTCGGAGCAGAGCTATGCCTTTACCCTTCCTCGGACTGCATCATCAAGCCTCTTTGTGTCGCTCTCGGGTCGAAGGGTGGAAAGGGCGGGCCATTGACAAAACTGGTCGCCTGACTGGCAGGCCCGCTGGGCGCGCGTCAATCAAAGGGACGCTTTGCGCAGTGTAGAGGAATGCTTGCAGGGAGGGTGTATTGTATCATCGCTTACGCATCCTTTCTTTACAGTGGTCCTCCTCATCCCCCCATCTTTCGCCACCTCCTCCCTTCTGCCCCCGCTCTCCAACCCATCCTTTTCCTCCTCCTCCTACTCCTCCTCCTCCGCATTCCCTCTCCAATCCTTTCCTCCTCCTCCTTCTGCTCATGCTTTCCTCTCCTTCCCTTTTCCTTCAGTTCCTGATAAGCTGACCTCATCCACCTCCAACTCTCGCTAGCGTTTCTGTTCCTGCTCCGTCATGTCCATCCCTGCTCGTCGCACCACCAGACGTTTCCCTGTGGGCAGGCTGGGCGATTCGTATGAGTCTGTTGTCATGTGTGCTGATGATGATGATGATGAACATGTTCGACAGCAGCACGGATGGAGGGCGGCTGATTTTCAAAATCCTGCTTCTGGAACTAGCGCCATGCGAATGTAGCTCAAACGCTTCTGACATCTATGCGGATGAAGAGTGGGTCATTTTAAGAATGTAGCTGTCGTCTTACCGCCTCGAAATTTCGTTTCAACATTTCCCAGCAGCTACACGGATGGTTGGCGGATGCTGTTTAAAAGGTGTGTTTTGCTTCTAACGCCTCCGACATTCGTCTCAAAGATATCCAACAGCTTCAAGTTTCAAGGGTGTCTTTGTTTCAGTTCGGGGTTGCCGATTCATACATCCGAGAGAGCGCGTTTCACGGGGGCTTGCCTTGGGAACATTCGGCGTCGCGTTTCGAACCGGAGCGTGGGCCCCCCCCAACATATTGCGCCGTCGATCAGAACTAGAGGGGCCCCTCCCCCTTAACCCCCCTCCCAAGGGGGGGGGGCGTTCCGAACCCCCCCCAACCCCTGGCGCCGGCGCTGGCACCGGCGCTGCCAGCCGCCAGCAGCGCCGACGGCGGGGACGCAGCGACGATGACCAGAGAGGGCCCAGGAAGGGGGGGGGGGTCAAACCCACCCCTCCTGCGCCAGCGCCAGCGCCGGCGCTGGCGGCGGCCAGCAGCGCCGACTGCGGGGACGCTGCGACGATGACCAGAGAGGGCCCAGAGGCCACAGAGGGAACACACAAATCGCCAGATCGAGCCCTCGCATGCTCCTCAGACGCCCCCCAGACCCTTACTGACGAGACCTCACGAAGCATCCATTAGAGCTCTAACCCAAAACCAAAACACAATGGCGGGAAAAGCCGAAAGCCACAACACCACCACCACAAACCACCACACCACCACCACCACCGACATCACCACAACCACCACCACAACCACCACAACCCACCACCACCACAACCACCACCATTAACAGAAACCACTACACCACCACCACCAACAACAACGCCACCACCACAAGCACCACCACAACTCACCACAACCCACCACAACCACCACAAACCACCACACCATTACCACCACCATCACCATCAGCGCCACCATAACCACCATCACTACAAGCCACCACCACCAACACCACAACCACAAACCACCACACCACCACCACAACCACCACCACCACCAACCACCCACCACGCACCACCACCACCATCAACACAACAGCCCACCACCACCACCACCACCAACACAAACCACCACGCCACCACCACCGCCACTACCACGACCATCAGCACCACCACCACCTCAACCCACCACAACCACCAAACCACCACACAAACACCACCACCACAGCCACCACCACCTCAACCCACCACCAACCGCCACCCCACCACCACCACCACCACATCCACCAGCACCACCACCAACCATAAGAACACAACAACCACCACCACAACAAAGCCACCACCACCACCACCACAACCACCACCGCCACCACCACCACCACAACCCACAACCACAACAACCACTACCACCACTGTAACCACCATGACAAACCACCACACCACCACCGCCACAACCACCGCCACCACCTAACCTACCACCACCACAACTACCACCACCACAACCAGAGACCACCGCACCACCACCACCACCGACGCCACCACCACCACAACCTCCCACCACAACCACCACAACAACCACCACCACCACTAACCACCACACCACCACCACCACCAGCACCAGCAGCACCACCACCACAACCACCACCACCGCCGTCACAACCACCACCGCCACCACCACTTCCAATGCCCAAAACACCGCCCCAGAGAGGCCACAAGAGACGCCCAAGAGGCGCCCAGGAGGCTTCACAAATACCCTTCAGAAGCCCCCGAGAGCCCTTCGACGAGACCCCAAGAGGCATCCATTAGAACTCCGGCCCAAAACCGAGGCACGGTGGCGGAGCGTCGTCGTCGTCGTCGTCGCCGTCGTCCTTATGGACGCTCTCCGCCGCCCGCCGCCCGGCGCAGGCGCCGGCGCCGGCCTAGAAAAGGAAATCGTCGTCTTCATCGACGCTCCCGCCGCCGCCACCAGCCGCCGCCGACGCCGGCGCCAGCCCGAGGAGAGGGAGAGCGGAAAAGTAGAGGAGGGAAAGGAGGGGGGAGGGTTCGACCCCCCCCCCCCCGTCACGGGAGGGGGAAGGAGGGGGGGGTTCGAACCACGGGGCCCCTGCATCCGGGGAGGGGGGGGGAGGGGGTCTGGGTCCACCACCCCCTTCCAAGCGACCACAGAACGCGCTCTTTCATACATCCCTACACGTAGTGGTCTGAACAAACAGCTTATGAAACAGCTGCGCGGATGCAGGGCGGATTACAACATGATCCTGGGGACGTGGCCGCTCCATTTACAGCCAGTGACCACTGCAGTGGGCCAACATGTTACGAACAATGTCATGGCAAGGAGCGCACTTTGCTGTGACGGTCGAAAGGGAAGCTGGCGCGTTGCGCGGCTCTTTTTTATGACGAGCGGACAGCAGGCGCCCCGCGCATCCGCGGGCGCCCGGGAAGGCGCCGATCAGTCCGGCGCTTTGGGGAGCTGCGCGCGCCGCTGCGCAGCGAGGCGTGCAAAGTCCGCCGCGCTGCCCCCAGCGAAGCGCAGTTGACCGAGAAGGAGTAGCGCCTGCCCGCGCGCCGGCAGCCGCTCCTTCCACCTTGGGCATGCACAGCCCAACACTTCCGCAGGCGCCGCGGCGCTGGCGCTACCCCTGCGAAGAAGGCAGCCAGCATGGCGCCTGGGCGGACGGGGTCGTCGGCGCCGCTGCGCCGCGAAGGCGGCGCTAGCGGAATCGCGTGTCCGGCGGGCGCGGCGTCCGGCGGCGCGGAGGCCCGGCGGGCCGGGGCCCCGCGGCGCACCCAGCGCCAGTCGCGCCGACGGCGGCGCGCTGCCGGCGGCGTCGCCGCTAAGGCGGCCTGCCGCGCGGCAGTCATCACGCGCTGCGCGGCACCCAGCAGCTCCAGCTCCCCGCGGCTCCCCGCGGCGGGCGCGCACCGCGTCTGGCGGCGGCGCTCTGCTCGCCGCGGCGGCGCCATGGCGTTGCCGTCGGCCGCCGCGTTGCCGAGGCGGTCCCTCTCGCTCAGCCCCAGGCGGCGCGCTTCCGCAGGCGTCTCGTAGGCGGGTGCCCAGCGGGCCCGGAGCCGGCTGCTGCGCACGGCGTCCACCAGCAGGTGCCACAGGTCGGCGTTCTCCCAATCCCGCATGTCGGCGCCAGCCTCGATCTGGGCGCACGCCCGCACCACGCACTGGCTGTCCGAGGCGACGTCGATGGGGCCACCGACTACGCGAGCCGCCGCCACCGCGGCCGTCACCTCGGCCCTCTGCGCCGACTGGAGCCCGTCGACCGGGCCAGCGAGGATGGGGTCTGCGACTCCCTCGACCGGGAGACCCCAGGCCGCTCGCGCCAGCAGCGGGTCGGTGGGGTGGAGGCATGCCCCATCGCTCCACACCGTGCGGCGGGGCGCTGCCGGGTTATGCGCCGCTTGGGGCGGTAGCTACGGGTCTTCGCCCCCGGCGGCCTCTGCGAGGGCAGCGAGGAGCGGCGGCGGCGCCAAGACCCCCGTCTGCGCGACCCCCGCCGGCAGCAGCTGCCTCAGGGCACCGGCGTCACTCGGCAGGGTCTCTGATCGTGGCGCCGCAGCAAGCGGGGCGCGCTGTGGGCCCTCCCACGCCGGGCACTGCCAGAAACGATGCTCGTGGTCCTCGGGGGCAAGCCCGCAGTGCGGGCGCGTGCCGGCGTCGCCCTTCCATTTCGCCGCAACGGCCTCGGTCACGATGCTGCCGCACATGGCGCTGCGCAGCGCCGAAGCAGCCTCGGGCGCTAGCGCTGGGGCCGCCGGGAGCGACGCCGGGGTCGCCAGCGGCTGGCGCGGGGCGCTCCCGCTCGAGCGCGGGTTGGCCGAGTTCGACAGGGACTCGGCCAATTCCTGCGCGGGCGGCGCGCCTCTCCTCGGCGTGGCCGAAGCCGAGCGGGGGGCCGCAGGCGCGGCGGCCGCCGGGGCTGCCGGGGCGCCGCCAGGGAGCCCACCGCGGGGACACGCTCGGTAACCCGCCGCGACTGCTCCGCCAGAAACCACCCGTGCGGCGCCGCTGGCACGCCAACCCAGCGCTCCAAGTCGCTTCCCAGGCTGCGCAAG
Source organism: Prorocentrum cordatum (assembly GCA_963575745.1). Taxonomy (NCBI): domain Eukaryota; class Dinophyceae; order Prorocentrales; family Prorocentraceae; genus Prorocentrum; species Prorocentrum cordatum. The sequence goes on from CAUYUJ010016985.1 coordinate 187,963, forward strand.
GCCGCGGCGACTGGCCCAACGGCGAGAGCAACGCTGGCGTGGACTGCGGCAGCTGTTTTGCGCCACGTGGCGAGGTCGAGCTGGCCGGCTCGGAGCGCCCGCGCAGCCTGCAGCACAGGGGCGACGCTCATCACCGCCTTGGGTTCCAAGCGCCACGTGGGGCTGAGCACGCCGAGCACGACTTCGGCGGCCGCCCTGGGCCCATGGCCGGTGGCAGCCTTGGCAGCGCGCCGCAGCCGCTCGAGCTCGCACGCGGCCGGGCGATCGCACGAGGAACCAGAGGTGCCCGCGGCCGTGCCGGAGGCTGCCCCCATCAGACACCGCCAGCGGAAGGGCACGGGCAGGCGGCGGATGCGCGCAAAACGGCCGCAGGCCAGCTGCACCCGCCCCGCTGCCACAGGGTGCTTGCGCCGCTTGCCGGCGACCGCGGCGACTCCGAGGTCGCGGATTTCAGTCCCAGCGGCGATCGAGGGCGTCTCGTGCTGGAGCCAGCGCCGCACCGAGGCCAAGTTAGCAAATTGTTTGCTCTTGACCTCGTGCAGCCGCCAATTCATGTCTGCCTCGTACGCCCAGGTGATCCGAAGGGCCTCGGCGACCGCCTCGGCGGTGTCATCTGGGTCCCCGCGTGCCCACAGCGTGAGGTCGTCGACGTGCACTCGGCGCTTCAGACCGTCGTGCACTCGCCCAGTGCGCTGGTGCCACGGCTAGACCAGGACGCTCAGCACGAAAACTGCCAGGGCGCAGCCTGGGAGGATCCCGCTGGTTGGTTCCCACGGGCCGCCGAGAGCACCGTCGACGCGCAGCAGGCCAGGAGCCGCGAAGGTGGCGATGAGCGGGCCGCGCAACCACTCAGGCACGCCAGCTCGCGTCAGCACCAGCTCCAGGAGCTGCAGACTCACGTGGTCGAAAGCCTTGCGCCAATCCAGGGCGCCGCCGCAAATGGCCTCACAGGCGGCCTCTGCAGCCTCGAGCTCGAGGGCGAGGTCCCACGCGAGCTGTTCGGACCCGATGCTGCCGTCAGCGTCGCCCCTCGCCGCGCGCCATCGCGCGAACAGCTGCGCCCTGCCTGCGGCCCAGACGCGGTACAGCATGGGGAGCAGCCAGATCGGCCTGCGGTCCATTGGCCCGCCGCCGCCGGGCTTTGGAAGGAGCAGCCCCTCGGGCCCGCGCAACTGCTCGACTGACTCGAAAATCTCCGCGGTCCAAGCGAACAGCTCGTTGGGCAACAGGCGGAGCTCTGCGACTGCCCATCCGTCCAGGCCAGGCGCCTTGTTCTTCGCCATTCCCCGGGGGATCGCCTGGACCGAGTCGGCAGTCCAAGGGGCCCTATAGGGGAACGGAGGCAAGGAATCCAGCTCGACGAGCCACTGCTCGAGGTGAGGAGTCGCCGGAATGGGCCTCTGCCACAGCGCCCGCCAGTGATGCTCCATGTAGCGGAGCTGGGCAGCAGCGCCGCCCCGCAGGGAGCAGCACCATCGTCGGCCGCCAGGCTGCGCAGCCACCTCGCCAGCGGTGGCTCCAGGAGGGTCTGGCACAAGGGCGGCCGCCAGGGCGCCATCCGAGCGGATCCATTTGTACAACCGGCCTCCGCCGTTAGCCATCGCCTGGTGCGCCCACTCGCGCCAGGAGCCGCGGCGACGGTCACGCGCAACACGCTGCTCCTCCTGGTGCTCGAGTTCTGCCCGGCAGACACAGCTCTCGAGCAGGCCCGGCGCCACTGCGACCCGCTGCAGGTCGGCCGTCCAGGCGCTACCAGCAGGCTCGTCCCTGACCAGCGCTGCTGCGACGGCCCGCGCCTGGTGGCAGCCGAGGCCCCAGCGGCTCGCGGCATGGCGCAAGGAACGCAGCCGTCGCAGCCGCAGCAGCGCGGCATCGGCAGCTTTGTCGCTTGCCTCGCCGCCAGCGCCCGTGGCACGCGGTCGACTCGCATGCCACCTCGTGTCAGCGTGCTGCCGCGCGAGCGGCTCCAGATAGCCCATGCGGCGGCTCAGCCACTGGCGCATGGCAGCTTCCAGCGCGCCCCAGGCGGCATCGAGGCGAGCGTCGCGGAGGCCAGCGCGAAACGCCGCCCCATGCTCTTGCAGCACTTCGTCGGTGACGGCCTGCCGGGCGTCGGGCGAACCGTCCGCAGCAGGCCCAGCGAGCGTCAGAGGTCGCCTCCGCAAGGCGCGCGCTCTGGCGCCTCGACGGCCAGCTCCACGTCGAGCGCCGCGTGCGTCGCGAGACCGAGATCCCAGCGCAGCCCTGCCGACACGACCTGCTCCATCGCCGGCGCAGTGGCGAGAACATAATCGATTCTGGATGGGCTGCCCGAGCTCGGCAAACAGGTGGGCCCCGCACGGGCCAAGACGTCCTGCCAGCCAGCCATGGCCAGGAGGGGCTCCACGCTGGTCCCATGCAGCACGAGGCTGAAGTCCCCCACCAGCAGTGCCGGCACGTCGTCCAGCGACCGCAGCCACGAAATCGCGGCCAGGAGCAACGCCTCGTTGTCCTCGGCAGCGGTCAGGCCGTCAGCATGGCCATAGACCTGCACGATGTGTAAGGCTCGCCGGCCTCCGAGGTGGAGGACTACGCGCATTTATTTGAGTGAGGCAATAACTTAGGTCACGTCCTGCAAAGGTGCAGACGGAAGTACAACGATGATGCCGAGCGGGAATGAGATGGACACCTGTGGGGGCAGATGCACGTGCATGGAATACGAGGAGAAGGGGCGTGGAGTTATATATGAGGATGGCAAGAAGAGAGGAGTAAGCCGGGAATAGAAGGAATGAGTGTAGAGGGCGTAGCTGGAAGGTGTGATAAACATCCTGGAAGTACTAGTCGAGAGGAGAGTGCCGAACGCCTGGAGAGAGGGGCGGCAAATGGAGAGATAATGCAGGGAGGCGGAATGACAGAAATAACGACAAGTAAGGAGGGCGAAGCACGAGAGAGGTCCGCGATGTCTCATTCTTTGCAGGGATGGCGAGATCTCATTCAGGTCTGGGTGGCACTGCGCTGCGCAGGGCCCCCCAGGAGCCCACAGAACTCACGACAGATTTGCAGTTTGCAGGCCGCCCAGGCAAGTGGGGTCAAATTTGGATGTGCAGGGCCTTACCGCGCTGGAGAGCCCCACGACGGGGCACGACGGCCTCCGCAAGATGGGCCAGGAGGCTAGCACTATGTTTCAAGGGAAATGGCCACGACGGCCACTGAGACGCCCAGAGACGCCCCAGAACGTTCCCAAACGGCCCCTCGCATCCCTTCCATCGGCCTCCAGGTAGCTTGCAGCACACTCGAGAGTGACCCATGCGACAGTGTCACGAACCATGGGGTTCCAGAAGACAAGGTCCCTCACGATAATGTCTCACACGATACGATCTCGCAAATATCTGGGAGCGTTCGACGAGGTCTCACGCGACAGGGTCCATTTGGTTACACATGAGAAGTTCACTAGAGAGCCCCACCGAAAGGAACACAGGGAAGTCATTCACGATAAGGGTGCACACGACAACGTATTTCACAATCCTGTTAACTCAAGTCGTTTTTTGCTGCCCTGGACTTATTTTGATCATCGGGACCGTCTCGTTCTGCCCGTCCGAAGTGTCGTCGTGATCTTCGGGCATGCGAGGCATACCACCGGCCTGCCTGGAATGGTCCCCGCACCTTGGTGGTCGATTTCCCGTCCATCTGCACCCGATCTGGATTTTTATGCAGAAGGCCGCATACGGCAGACGGATGCCCCGCTCGCTCCCGCAAAAGGCGGCGGCCTGTTCCGTAGCGCAGGCGCGCCAGAGATCCGTCCAAAGGCGCCTGTTTATAGGTCTCTGGTCGACAATGCCACTGATTATCCTCCTCCTCGTCCCTTCTCCTCCTTCCTCCTCTTCCTCCCTCCTCCTCCTTCCTCCTTCTCTTCCCTCCTCCTCTTCCTCCTCCTCCACCTCCTTCTCCTCCTCCCTTCTCCTCCGCCTGCGGCACCTTCCGCAGCGCAGGCGCGTAGGCCTGGTTGCACCTGATGATCGCCTCGAAGACGTCGCTGTACGCCCGCAGCTCCGCCTGGGCTGCGAGGGCCAGCCGCACTAGCTGGACGCTCCCACACCAGAGCGGACGAGGCCCGGGCCACAGTCCACAGTAGGCAGTCCGATAGCGGCCTCGACGGTCTCAGTGCAAGATCTACGTACGTACCACACAGGCTTGACGCTGCTTAGTGTTCGACTTGACGCCGGTTCGACGTCGACTACTTCGATGTTTGCCTGGGGCCCAGCCACAACTAAACGTGAAGGAACACATGAAGCGGTTGGTCATACAACCATTGTGTATGAACTGTTAGAGTTCACCCCCTGGCAAGGGGCAGAGTGGCCTTATCCAAGGGCTAGCGTGATAGGCTACCCCGTATCTTCCGAACCCATACCAACATGACGCAGCCCGCTACGTGCCCCCCCCCTTTCAAGACTCTTTTGACGCTCCACCGCCTCTATGGTAGTATCTCCAGCCACCCAGATGCTCATGATGGCTTCCAAGATGGCCTCCAAAGTCGCCAACAAGGCCCAAATCTGTCTCAATGGGGCAGCCCAAGTCGCCAAGAAGCTACATTCAGAGGCTGCGACGAGGCCTCGACAAGGCTCTCGAGGCCTCTGAGAAACGATTTCAGTGGAGGGCTACTTATAACATGCTCTGCGTGTCACACACACACATGTTCCCCCCTTTGAGGCCGCAAGGTCCTCAAGAGCTGCCCGAGACTTCGCCAACGAGCGTGCCCCGAAAAGCCTCAGGCGGCCATATGCTGGCCCAGCGCGGCCCTGGCATTGGCCAGGCCAAGACATCTACCAAGCAGCTTAAGATCAGCCCTTGCTGGCCCGAGGGCGCCCCGAGGATCCCTCCAAGCAGCCTCAAGAACCCCTTGGGGCGGTATGAGGAGTTCCCCAGACGGTCCCGAGACCGCCCAAAACAGCGCAAATGGCCCACAGGACGCCTCCGAAGGGCCCCCAAGATCTCTCCGACAGGCCTCCAGGAAGCTCTGGACGGCCCCATGACGTCACACATGTGACGGCCTTCCGGGCCTCTGGGCTCCGGGGAGCTGTCGCATATTATGGCCCCCCGGGCCCCGGGGAGTGCAAGCAACACATGCCCGCAGGACCAATATGTTACGTCGGCGGCGTTCAGAGGGGTGAGGGCGTGGAACGCACGGGCGTGGGGCAGCAGATCTTGCCGAAATCTCTTACGCAAGCGCAATCAAAACGTCAGATCGGCGGGTTACCCCAAAACCCCACCAAATTTAGTTGAACTCGGCGGGTGGTTCGGCCAGCGCGCGCATGTTACGGCCTTCTGTAGACTAGGGGGGGCGCACTGCCACACAATTTCAATCACCCCCTTTCTCACTTGAACGCATGTTGAGGTCCTCGGGGGCCCAGGGAAGAACATTGACACATGCTGCGGCCCAACGTATCGAACCCCTTGGGCGGTACAACTGTCACACTTTACGGCCTTGTCGGAGCGGAGGAAACCAATTGCCATATGTTACGACCCTCGTTGGCCCGGGAAATAAAATTGTCAACTGCTCCCTCCGTGTGGGCCCTGAGGGAGACAACTATATCACATATTGTGACAAGTCAAGGTCGGTCGCAGGTATTCTTAGCCTGGGAAAAACTGCCACAAGTTATGATCATCTTGGCGCTTCTCGAGCAGCCGCCACAAAGAGTGCCGCGCTACACGGTGTCGGCCTACCGCAGCCACCTGGGTAGAGCAAACAGCGTATTTCGGAAATTATTCTGCTTCGAGCGATCCCCGCCGAAACCTTCGGCGATTGTTTCGAACGGTGCGCGCGCCTATTGGAGAGATGTGCGCGGGGCCCGGCGGTCTCGGCCAGCGCGGCGGCCGGGCCAGGTTGCAAGTTGATATGTCCCGAACGTCGAACAAATCCGGGGCCGCTGACGAAAGAAACCGAAACAAGCCCCTGGAGCGACAAGCCAGCCCCCAAAACGAGTCTTGCGAAATCCCCAAATTTGTTCGGAGAGAACTTGCAGCCTGTTGAGAAAGGAAGAGGAGGAGCAGCAGCAGCACGAGAAGGAGGAAGACGACAAAGGCGCAGGAGGAGGTGAGGCGGGCCTCTCCTTCCTCTTCCTGCTCCGGACGCCCCGTCCTCCTCTGACGACGGAGCGCATGTCGCATTTGATGAGACGCCGTAAAATGGCGGTAGTATTTTGCCGTATTCCGTTCGGTTCGATTCTGCCCCAGAGTAGTGTGTGGCATTATGTTGTATTGTGTTATGTTGTGGACGGGCCTGCTTGACGCCGTGACGCCGTTTACGTTTTGTATGTTCTCTATTCGATCGTTGCTGCGCCTGTTTGTTTCTGTGGCCAGCCTGGGCTTGGCGCACATATCGCACATGATAGGTCGCCAGTGCTCGGTCTCTGCTGAATTCGACTCCATCACGTTGTGTTGTGTTCTGTTCTATGCACATATGTGTGTTTCTATTCGGCGTGGCGGCGTGACGTCGTGACGCCTGTCGCGCTTGATATGTCGGCTAAAGGGTCGTTGCCGTGCCTGGTTCTGCGTTTGACGGTGCGCCCTTTATTTGTCGATGCTGTGCTTAACATGGTTTACCTTATGTTATGATCGATAAGGTTCTGATACGCTATGCTACGATAATTCATGTTATGTTGTCGACAGGACGGCGTGACGCCGTGACGCCTGTCACGTTAGATGCGTTGTCCGATTGGTCGCTGCTGCGCCTGTTTGTGCCTGTGGCCGGGCTGACCTCGGCGAACATGCCGCGCTTGATTATTTTATGGTACAGCCTATTGTATTATGACGTGTCTCTTCAAGTTTGTGATTCTCTTCTTGAACAAGTATGCTCTGTTATGTTCACCTCAGTCATTGTCTGAGTTGTTATGATAGGATATGATCTGCTCTGTGGCACCACGCTATGGCAAGATGCGTAAGCTCTGTCAGGTTATGTCGCGCTACTGTATATGGTGCTGCTCTGGGCATGCGCAGTTCGAAAAAGATATAATACGAAGTGGTCGGCAATCAGGTAAAATCTAAATCGTTGGCATAGGGGTAGCAGTTGTACAATATTTCTGCTATGTGATGCTGGTTACAGTGTGCTTAATTCGCTCTATTAAGCTGAATCGATGGCAAGTTCTTTTCTATTGTGCTCTATTATGCCTGTTCTGTTCTCGACGGGCCGGCGGACGTCGTGACACCGTGACGCCTGTCACGACATATACGCCGTCCGATCGTTCGTTGCTGCTCCTGTTTGCTCCTGTGGCCACATTGACCGCGGCGCGCACGTCGCGTTTGCTTAGGTTTAAACCAGTACCGTATGTTGTGATGAGATGCTTTGCCATGTTTTGGCCTGCTGTGAATATGTGTTATGTTGCGACATGGTACGCAACGGTGTGACATGCTACGTTCTGTTCTGTTACGCCATGGTATGCTGTGCTCTGTCTTGTGTTGTTGTTATGTTCTGGTGTTGCAATATGCCCTGTATGCCCCATGATGTCATTGCATGCATTGTTATGGCCTGTCATGATACGCCCTGTTCTGACATTGGATGGAACGATATGCGTTATTATGGACAGCGCGCCACTGGATCACCCTGTAATTGAAAAGGGGGGGGGGGCTCGCAGAACCCCCCCCCACCCCCCTTCAAAGGGGTGGTGTGATTTTCGACCCCCCCCCCCTCCCCCCCTTAAGGGGGGGGAGGGTCCGACCCCCCCCCCCATTGAAGGGGGGGGGGGTCCGGACCCCCCCCTCCCCCTCCCCCCCTTGGCGCTGGAAAAGGGAAAGGGGGGGGTCGGACCGCCCCCCCTCCCCTCTGCGCCGGACAGCGAGCCCGGGAGGGGGCCTCTCTCGCTTCTCCTTTCTGCGCCGGAGAAGGTGTGGATGGAGTACCAAGTTGGGGGTAGGGAGTAGTGAGTTAGTGCGTAGTGAGTAGTGAGTATTGGGTAGTGAGTAGTGGGTAGCGAGTGGCGAGTAGGGAGGTGAGAGAGTAGGGAGTGGGGAGTAGTGAGTAGTGAATAGTGTGTACTGATAAGTGAGTAGTGAGTAGCGAGTAGTGAGTAGTGAGTAGCGAGTAGTGAGTACTGAGTAGGGAGTAATGAGTAGAGGGTAGTGAGTAGTGGGTAGTGAGTTGTGGGTGGCGAGTAGTGATTAGTGAGTAGTGAGAAGTGGGTAGCGCGTAGTGAGTAGTGAGTAGAGAGTAGCAAGTAGCGAATAGTGAGTAGTGAGTAGTGCACTGTGAGTAGTGAGTAGTGAAAGGTGATGAATAGAGAGCAGTGGGTAGTGGGCAGTGGGTAGTGAGTAGTGAGTAGCGAGTAGGGAGTAGCGAGTAGTGAGTAGTGAGGAGCGAATAGGGCGTAGTGAGTAGTGAGTAGGGAGTTGTCAGTAGTGAGTAGTGGGTAGTGACTAGTGAGTAACGAGTAGGGAGTAGGGAGTAGTGAGTAGTGATCAGTGAGTAGTAGGAAGTGGGAAGCGAGTAGTGGGTAGTGAGTAGCGATTAGTGAGCAGTGGCTAGTGACTAGTGAGATACTAGTGACTAGTGAGCAGGGAGTAGTGAGTAGTGAATAGCGGTGAGTAGGTAGTGAGTATTGCGTGGCGAGTATTGGAGTAGCGAGTAGTGAGTACTGAATACTGTGTAGTCAGTACTGTGTACAGAATAGGGAGTAGCGAGTAGCGAGTAGTGGGTAGTGAGTAGTGTGTTGGGGGCAATGGGTAGTGAGTGGTGAGTAGTGAGTAGTGCGTAGTGGAAAATGGGTAATGAGTAGTGATGGGTGAGTAGTGAATAGTGAGTAGTGAGTAGTGAGTATTGAGTAGTGGGTAGTGAGGAGTGAGTAGGGAGGAGGGAGGAGGGAGTAGGGAGTAGTGAGTAGCGAGTAGTGGGTAGTGGGTAGTGAGTAGTGGATAATGAGTAGTGAGTCGTGAGTGGTGAATAGAAGGTAGTAAGAAGTAGAAGGTAGTAAGAAGTGAGTAGTGAGTATCGAGTAGTCAGTAGTGGGTAGTGAGGAGTGAGTAATGAGTAGTGAGTGCTCTGTGGGTCTGGGGTTAGAGGTTGGGGTTTTGGGTTAGGGTGAGGACTAGGGGTTGGGGTGGCGGGGGTCGGGTTGAGGAGTCAGGGGGCAGCGTGGCGAAATGGGGGGGGGGGGGGGGGGGCGGCCAAAGGGGGGGAGGGGGGGTGGGTCCGGACCCCCCCCCCTCCCATTTTGAAAGGCGGGGAGGGGGGGGTGTTCCCGACGACGGACCAGGAAAGGGGGGGAGGGGGAGAGGGCGGGGGTGGCTCCCGACGACGGATCGGGCAAGGGGGGGAAGGGGGGGGGAGGTCCCCGACGACGGATCGAGGAAAGGTGGGGGGGGGAGGGGTTCCCCCCCCCCCCTGGGGAGATCCAGCGGCGCGCCCTCTTTCTTATGCTGCGCTCTGGCATGGTTGGGTTTTCCATGTTATATAATACTATGGACTTTGATGCTGAGATGCGTACGGTGCAGCATGTTCTGCCATCTTCTGTCATGTGAAGATATGGTATGCCATGGTATCGTATTGTATGATTCGATATGTTGTGTTATGAGGTGTGGTGTTATGCCCTGTCCTGTATGACCCATTCTGTCATAGCTTATGGGGTTATGCTATGCTACGGTCTGCTAGAATGAAACGTTTTATGCAGTGCCCTGTGTGATGATGTGTCATCGGCGCTGCGACGCTGTCATGTTATCAATGCTGCGATGCTGGTTTATTGTGTCTTATGCCCGGTTGTGGCATGTAATCCTGTGTCCTATTCTGCCGTGCTATGTTACGCTATGCTCGGTTATGGTATGTTATGTGCGCTCCGATATGTCATAGCATGCGCTCTTATGCTGAAGTGGGCTATCAGATGTGATGTCATGTTAGGTGAGGCTGTGACACGTTCTGTTTTAGTATGTTCAGTTCTGCGATGGTTTCGTCTGGTATTCTTGCTTTGTCAGGTTATGGACTTCCCTGGGCGATGATGCTGTACTATGATATGGGCTGCTCTGTCATAGTTTGTGATGTTACTACATATTATGTCACGATGAAATATGTGGTGCTCGGGTATGTTATGTTAGGTCGTGTGGTGATATGCTCTGTTGTATCATAGCTTATGGTGCTGCGCTGTACTATTTTATGTTGTGTTGTGATACAGCTCTGTCATGTCATGATTTGCCGGCGCGAGGCGGGACTCTCGGGAACACTCGGGAGACCTGGGGATATGGCGGCCGCGGTATGCAGAGCGGCGCGAGGCGGGACTCTCGGGGACTCTCGGGGGACCTGGGGATCTGGCGGCCGCGGTATGCAGAGTGGACGGGTCGGGAGGTCTGTTCTCAAAAACCTAGCGACCCCAACCTGTCGGGTGGGGAACAAAACTAATGGCCACCAGCTGACGGCAAAGGCGACGCCATGCAGAAAATTTGAAATTAACCAAGAGTACACATCACGTGCGGAGAACTCGCTCGTGACATTGTCAGTGTACGACATCACGGCAGATGGCTCCTGCGAAGTCGTGCACGGCGACAGCAAAACCGAAAGCCGACCGAGCAAACAAGAAAACCGAAACTGACCGAAATCGACAGGCCGAGATCAGCCCCAAAAGGCGCAAGAACGCGGCAACACGATATAATCACCGACCGAACCGAACCGACCGAACGCAACCGATTGCGACGCAACCGAGACGACCGAGCCGTGAACACCCTTGTCCTACCACACGTAGCCCAAATCCGCGCAAGCTCGGTCCTTGACGCCCGGAAGCCATCCTGGGCAGGTCTTTACTATGGATCGATTTCCGACGGCCCCGCACCCCGGCACGGGTCTCCCCAGGCCAAAATGGCGGAAAGCAGACTTGACACCCCACAGGGGAACATTTTTGACCCGCGGGCGCAAGGGAAGTCAGACGTCGGTCGAGCAACGGGAGGGGCGCTCCGAAGCGAACTGGGTACTGAAAAGCGGCGGGCAGAAAGGAGGGAGGCGGAAAAGAAAGAGCCGCGCTCAGGACTCCAAGTAGGGGAGCAAACAATGACACAGACACAAGAACTCGGGGGTCCGCTCAAACTTCTTCGATGGACAACCAAGTTGCTCTCATCTCAGGAGAAGGTGGTATTGGACATCATGTCAAGATAATGGTTTTAATTCCCCCCCGTAACATCCGTGACGGGGGGGGGGGTCGGGCTCCAGCGGGTTGGTAACGGAATCGTGGGCGGGCCCCGCAGGAGAGGGGGCTAGGCGCCGGACGACGACGACTACAGCGACGAGGACTAGGACTAGGACTAGGACAAGGACGAAGACGAGGACGAGGACGATGACTAGGACTAGAACAACGACGACTACGACGACGGGCGCCACTGAAGGTCTTCGGAAGTCTCTGCGAGGCGTCTGGAGGCCCTTCGAGGCCCTCAGAAACGACGACGACGAGGACGAGAACGGGGAATACGACGATAACGACGACGATAACGATCGATCACGACGACGACGAGAACATGACGACGACGAGGACGAAGGCAAGGACGACGAAGATGAAGAGGACGAGGAAAAAGACGGGGACGAGGACGATGGCGACGACGAGGACGGCCGCCTCCGAAGATTGCCAGAGGTCTCCAGAGGCTTCGGGAGGTCTCTGTAGTCGTCTGGAAGCCCTTCGAGGCCCGCGGAGGCGACGACACCGACGAAGAGAACGACGACGACTACGACGATGACGATCACGACGACGGCCGCCATTGCAGGAATCCATAAGTCTCAGGAGGCCTCTGGAAGCGTCTGCGGGTCCTTCGAAGTCCTCGGAAATGACAACGACGACGAGGACGAGGACGGGGACAGGGACAACGACGAGAGCGACGACGACGCCGCCGACGACGATGACGACAACGATGACGACGATCACGATGACGACGAGGGCTAGGACGACGAAGACGACGCAGACGACGAGGACGATGACGAGGACGACAAAGGCGACGACGACAATGACGACGACGACGACGACGACGAGGACGACGACGAGGGCAACGACGACGACGGCGATGACGACGACGACAACAACAACGACGACGTCCGCCACTGAAGATGTCCAGAGGTCTCCACAGGCTTCGGGGGGTCTCTGGAGACCTCTGGAGGCGTCGGGAGGAACTTCGAGGCCCTCGGAGACGACGACGACGACGACTACGGCGACGACGACGACGACGACAACGACGAAGACCGCCTGGGAAAATCTCCAGAGGTCTCCAGACAAATCAGGAGATCCCCGAGGCCTCTAAAGGCGTCTGCAGGCCCTTCGAAGCCCTCGGAGACGACGACGACGACGAGGGCGAAGACGACGACGACGACAACGATAACGACGATGACGATAACGACGACGACGAAGACTGCGACGACGAGGACGAAACCGCCGACGACGACGCGATCAAGACACCACGACGACATCGTTGGGGACCACGACGACGAGAGCGACGACGAGGACGACGCCACCACCGCTGAGGACGACGACGACAACAGGACGACGACGGTGACGGTGACGGTGAGGGTGAGACCGACGACGACGACAACGACGACGACGACGGCGACGGCGTCGGCGACGGCGACGACGGCGACGGCCGCCTCTGGAGGCGTCCGTAGGCTATCCGATGCTCGTTTACATCACACCATGCCTGTGAGCATGGCTCCATCGCTGTTGGGGGGCACGTTCGTTATCGTGACGAGGCGGGGCGGACCCCAAAAGGTTTGCCAGGTAGTTCGCTCATATAGAGAAGCTCTACAAGCAGACTTTTGGAGGTCCGCGCGGATTCCTCGTATCGGCGCTGGCTCCCCCTCCCTGGCGCGCTTCGCGCGCCAGGGACGGCGCAAGAGGCGCCGCCAGGGGGGCCCCAGCGCCGATTCGAGGAACCCGCGCAGACCTCGGAGATTTTATGTTTCTGTCGATGTTGGTTCCCCCAGTACTAAGCGTTCGTGGTCAACACCGAACCCCATTGCAAACTTCGAGCTGCCGATGCCAATACACCATACCGGCGCCGCGCGGACAACCCCACAACGGAGTGCTTCTGCCGGGGCAGCCGTTGACCGCTACAGAATGCCAACCTTCCTCCTCCGTCCTCCTCCTCCACCTCCCTCCTCCCTCCTCCGGCGTGCGCAGACCCTCCCTCCCTCCGCCTCCTCCTCCCACCCCCTTCCTCCTCCCACTTCCCCCTCCCTCCTTCTCCCTCCTCCTGGTGCTGCCCCACCTCTTCGCTCCGCCTGCAAGAACAAAAGGCACGACCCACAGAACTCTCCGGTGCGTTATTGCCCACACATCGAGGGGAATCCATCCGTGGCGACGATCAACCACCAAAGCTCCTCCTCCTTCCCTTATCCTCCTCCTCCTCCTCGTCCTCCCGTGCGCGCAGGAACGCGCGGGCTAGGGCAGGAGGTGGAGGAGGGAGCGTGAGAAGGAGGAGGATGTGGAGGAGGATGTGGAGGCGGAGGTGGCAGCAGGAATCGAGAATTGAGGTTTTGGACGCTACCAACTTTCATCGTCCTCCTGCGCCTCCCCCCCCCCGTTCCTCTTCCTCCTCCCCCTTGTTCCTCCCTCCCCCTCGTTCGAGATTCCTCCCCTCCCCCTCCCCGCTCCCAGCTCCCTCCAAGACTCCGCTGGGCCTCAGTCACGTGCGCGCCGGCCGCCTCCCAACTGGGCGGAAGTCGCCTGCCGGTCGTCGTCGTCGACGTCGACGTCGTCGCGTCGCCGCCGTCGTCATCGATCTTCAAATCGAGATTCGAGGATTGAAATAATCGGGTGGCCTTGGGGGTCCTTTCGGGCCTCCATGAGGCTTCTCGTCACCTCGGCTGGATCCGCCTCGAAATCTGGATCAGGACCCGCGCTAGGTCAGGTCAGGAAGTTCGTAGTCGTCAGCGACGTCGAGGATCGAGGATCGAGGTTCGGGGGTCGAGGTTTTCTGACATTTCTTCGCTTTTGCTGTACCTCGGGAGGCCTTGAGAGGCCTCCGTCGTCGTCATCGTCGTCGTCGTCATCGTCGTCCTCGTCGTCTCTTCAAGCCGTGCGTGCGAGACCGCGCGGGGGGAGGAGGAGGGGTAGGAGGAGGGAAGATGGGTGAAGAGGAGGAAGGTAGGAATATACAGCCATAGAGAACGACCGACGACGGCAAGGCGACCACGAAATCCTTGGTCATGATCTACTGCCTAGGCAACAGTCAGCACATAGTGCAGAACATGCAAATGCGACCTTGCCGCTGCAAATCCAACCAACTAACGGATAACAAAGCTGAGACACTCCTGGCTTGAGAAGAACCTGATGAATCCACTGTGTCTAAAGTAACCTCTGCCGACAAAGCGGCAAGATACGAAAGGTGACGAGGACAGAGCGAGGGAGGATGAGGACGACGAGGGGAACGTAAAAGGGGAAGGAGAACAACGAGGAGGACGACAAGGATAAATCCACGTACCCTGGCGGGACTAGTTGGTGCAACCACATCACTGGTTACTCGATTGGTGGGGTAGGAGGGCAGACTCCCTCGCCTGAAGTGTGATGCGATATGTGCCGAAACGTTGCGGTTGATGCAGTGTTTCGCAGCGCGCTGTATGGAATGTCTGGAAACTTGACGCCCCGAGATCGTGGGCATGAGCTCTCGAAATCTCTTCATTAAATGACGATTCCGAGCCTACAAGGAGGAGGATTAGGACGAGTAGGAAGAAGAGAAGGAAAAAGCAAGGGAGGATGACGCAGAGGAGGAATGAGTTTGGAGAGAAGGGAGGAAGAGGGGAATCAGAAGGCTGCTGCTTTTGTTTCAACTCCGGTGGCCCCCAACGGTCCTCTGGAGACGTCTGGGGGGCCTCCGGAGACCGGCGGGAACGCTGAGCGGGGGAGGAGGGATGAGCTCATGAGGCGTTGAACATACTCCTGGGATGAGTTTACGAGGAGGTATGTGCTTGGGATGATTAGCGGAGATAAGCTTCGGAGGAGGCTTTGGATGAGGCTTCGGAGAGGGACTTGCTTGATGCGACAGAGTCTTAGGAAGGGGTGGGCCGAGGTTGGATGAACTTGGGACTCAGGAAGAAGGATGAGCTTAAGCGGGGCCAGCAAGGCACTGAGAGGGTTGACGTGAGGCTGCTCAGTGGTGTGTACGACATGGATGTGGAACACACGTTGCAGTGGCGGGGGCCGTGCGAGAAGCCAGCGCTGCGGTGATGATATTCGATTCCGCGGCTGTCCTCTGTGTCGTCAATACGCCATGGCCATGGCTGAGGCATTGGGTTCCAACTGGCAAACATGGGGGTGCTCACCTTCCCTTACCACCCAACCTCCCCCTACCACCGAACTGTCGGTAATCCGCTATACGAACGACTTGCATGTGAAGTGGGATTCGACAAGGCCGCCCGCCCTCGCCGTTGAGGTTCGCTCTTGCATCGAAGAACCTGCTGCGAATCATCAGCCTGCGACGCCGTGCTGCTACTCTTCGCGTTTTCACCGCCGAAGACACAGCGACTGCACTATGGTCTTAAAGACGGGACTACTTGCGGAAGTCCAAAATATCCGAGCCGATGTCCACTATATGACCGGATGTGCAGACGATACCAATCATTCCGCTGTGGGACACTGACGCCACTTAACTCAAGCGAGCAACGGCGGGGGATAAGAATAAAGTCGAAAACCTGGGCAACAAAGGGGGGCCGTTTTGGCGTCGTCTTGGGAAAAAGGCAAAACCGACATATCATTGAACAAACCGACTGTGCAATTTGAGGAATGCATGTTGAGGAATGCATACCAGGGAGGGAGGAGGGGGAGAAGGAGGAGAAAAAGGAGGAGGAGGAAGAGGAGGAGGAGGAGAGGAGGTCAGGCGACAGAAAGGACGGAGGGAGGAAAGAGCGAAAAGGGAGTATATAGGGGGATGGAGAAGGAGGCGTGCCCAGGAGTGTCCTGGGCGCCAGAGTCCACGTGGCCTGAGACTCTACAAAGCACCTGGAACCATCCGCGACGTATACGGCAGGTGGCAGCATCCAACATGGGGCCGCTGGCCTCTTGTAGCCTGGGAACAAGTCCCTTTTCATTATCTGGAGGTTCTCCAAACCCTTCTTGGAGCGTTCGGTGTACTCCTGAATTAACTGCCTGGGATCCACGGTGGCAGTGCGACCTCGCGCAGAATAGAAGTAGAGTGATTGCCAGAGCCAGAAGCGCAGACAGTGACTCGGATGATCAACGCCCCCCCATCGCCGCCCCCCTCGCCCGAACAACCCCATGGCCGATCGCATCCTGAGCCGAGCCGAGGTCAACGGCTGGGCAGGGCTGGTCACGCGCCTCTAGCATTCCAGCCGGGGGCAACATTCCTGTACAAAGCAAACAAATCCACTTTCGGCCAGTCATGCTTAAGCAATGCGAGCTGCGTGAGAGAGCACCTTGAAAGTCAATGGTTTTCGGACGGCCCGACTTCGGCCGCTCCGCGGTCCACGGGGCCAAACAGATGGAGTCCGCCAGCGACTGGGCGGCCCGCTGGCGAGCCAAAAAACAAGTGGCGTCCCAACGATCAGTGTCAGGCACACGCTGGCCCTGGTGGCAATGTCGCAAGGCGCATGGGCAGCCTCGTAGGCGAACTCATTGGCTGCGTCGTTGCCAGCCGCGAGGAGAGCCTCGCCCTCTGAAAGAGGGGGCCCATGGGATCAACATGGGAGGGGGCCGCGTCAAGACAATCCCATCCTCGGGGCCCTTTACAAATAGACAAATTCGATACCATAGATCGGAATTGACGCCTTCACTGCGAATCAAACGGCGGCGGCGCTGGCCTTCCAACAAGGGCTCCATGTCGGTGACATACTCGACGTGGCCTGGGATGTTACGCAAGGCGTTCTCAGATGCCAGAACCTCAGCCCTCGGGGCCGTCTGGCGTCGGCCCGTCACAGTGGAGGCCCAGCCCTTACGGTGAGACCACGCACTACCATCTCAAGCCGCCGACCACCGTGGCCGCGCCGGCACGTCGGCGACGGGTATCGGATTTGAAATCTCCTCCAGGGCCATCACCCCCTACCCTCACGAACCCAGAGCGGGCCCTGGCAGCGACGGTGGCGTCGGGACCAAGACTCGACGACGACGACCCCACCTCCCACGCAGGGCAGGTTCAAGATGCGGGAGGGGCACCCCTCAGCCACAAAGCTGGATTCGCCTCGCGCCCGCGGGCCTGACGGCAAAAGGGGGCCGATTGGTTGAACGCCCAGTGATTGCGACTCTCGTGGCGCTCCCACACGCGATGAAATAACATTTCGAGCGCGGCCCCGCTTTTAAGACATACGGTTGGGACCTCGTGTCCCGCGTCGTGCTGTCAGGAATGGGTCCACTGCGCTCCTGACGCGACAGGGGCCAGGAGCCCTACATGGTCGCTCGTCACACTGCTCCAGCCTGCGGCCCTCTTGGCGGAGGGGGGTGGAGGTCAGCCCCCCTGACGAGGTCCTCGCCGCGTGAGTGGCGAGAGGCCAGCTCGCACATCGTCCTTGAAATCCGCAGTGGGCTCCGAAACATCGAAATCGCCCTCGAGGCGCCCGACGCGGTCGCGATCAGGAAAGCGCCGCGCCTCGAACTGGCCCAAGGCCGCGCCGTTCCACGTGAAACAGCGGTTTCCAACCAGCGTGCAGCAGCGTGGCGACAACGGCGCCGATCGGCCCTCGGACCCGACGCCAACGAAGAGGAGTCATTATATCGTGCCAGCCTCGGATGCGACGCCACGCTCGCGTCGTCCGCACGCGCCTGGAGCTTGACGGACATCCCGCTGACTGAGCAACCTGACGTCTGAAACGCCGAATGGAAGATGTCGCGAGCCCCATGGCCTGATGACCGTGCACGGCTTGGGGAAGGGCACCTGGGGCCAACGCCCCTGAGACACCTTGGCCGCCCCAACGCGCCGACGCATGCGCATAATGCGCTGCGCACGTGGCCCCGTCTTCCTGCGGCGGTCCGCGAGCTTCTTCGCCGCCCGACGAGCGCCCCCCCTCGCGTCGCGCCCGAGATCCACCGCCTGTGCGCCCAAGGAAGCTGGGGCGCCCACATCGCGGAGACTGGCGAGGGTGCGCTCGCCCGCGCGGGGACAGGGTGCAATGGCCTTGGTCTTGGCCGACGCGGGCAGGTCACGCAAGGCAAGCGATCTGGCGAACGATTTGCCCGCCTGGGAAAGCTGGGGGACAACGCCCTCCTCAGCACCTAACGTTCGCGCCACGGCGCCACCACAATGGCCCAGAGCCACGAGGGGAAGACCCGGGCCCGAACGCCAGAGGCAGCATGGGCCGCCGACGAGATCGGGCCAAAGAAAACTTTGGCGAGTGTGTCACCGCGCGCCGAGCCAGCCACGGTCGATCTCGTGGTGAGGGTTCACGCAGGAACAACACTCATGGACATCAGATCCTGGGAACGGAAAACATCTGAACCTCGAATGTCGAATGGGGCAATGATGGGCGGAAAGCCCTGCCGGACAGAAGCGCGCATGAGCAGCAACGCGCTCATGCGATCGTGAACTTTCCCGAGGTCGAGAACGATGGATGCAGACGCGAATCCAGGCTGATGGTAAGATTCGTCGAACATCGCCCTCTGAAGCGCGGCTCTCATGGCCGACGACCCTCGAATGGCCGCGCCCCAAAATTCACCGAGGTCCTTGGACCATTGATCCGCGATGGGGCCCCAAGTTTTCGACTGCGCCACCAAGTAAGTCGGCGGCGCACATATGGCGCGATCACATCCTCACGGCTTTGATGGAAATGGTAGCCCCAATCGTAAGTGGGAGCTGCAGAAGCCAAGATCTCTTTTCCTCCGCGGCTCGCAGCACATCCCGACATGATGCCTGCCCTCGGTCGACAGCTTCTGAATGTCCAGAGGGCCGATGACATCCGCGCCTCGGGCCTTGCTGGGCAACGTCCTGGGTGCAGAGCTGAGGATGTCGTCGTCGTCGTCGCCCGCAGCGTCGATGGGGGCGGCCCAGCCCGCTGCAGAAATCCGCCCCATCAGCACGAATATCAGTCCACAGCTCTCTCCCACTGCCCAGCTCGCGCTCCATCGGGGCGCCCGGGTCGCGGCGGCACCCTCGGGCCCCGCAGGGGGCGGGCGCCCCCAGCGGAACAGGGGTGGGTGGGTCACGAACAACGCGACGCACCGGCGAGGGCATTGTGCGCCGGCACACTCGGGCCCACTTTAGCGCAGGCGGCGCCAGCCGAGGATATGGCGCGCCCCAGCGCTCTGGGTGTCTATCTCTCCGTAGACTCGAGGAGCGGCTCCAGATCCTCTGCTGCCATCGGAGGGCCCCACATGATCATGACTCGGTTGAACCACTCGTCGATCTCCGCTGCGGTGGCCTTCGGGCCGAACATCTTGGCCCGCGGCTGGGCCTCCTCTTGGTCAATCATATTGCGCATTGGTGTGATGAGTAGAGGGACTGCCGCGGCTCATCGGTACAACGGCGGCGCGAGGCCGCAAAACGAGTGACGACTGATAAGCGCGCCCGCCAGGGCTCCACAACTAGGTTGCGCATGTGCGATCTTCCTGGCGACGGCTGGAGCTTCTTTCCTTTGCGCCCATGTATCTGGGCACGGCCGCGGAATGCGGACGTGTGCTGAGCCTCGACGCCCTCGGCGTCTAAGATGGCCCCCTCCATGGCCATCGCCCATCGCGAGATGGCTGGAGTGACCTCATGCGCGCTGACGACGGCGTATGTGGCAGCGGCTCATGCAGGAGAACAACGCCGCAACTCCGCCGAGGACGGAATCGCAACAATGGCCGCCGCTCGGGCCTATGATTCTGCGCCGACATGGAAAGGCACCTGCTCTGCACTCTGCGGAGTCTCCTTCTCGGGGGGGATTCACGTATCAAGGCCTCCTGCTAATCTGCGTCGAGGCGTGCGCGCCTGCGGCCACGGGCCTCATCGCGGCGCCGTGAGCTCTCGCGGTCAGAGACAGCGCCCCACATTGGCTGGGGCCGCTGGGGCAACTCCTCGGGGGCAGCGCGCACCTGGTGCCACCGGCCAACGCAGCCCGACAATGCTTCAACATCTAAGGCCACGCGCGTCTTCCAGGGGTCCCGCGTGAAGGCGCGCGCCTTGAGCTGCTCGACACAGCTCCTCTTCGCCGCGAGATAGCCAATAAAGGGGCCGCTGCCCAGGGCGCAGGCCGTCTGGCAGTCGCGAAGCAACGCGGCCTCGCCGCCCCAAACTTCATGGACACTGCTCCTGGCAACAGTGGACGGGTCCATATTCCTCGTTTGGCGGCGGCGCCCCCGCGACGCGGCTGCGAAGCGGCGCTCGTGATCGATCCGCCCGCGACCTCGCGGGCCCGCGGGCAACAGGGCCAACGCCCGACGCGGCCGCGGGGCGCCCGCCATCTTCCAACCGCCCTGGGAAAGGGTTGGCTCGGGCAGCCCCCATTCCGCAAGCCAGCGCGCGAGCCTCCGCGAAGGCGACCGTCTCGAAGAAAGCGCCAGCACCGCGCGCGAAGGAAACTGGCAAACAGCCCCCGAGATGAGCCAGAGTCTGGGTTGGATCTGGGGCTGGGCCAGCGCAAGACGCGGCTGGGCGAATGAACGCGGGTCTGGAGGAGGCTTCTCCGCTCGAGCCTCTGACTGCTCCCTCTCTACCTTGATGGCCTGCTCAAAGTCATCGACTGGGTCGTAGTCATCGCGGCCCATGGCCGAGGTCTGATTATGGCGAAGGCCGTCTGCCATAGCGGCCTGGGCCTGATCCCGGCAAACCGGTGACGTCGATCCCAACTCGCCAGTCGGGGCGAGCGCTCTAGCCCGATCCCGGCAACGCAGCGGCGGCGAACCCGACTCGAATATCGGGGTTTGCGATCCAACGCCGTCTTGAATGCCTGGCGACGGCGGCCCCGACCCGAAGGGCATCGGGATTTGCGATCTAACGCCGAGAGGGCCAGAGCAGAACTGCGACGACGTGCCCGATTCGAGGAGCATCGGGATTTGCGTTCCCCGCGGCCACTAGAGGGCACGTGGAAATCGGAGAAGGCGCCGAGGGCGGGGCGCGCGTGGCCATCAACGAGGGCGGCGTCGCCTGCCATCGCGCGCCGCGGCTCCTCCCCCTGCTCGGCCCGCTCGAAGCTCCGGGCGCCCCCCTCCTGGGGCGCACGGGGGGCGAAGGCCTGGGGCGAGCGCGGGGGGGGCGGCCGCGGCCGTGCCGACCGCGCCAGCAGCGGCGCCGCGCGCTGGCGACCGCCATGGAATAGCTGCGGTCGAAGTAGGGCCGCCCTTGCCATCTTCGTCGGCCGCGGCCAAGGGGGGCCTCCGTAGCCGGCCTGGCCGTCGCGCCCAGGAAGAATGCTGCGTTTGGCCGGCCGCGGCGAGGAGCTCGAAATGAACGCCGGCCGCGGCGCGAGAAAGGACTCCCGCGGCTAACAACCCGCAGCCCCTCTCAAGTAGGGCCCTCCGAAACGGGGGAGCTCGGCGACGAACTCGGGCGCGGCAGCTGCTCGCCTGGGTCCGGTCGAAAATCTTGACAGCCTCGACTATGGATGCCGAGTGGCGGCCCAGCTCCGCCCCCCAGGCCTTGCAACCCGTCTGGGAGAAGGGGGGGGCGCAGCATGCCGCGGCGGCTGTCGGAGCGAATGCGGCGGCGGCCCCGCGGGGCCGAGGCGCAGATGTCGCGCGCCACGTCCATCTAAACGATGGCAGCATTGTCGCGCCCCGCCGCCTGCAAGGCCCCAGCCGTGAGACGACTGCAACTGCGACGAGCGAGCCAAGCCGGCGCGTACTCGACGCGCAGAGCCATCCAATCGGCTGAGCCGGCTTCCTCGCAAGGTCCGCGAGCAGGTCCGCGGCCGCATCTCCAGTGGCTGCCCCTGCCAGACGGCGCGGCGACGCACTGGACCTTGGTCCTTGACCCGCCGCGCCACGGGCAGCCTCTCGCTGAAGAGAGGGCGCGGAGTCGGCCCCGGCGGCTGGCCTCGGCGCGGGCGGCGGCGCGCGGGGCCCCGGGCCTGCTGAGGTCGCGGACAAGGGGCCCGCGGCAGTCTGCCACGGGGGCAGTGGCAGGACTGCCAGAGGCAGGAGCTCGAGGGGCCTCGACGCCGCTTGGCCCGGGGCCTGGCGCGCAGCTTCTTGGCTTGCTCGCGGAGCTGGGCGGTCTGCTCTCCGGCGGGCCCCGAGACCCCTTGCACCTTCTGCTGCGCGCCGGTGGCGAGCTCGCTCTCGACGCGAGTCCGCTCGCCCTTGTCGGCGCCCTCGAACTCGAGGCCCTCCAGGTCGAAGAGGGGGTCGTCGGCGATCTGCAGCGTGCCTGCGTCGACGAGGGTCAGGTTGATGGCCGAAGAAACGGATGTCTTGGCCTGCTCCTCGAGGGCACCCTGAGGCCAAGCCCGACCGACCCCCTCCGCGTCGAGTCGCGCTCGCAACTCTCGGAAAGAAAGGGCTGTTTGGCTTCCGCTTCGCGCCTGGATCTTCGCGTGTTCGAGCGTACTCTTGCGTGGGGCAATGTGATTTCGGCAATATCGGGCAGTTCTGTCTCGACGTCAAAGCTGGGCAACCTTGCAGGTGCAACGCGCATGTAAACATGCAGCCGCAATCGCGAGCGCACAATTTGCTTCCAAACTGGTTGGTGCGATTTTCGGGGGCCCCCTGCTACTGACGGAATAAAAGGTTTTTCGCTCGCGCGAATCCGCTTCGAATGGTGCGCGCGTTGGCTACTTCTGGGCAGGCAAACGTCGTCGCGTTTGTCGTCTTCTTTGTCTTATATATATATAACTACGTATTGATACGATTATAAGTATTATTATTATTACTAAATGAATAGTCGTCTTCTGCTTCTTCTTTTTCTCCTTCTCCTTCAGGGCCTGGCTGGGGGCGCGCGTGTGGAAGCCCGTCGGAAGGCCCTGGGGGCCCCGCCGCGAGGGGCCCGCGGCGTCGCGTGGGGGTCCGTCGCCGCGGGGCCCACAGGTGGCGCCGGTCGTGTGGGGGCCTGGGAGAGGGGTCCCAGAGGCCCCCTCGCTGGGGGGCCGCGGCGTCGTGGGGGCACGTCGCCGCGGCGGCCAAGTGTGTGGTTGGTCTTGGCTTCGCGGAGAATAAATTTTGAACATGTGAAAATGGGTTTCTCCAGTCAATGTCCCGTTGCTTTGTGTCCATTCACCGGACTGGGGGGCCCGCGGCGTCGTGGGGGCCCGTCGCCGCGGGGCCCAAGGGTGGCGCCGGTCTTGGTTGCGCAGAGATGCGACAACGCTGACAATCAAAAAACCTGCGCCGGCTTCTTCATCGAATGCTTCGTTTAACTTGTTATACTGTCCCGTCCGGGGAGGCATTTTGCGGCGCCGGTCTTGGCTGCGCAGGAACACGCGCTCAAAACCAAATCAACAAATCGGTATATGCGGGGGGGTTCTTCTATTTCCATGTTATAGCGCGCCGTGCCGAGGCCACAGCAATCCTTCACTCCTATCCGCACTGACGGGGGGCACGGTGATATTTGTGTGATATGGGGATCGTATTTTCCAACGATAATGTCCGCAGCCTCGGCCTGCGGCATTCACAACTTTCGTGACGGCGGTTGTCTGCTTTTTCGTTGTTATGCCGTTGCTGTTGGGTACGTGTGGCGTGCATGTCTTCGGCTGGTGGAAGTGATTGTCGTCAATCGCTCCCTTTGATTGTTCGTAGACATCACGCTTGGCCAATGATTGCGGTCGCGATCTCACGGTGCGCGCGGGCGCTGCTGGAGGATAGTTACGCGGGCCAACTGCAAATACATGAGCGCAGCGCTTCTGCATAATTCGGTGAACGCGGGGCCTGTTCCTTTCGTCGTGTTTCTCTTCCACGAGTGGGCGCTGCTCTTCCATGCGCTCGCCCGGATCTTCGACGTGGCCGGGGGCGCCGTGGAGTTCAGGAGGCAGATGAGGAGCATGTGTAGCCAATGTTCCACGAATTCTTGGACGTGAGCAGCATCGTGCAGGTAGCGGAAGGCAGCGTGTGACCGCATCCACTCTGCAGGATCATATCCCTGACGGCCGGCTCGGTGCCGCGAAAGCCCGAGTACTGGAACAAAACGCGGATCGTCGCATCTAGGGTAGCAGGAAAAGGGAAGTGCGGGCGGAGGCAGAGGAAGAGCGAGGTTTGAAACAAATCCATGGAGAAAGCCCCGGATCACAGGTCATCGCGTGGTCGTTGGGGACCAAACATATTGAGCCGAAGCGGGCACGGACGGACGAGGAGGAGGAGGAGGAGGCGGAGGCGGAAGCCGTTTGCCCACTCGGGGTGGGGCGGGCGACGCCCCGCGCGTGGGCGGGCGGCAGCGCGGCGGCCGCGATAGGGGCTGCAGCAAGGGGGAGGGCCCCCCACACCCCTTGCAGCGGCGGCGGCCCCTGGCGGCAGCCCGCGGTGGGCCAGGCGCTGCGCGGAGGCGCTCCCGTGGCAGACCGCCCACCAGGCACAGGCAGGCCAGACGGCCAAGCGCCCCGAGGGCGCTGCGCACCGTCGTCGCAGGCGACAGCGTGCACAGGCCAGGATCCTGCTGAGAGTCACGAAGGCCAAGAAATTGCTGAGTGCGCTCCACTCGGCGCAGCGCCCACCCTTCGAGATGACGACGAAAGGCGGAGGACGAGGAGCTGCAGCAGATCGAGCAGGAAGTACTCCAAACTGGAAATGTATATCTTGTGGGATTATAAATCACGGTGATGAGCGGTGTCGCAATCGAAAGTGTGGAATTTCATATCGGCAACACTGTCAGAGAGTCCACGATGACGATCTGAGGTCGAAGGACGCAGCCAAGTTGAAGGAGGATTGCAAACAATGTATCCAGGAGATGATGATGTGTACCACGGACTATGCCAAGAACAGCCAGATATATCGCACGCCTCCAACAAGCCAGAGCGCTTTGACGCGCCACCGCGGTGAGTTACAATCCAGGTTGACGACTCTGGCCGATATTGCGTTGAAAGGAAAGGAGGCGATGACGAGTACACATGCACAGCAGAAAGAAATGACAATCCTGAAGTATATGTTGTGGGAAATGAAATCACAGTCAGCCAGAGAGAAAGAAGCTCGGGATGGTCTACAAAGATCTACCAACAAATTAGAGGCTCTCAAGAAGCAGCAGGCATCGATCGAGACGGACATTCTGCTGGAGCAGGAAACAATCTTGCACTGGAAAGATCTTGAGCACGAGGCCAAAGAAGGAGGCGATCGCTCACCACCTGGAGATGAAGACATCGGTCATGATCGTAGAAGAGCACTAGCGGTGTCGGTGCCCAAGGACCTCATCAATGCCAAAGAAGAGGTACCGCCTCCACCGCCTCCTCCGCCACCCCCACCAAGCACGAAGGCACCGCAGTTGGCTCCAGCGACTTCTTCGAGACTTCCATCATCATGTCCGACAGTTGGGCTACAAGCGACGCCGATAGTTTATGGAAAGTATATAAGAGGCCATTCATCCACAGCACTGCACAGCTATATTCCAAGTGCGGGTGCTGTGACACAGCTCGGCGCGCAGAACCCAGGGCAACATGCGGCCAGAATTGCGTGCAGAGAGGTGACATCGATCCAATCGTCTACTCCAGGGTCTACTCCACCAGCATTCACGGAGGAGGTCGAGCAAGTACGTCGTGGAATGAATGAGTTACGCGAACTACAGGAAGAAGATAAGCAGCAGCTAGCAGAAGGCAGGCGACGCGAAGAAGCTCAAGAACAACATCGCCTGCAGGCCCAACAGCGTGAGACGCAAGTTGAGTTCAAAGAAAGACAGGCGAGAACGACAGCGGCACATCATCATGGTCTGGAGCTTCGAGAGCAACAAAGACGATTTGCAGCATATCGGCAACAAGTACTCCAAGACCAAGCAGAAAGAGAAGCCAAGTACAAATGTGAATTAGAACAGTACCAGCAAACGATGGAAGCTCAAAGGATACAGGCTGAACATCTTCGGCCGGAACAACAGGCTCGGAGTGATGCGATGATGGTCTCCCGCATGCAGGTATTTCAGGAAGAAGCTGTTCGTGAATTACAAAGCAGGCGAAATGAAATGGACACATACTACAAACAAAAGTGGGATCTTCTTGCTAGCGAGCAGCAGGCAGCAAGTGTGCAAGCAGTGGCAGCTCTGCGAGAGGCGGAGAACAAGTATCAGACATGGGCGACCGAGTTGTATGCAGCACAGCAGGCGAGCAAGAAGCTATTGCAGGCTTGGCTCCAAATACAGCAGATACTTGCTCGGCCCCCCAGCCATCACAGGCTACAGCCAGTATGCCAACTACGGTATCTGGAGTATTGGGAGCAGAACGTGCCCGCTCAGCTTCAAGAGTGCCAATGGTTCAATTGAAAGACGTGAGGATTGTGCCGCATGTTACACCTTCGCGACAGACACAAAGGCAATCGCATGGATACCCATACCCTGAACCGTCACCGGCAACGATTGAGCCACCAGCATCATCGGTGACTCGAAAGCGGCACGACGCTGAACTGGCAGCTGAGGAGGAACGAATACTGCGGCAGCAAGAAGAAGACGAAATTGCCTACAGTGAATATCTTAAGGAGAGGCCAGCATACTTGGACGATGAACTGACGAGGACCCAGAACGACGATGAAGAGGAAAAACGCGTTAATCTTTGGATGATGGATGAAGACGATGCAGCGAGACGTGATATTGAAGAGCTGCAAAGGCTTCAAGATGATCAGCTTCGAGCTGCTCTGGAACAGTCCATAGCCCAGGTTAATGCGCAGCCCTCAACGGAATCACATATGATCTATACGCCGAGGAAGCCAGGCCAACACGTTGCAGAGGGCCTGGGCATGTCTGGTATTTCGGATGGGGACGAGAGCGGGCAGTGCGATACTCCTCCTTTCGTTTGCAAAATTTGTGGACAACTGGATGCACATGGGGAGCAGCATTGTGTGATTTGCGGACCCCCTAAGCCATCGGCGACATCCCTCCATCTTGAAGGGGCTGATCAGGTTACGGCAATTGATTCTCCAGCAGTTATCGAGGTTGCTGAAAGCCCAGTGGTGACGCGCTCCGCGCTGGACAGGCAAGTCCATCCACCAGATGAGGCACAGGCAGAGTTTGACATGCACCTTGGCGACGATGAAGGATATCAAGCCATGCTGCGAGAAGAAGCGGAGGCAGAGCTCAGAGCGATACGTGAAGAAGATTAACTCCGAGATCTGGAACATTATGAAGAATGGCAACGAGATCAGGTTCTCATGGTCAACGCGAACATGCTGCAAGACGTGAATGTCTCGTGGGGGAAGAAGCAGATGTTGAAGGACCTGGGGGCTCCTCGGCAGCAGAGGCCACGGACAGAAGTACTATGCACAAGACCCCACCGAGGAAGACTACGCGTACAAGTAAGAACCCTTTGCGACCTGGCCACGCCAGCTCGAGTCTTACCAGGCGTCACGGCTCACGGGGTGAAGCAGCGACTCTGCTAGGCGATGGGTCCACGCCAAATGCACGCCAGGACAGGTCGTCGTCGGGAGGTCACCCAGGTGGTGTTTCTGCATAAGACGGCCTACTTAATGACGGTGCTGATGGACCTTTACCTGGCGACGATCAGTTGCAGCAGCTCCCCTAGGGGAGCTCAGCCCCGCCGTGCCTTACACGGCTGGAGCACAGGGGGGCAGAGCACATGACAGCCAATCAGCATTCATAAGAGCTCCTACACCGCCTACGTCCAGAGCGACTGGGGCCAGGCGGCATCTTCTCTCACAAAGTCCTAGTATCTTACCGACACTAGCACATACTGCTCAACGCGCAACGGCGCGCATTTCACCATCATTGGTCTCGGTCAGCGCGGACTCCGACACCATTGACCTTCTCTCCCCTGAACCAGCTGTCGAACGACACGGTCAGGGGGATGAGCTAAGTGGACAGCACCTACCTACGGTACGGTGCAACATACCTTTGCCAGTCTCTGTTCTTCATGTTCAACAGGGTTGGCACATCAGGCTACGGCGTGATCTTGCTGGTTTGGTACTGCATCAGCATGCCCCGCTAGCCCTCCGCTATGCGACGCCGCACGTGTTGCCAGTGGAGCACTACACCATCTTCTGCGACGGCTCGTACTGGGACGACGACCCTGGCCAAAGTGCATGGGCTTGTGCAGTCATATCGGGCAGTGCCGAATCGGAGCGCTTCGAAGTTTTTTTTTTTTTTTTTTTTTTTTTTTTTTTTTTTTTTTTTTTTTCTCTCTCAACTCGTTGATCAGGGGCTGCGTGAATTTCGACATTCCTGACGAGGCCATATCCAGCGTCGCAGTAGAGACGGCAGGGTTGTTGTGGGCGATCCTCTACTCCCTGCAGGTCTCGTGGCAGTTTCCCGTGGAAATTATCTGCGACTGCCTCCCCGCCCTGACGACTACGTCCCCAGGGCTTTCGCAGAGGGGCAGCTTGACTGAGCTCACTGCGCTGGTGT
This sequence comes from Prorocentrum cordatum, assembly GCA_963575745.1. NCBI lineage: Eukaryota > Dinophyceae > Prorocentrales > Prorocentraceae > Prorocentrum > Prorocentrum cordatum. Next base: position 216,277 of record CAUYUJ010016985.1, read on the forward strand.
ACGCACACGTGTCTCGCGTGCGACCATTCAGGCTTACTCACACGGGAGGTCATGAGGGCAGCCCATGGAATGAGTTATGTGATGTATTGGCTAAGAGTGCGAAGACGAGACCGCCACCACCACTACCACAGTTGATGGTGCAGAACATGCAGCGCGAGATTGGCGCGCAGTGGGCGTTTCTACGAGACCCGCACCACCCTGACCGACATGCATACCCTCCTGCCGGCAGCAGCGGTCTCTACGCAGACCCGAAGGTGCAGACGGTTACCATCAACGACACACCCGCGCGGACGATAGTGACTCGCAAGTACCAGCTCGACATCAAGGTGGCCGCGTTGAATTGCCAGCGAGCGGCAATGGGTGACACAGGAGACCCAGTACAACCGATGCGGGCCCAACTTCTCCGTTGCCAGTTTCGTGATCAAGGGCTACATATCGTAGGCTGCCAAGAAGCACCTGCACCAGCAGATGCGGCGGTACTTGACGGATACCTGACCATCGGGACAGGCGGGAAACGGAAACTTGGAGGCGCGCTGCTACTTGACACGGTGAAGCCCTATGGGTCGGGGCCTGCTGGGCCAAGATGTTTCAAGAAGTCTGACGTCCGAGTATTACATTCTAGTGAGCGCATCCTCATGTGTAAGGTACGGGTCTTTGGCGAGCATGAGATTGTGCACATTGCCCACGCAGTCAACCTGGGGCACCCTACACTGGATTACAAGAAATGGTGGAGCCAGTTCGACGAGTGTCTGATGAAATGGCCTCCTACTATGATTCTGGGCGACTTCAATGCACACCTTGGCCAGCGACCTCGTACTGCACTACGACAGGGCAGCCACGAAGGTATCGGTGGTCTCCTCAAAGAAGAATGTACGCCAGATGAAGACGATCTGCCAGGGCATCTAATGAGACAGGCTATACTTGACCACAAGTTGTATGTGGAATCGAGTTTCTACGAAGAAGCTTCAGGACATACGTATGTCAGCAGCGTCGGCACACTGCATAAAAAACGACCATGTGATTTCCAACGATGTCTTCCACGGGTACTGTGCATCATGCCATATCGACTACTCCATAGACACTTACACGGACACCGTTGACCATATACCCGTGATGGCGACGTTCAAGCACACGATCACTCGCGAGACTGAGAAGGGGCAAGCACGACTTCGATTAGACCAAGCCAAGCTCCATGACGACGAGTGTAGAGGCAGATTCGAAGCGGAATTATCATCACGATCGTTACCGCCATGGGAGATGGACGTAAACGACCACCAGCAGCTGACGGATACAATGGTACGCGAGGTGGCCAATACTTGCTATGGAGCGGGGCGGCTTACGCCGATCCAGCCATATATTACTTGACGATCCACTATTTCATCCAGCTGATGACAAGCCATGGGCACTGGAGGTTCGCCGTCTGCGTTTGCTCTGCTGCGCCAAGAAACATGACCCAAGGGTGACGGATGCAGAGTTCGTTGGTTATGTGCGAGAATTTCTGCACAAAACAGGCAAGATTGTGAAGGTCGCCATCCGCCAGGACCGAGTGCAACATCTTGAGCGTATTGGCGCAGAGATGGAGGAGTGTGCCAAGCGCGGGGACTCTCACCATGAATGGCGTCTTTTGAAGGTACTACTTCGCTACGGTGGCCGACCAGGAAGGACCGGCAGAAGTGTTCAACTGACGGACAGCAAGGGCCAGCTACTCGAGAATGATAAGCAAGAAGCGGCTGCGATCATTCAACATTTCGCTTTGACTGAGGACGCGGAGGTGGTGCAAACGACTCGCCTAGCAGAGATGTACAACAAGAGGCTGCACCACAGCCTGCTGAGCGACCACTTACTGCTTGACCTCGTTCCTGTCCCCTCCAGAGTCGGCAGGCTCTTTCGAGGGGTAAAGCGTCGAAAGGCACCAGGCCAAGATCAGATGTCGGGAGATTTGTTGACAGCGCACCCTGCTGCTCTGGCTCGGCACTATGCCCCAATTTTCGTCAAGACGAGCATGCGCCAACAGGAGGCATTGGCTTCGAAGCACGGCATCGTTTTCCCCCTCTTCAAAGGGAAAGGGACACCGACTTGCCTGGACAACTACCGATCAATCCTTCTCAATGGGACCATCAGCAAGCGTTGGCATCGCTTACTTCGGGACCAACTGGCTCACTATTTGCACCTCATGTTAAAGGATACACAGTGCGGTGGTAGATCACAGAGGGGGCCAGCCCAGCTGCTTCACTTGATGACTACTTTTATTCAAGCTTGTAAGACGGTTGGGAAGACGGCTATTTTGTATTTCATCGACCTGAAGGCGGCATTTTATTCTACCATTCGTTCATTGGTACTGCCAACGTGCAACGACGAGGACGACAGAAGATATATTTTACACAGCCATGACATCCCCATCGCCCTGCTTCCGATCTTCGAGCTCATCCTCTCACAGCCAGGGGCACTAGCAGAGCTGGAGGACCAACCGCATCTTCTAGCACTCCTGATTGAGGGTCGTCGAGACACTCATTTTGGTACGGCGAGGCAAGAGAACCAAGATGTTGCAAGGTCCCGTCGGGGATCGAGACCAGGCAGTTCGTTGGCCGATGCGATTTTCAATGTCTCTTTTGTAAAACCACTGAAGGCCATCGAAAATGAACTGCGCCAGCATGGTCTATCTCTCGATCTCCATGTCCCTGCTGGCAGTGAGACATTTTCATCAGGATTCGCAGTACCTGCGCTTTTGGACGTTTCCTTTGTGGACGGCGGACTATATTTACTAACACCACGTTCTACGGACGAGGCTGTTAACACAGCGGGCCTGGCGGTCGACTGCGTCCACAAGCACATGGTCACCCGCGGCTTCACGGTAAACTACCAGCGGCACAAGAGCAGTGTTATGATCATTCCAGCTGGTTCTGGTGCTCGAAATCTTACCCTTCGCTTGCAAAGCTTTCCTCATGCCAAGATCGTGACACCAGAATGGCAGGTTGAAGCTCATCTTGTGAGGGACTACAAGTACCTTGGGACCTTGGTGGACGAGGAGGCGTCGCTTGGGCCACGCATAGCGCTGGCCACCAGCAAACAGAAGTCAGCCCTTGATCCGATTCGAAGGATGACGGCACGCTTGCATCGGTTGTCTCCAGCGGCCAAAGTAAATCTATGCGATGTCCTTGCTAACGTTCATCTTCTATACCTAACTGAAGTCTGGCACGGTATGCGGCAAACACAAAGGAAGGCCCTGGAGGCTCCTAGGCTCCGCTCGTACCGCGCGGCGATCGGGAAGCAGCACCACATCGAGACGAGCGACTACACACTGGATGCCGAGATACTGTGGATGGTAAAGCGCGTCGGAATTGAGCACGTCATCAGAAGGAGGCGGCTCTTTCATTTTGGAACATTGTTCACTGCGGCACCGCCGGCGCTTTTCTTTTTGGTAGATATGATGGCATTGCAATATGATTCTTGGACATCTTTACTACTCGACGACTTTCGTTGGCTGGGCAATTTCAATATCAAAGGTGGGACTGAAGACTGGACTCTACGGCAGTGGTTCGAGTTCGCGTGCGATTCTCCCCACGAATTCAAGCTACTTGTCAACCGTGTATGGAAACGCTGGCTGCCACTGGAGCTCGACCGATTGTCGCATCAGGGATGGCTACGGCGAGTTGGGCAAGCTCAACCTGGACATCCTCTTGAAGGCCCTCAGCTGAAGCATCTTTGCTACACATGTGGCGAGACAGTGATGACTGTTGCAGCATGGCGCCGACATCAGCTTGAACATAACCCCATCGACCTGGCACAGAAGGCGGCATGGGGCAACCAATGCGGAGCATGTGGCAAGATTTTTGGCAATCGGTCATTGGTTATTAAGCATCTGCGTAAAGTTGGGAGCCGTTGTCTGTTATGGCTTGAACAACATACACCTCTACTTGACGAGGCAGAGGCACACCTTCGACGGCAGGAAGATCTACTTATTGAACGAGATCAGGCACATAGAGGATATCACAGGCTCAAAGTATTTCAGATGGTGAGATTTGAATCCATTGACGAAGCTGAAGTGCAACATTGGGGAGGGAGAGGTGATCCATATTACCCTGCACCACCGCCAACGATTCACGTGACCATGGGCGACGGTCCTATACGCTTGACAAGAACATCACTTGGTACAGTTGATGCAGTTCATATGTTGTACTACAATGATGATATGAGCGAGTGTTGCAACTGGGTCCGTCTTATCTCCAGCCACCAGGCAGCGGTCTATGTCCAGCACGAGTCTGCAGTAAACGATGACGGTGAGTGTGTTCGATGGTTGATTGGATCGACGGAGGCCGACAAGCTGATGAAGAGCATGTCTGAAGGCAGAGTTGCAGGTATTATCGCGGCACCGAAGCTATCTACGTGGAGGCGTACAGTGGTACCCTCCAGTCTCACTGAAGTTGAACGGGCTGTTCTACGAGATAGGCCACATGTGCTGGGTGCCAACTTGAGTCGAGCTGGGGACAGAGCAGTGTTGCGATCAGTGACGTCACCGTGGGGTGAACCGCGACTGCCCCCACGACTACGTGACCAAGTGATTTCTGGCGACTCTGAGTTACGATGCTTGCTCTACCTTCTTTTTGGAGCTCACGCTATGGGAGTTCCTATGGCAGTTGTTGCGCCTACAGCTCGGCTGGCGGTGGCTCTTGCAGTGGTACCAGAACTTCGAGTTGCAGTCCAACAGCGACGGGTACTTCTGCGACGGGTCCCACAGCCGGCAGTAGGCACTTCTGAGGGCATGTCAATCTTGAGCGTCCACTGCGTTTTCAATTTCGAAAGGGATCTGTCTGGGGCCCCAGCGAACCCCTCCAGGTCCCAAGGGTCGTGGTCCCTTCAGCTGTCTCTCGCCCTGGCCGAGGCCGTGATGGCCACGTCTATGGCACTTGGGAGATGGTGCTCACAGCCTAACCTCCGATCCAAGGAGGAGTCACAGGAGCTGCACTAGCGCACAGAGGTTCGGCCAGGGACCAAGTTGATGGACTTCAGGCTGTTTTGATATTCTTTGTTTTTTGTTCGTCTCGAGCTTTTCTTGGTCCCTGGTCCCGAGGCCGATGTCTTGCGTTGTGGCGCTCGTGGCGCTTGTGCATGCTCTCTTTTGTTGTGCTGGTCTCATCCTGTCGTTCTCTCCTTGCCTCATCACCGTGCTTCCTTCTCTACCATCCATTTGTGCCTCCACCCTGTGCCTTGATGTCATCCTTGCGCTGTTTTCTCGAGCCACGTGTCAGTAGTGCCGTATTTGGGCGTTTACCTGCTGTTGCCTGGCTCGCCTGACCTGTCCTGCAGTCGCTCCCCCTCGCTCCCGTCCGCCATTGCTGGGATGGCTATTTCCTGGAGGAGGTGTCTTACCTGGAGGCGGTGGGGGAGGTTTCTCGCGCTCCGCTTGCTCCCCTGCAACACTGTGCGCTCGCCGCTGCTGGACCTCCAGCAGTGCGAGCGTTTGCGCGTCGGCCCGCCGACGCGCGATTGACGCTACGAGCGCGTGCGCTCGGCAGCCTGCGCAAGAAAAGGCGGAGGCGGAGGAGAAGAGGAAGACGGATGCGGAGACCACGAGGGGGTTCAGGGGGAGTCGGCTCGTGTGCCATGCCCACTGCTGTAAGTACCGATCGTTTGTTCACCCCCCTACTTGCGCTTGGCTTCTCCGAAAATACACACGCATCCGATGTCTTGTGATTTTTGAGTGTGGGCCCCCAGACGTCCCAACCTTTTGCCCATGGTGGCTCTTCATCCTGAACATGTCAAATTGGGTCGGTGCAGAGAAAGTCCCCTCGGATCCCGCGCGCGCCCCAACGAGGAGAAGGAACTTTCTCGAGACCCACGCGGCCAGACTGATGGCGTAGGCCTCGGCCATGCATCGAGAGACGCAGCTGCAGCGCGTCAGGGAGGCGTCGGAGCTGTTTTCACTCAGCGGGCGCAAGCGAACCGAAGCAACTGCAGCCGACAGTCGGGCAACGGGCGGGCCCAAGAGCCGCTCAGAAGGTGAAATATTTCGCGGGCGTGCCGGGGTTGTGCACGAGCGTGAGGTCGCGCGGCTGCGTGGGAAGCAGCGGGCAAGGTCAGAGACCTGGGACCGTGACGCGGAAGACCTTGTAGAAATGCCTGGTGGGCATGACGTGGCCGAAGGCGCATGGGTTCGGAGGCACTTAACCTGGAACACGATGAACTGACCGCCAGGGTAAAGGAGCCTCATAGGGCGGATACACTCGGGAGTGCAGCTGACCAAAAGTGGCGAAGGGACGTGGCTAACAAAAACGGTGGTCTTGGGTGGGGGATTGAATGAACCGCTTGCGATCCGCAGCTCCTTATGCCTGAAAAACGGCTGCATGCATAAACAGACCGCGGTGCCTGGCAGCTGCAGTAGTCGGATCGAGGGATCAGCGTTCTCTGTCTCGTTGGGCGACTGTCCGATCGCCCTGCAGGGGATGCCTTGGCCAAGGCCGAAGGCCGCCGAAAGGGGAACAGCATAGAGGCCTCGGCTAGGCACCACACCTCTGAAGGAAGAGGAAGGCGAGGAGGAGGAGGGGGAGGAGGAGGAGGAGGAGGAGAAGGAGGACCAGTACAGCCCCAAAACTAATCAACGACGTTGGGATCAACCCTCCCTCTCAGCTCCCTCTTCATAGGCCCCTACAAAGACTCATTTCCACTGAGAGAAGTGCCCCGTTGGGAAGCAACCGTTTGAAATACAGTGAAACGTGCCAAAACACCGTTTTCGGGACACCAGCGCCACTAGCAGACATGAGCGTCCTGTATTGACGATCCTGAATCGTGACAGATCACCATTCCTGGGATTTCAGCACCGCGAACCAAGGTAACTGCTGCGCCCGAACAGTCCTGACCTGCCCTCAATCCGTGAAACTCATGCAACTGTGAAAACCGAATGCGCGATGCGCTAATGCGAGATCCACATGTTGGAGACGGCCCGCCCTCCATCTGCGAAACTGTTGCCAAAGTATGTTTTTATGGTAAGGGAGTCTGAGGCGAAACGCCCTGCCTACCCTTCCGACTCGCCTCGGGGTGCGACAGGGTGGAGTTCTTCATAAGGAAAAGGAATGGGTGAGGGAGAGGCGGCGGAACCCTTCCTCCTCAAAAGTGGGAGCCGCCTCTCGTCCAAGGCTGGCCCCGGGCTGCTGGGGAAGAGCCCGGCGGCCGGAGGCGCGCTGGGCTGCAGCGCTGCGGCGGCCAGCAGCTGTTCCTGCGGCGGCCGCCGCCGCCGACGTGGCCCACGCCGTCGTCGACGCCGACGTCGTCGACGATCGCCTGGCGGGCATCAGGACCCCTGAAGTCGACTAGCACGGGTGGGCTGCGCGCTGTGCTCGACATCGGGCAAAGCCGCCTGTGCAGACCGCCGCCCCCACCAGCACAAAGAAGGCACGGAAGGCAGCCCAAGGCGACCCCGATTGCTAGACCACGGAAACTGATCACGCAAGTTTCAGCTACACCTTGCCCGTGTCCACTCTGAGGCCACCCCGTCAACGCCCGCCGCCGCCCAGCAGAAAAAAAACATCCGCATACTCTGTGGGCGGTCGTCCCAGGATGGTCCCTGGACGCGCTCTCGAGTTGTTCCTCTCTTACTGGCGGCCACCTTTGGCTATCCAAGCTCGCCCATCCGAAGTGGACCTAGCCAGGTCGTCGTCAAGTCGAAAAGCCTCTTCTGTTGGATTGGGGGGAAAGGCGGTCGTGTAGTGGCGGGGGAAAGCTGGGAAGGGGGGTCCCAGGTCAGAACGCGCTCCCCCATCTTCCCACTGCGGGCCAGATTCGGGCCAGTTTGGCCTTCTTTTGGCAACATAGGCCCAAAGCGTCCAAGATGGCCCCAAGACTGCCCACGAGGCCTCCAAGACGGCCCGAGAGGGCCCCTAGAGGACTTCAACCGGCCCAAATCATTGATTTCTCATAAGTTTGCTGAAGGTTTTTTAGCGTTCTCCCCGTTTCGGCCTTCCAGCGTTCCACGAGGCCGAACAGGCTCCCAAGATCGCCCCAAGACGGCCCAATGGGCCACAAAGCGTGCCCCAACACAGCCCAAGAGGGCCCAGCACGGCCCAAGAGGCCCCCAAGACGGCTCAAGAGGGTCCCAAGAGGGGCAAAACAAACTTAATTTTCGAGCCCTCCGCCCAAGATGGCCCCCGAGCCCACATGGCACCAGAAAGCCATCAGGAAGCCCCAAGAGGCACCCAAGAGGCCCCCGAAAGCCCTCCTGCGAGAAGGGCCCCACGATGCCCCAGGCCCGTTGGTGGAATGGGCCGAAAGCCACAAGACCTGGGCCGGCACGGAAACGGAAAGAGCGCCACACACACATTAAACGAAGTTACTCACACCATCGTTCGTACTGCGAGGCTTGGCGTTGAGAGCTTGTTACGTCACCCCTCGCTCCTCCTCCTCCTCCTCCTCCTCCTCTTCCTCCTCCTCCTCCTCCTCTTTCTCCTCCTCTTTCTCCTCCCCCTCCTCCTCCTCCTCCTCCTCCTCCTCCTCCTCCTCCTCCGCCTCCGCCTCCGCCTCCGCCTCCGCCTCCGCGTCCGCCTCCGCCTCCTCTTCCTCCTCCTCCTCTCTCCCCGCCTCCCCCCTCCTCCTCCTCCTCCTCTTCCTCCTCCTCCTCCTCTCCTTCCTCCTCTTCCTCCCTCCTCCTTCTACCTCCCTCCTCTCCCTTGGCCTCGTCCTCGTTCCTCCTCCTCCTCCTCCTCCTCGTTCCTCCTCCTGCTCGTTCCTCTCCTCCTCCTCCTCCTCCTCTCCTCCCCTGCCTCCGCCTCCGCCTCCGCCTCCTCCGCCCGCCTCCCTCCGCCTCCTCCTCTTCCTCTTCCTCCTCTTCCGCCTCCTTCTCCTCCTCCTCCTCTTCCCCTCCTCCTCCTCCTCCTCCTCCTCCTCCTCCTCCTCTTCCTCCCTCCTCTTCCTCCCCCCCTCCTTCTACCTCCCTCCTCTCCCTTGGCCTCGTCCTCGTTCCTCCACCTCCTCTCCTCCTCCTCCTCCTCCTCCTCCTCTTCCTCCTCCTCCTCCTCCTCCTCCTCCTCCTCCTCCTCCTCCTCCTCCTCCTCCTCCTCTTCCTCTTCCTCCCCCTCCACCTGCCCCTCCTCCTCTTCGGGCGCGCTGGGGAGCCTATTGGGGCCCTCTTGGGCTCTCTTAGGGCCTTCGGGGCCTTCTTGGCCGTATTGGGGCCGTCTGGGGGCCATCTTGGGCCGTTTTGGGCCCCTTTGGGGCGCCTCTGGGGCCGTCTTGGGATGATCTTTGGGGCCTGTTAGGCCGTCTTGGGCCCGTCTGGGGGCCCTCTTGGACCGTTTTGGGACCGTTTGGGGCGCCTCCGGGGCCGTCTTGGGACGATATTTGGGGCCTCTGGGCCGTCCGTCTTGGGCCCGTCTGGGGAAGAAACGGCCATGGGAGCCGCCCGGGAGCCGCTTCATTTGAACAAATAGAAGGGAAACGGGCTATTAGACCATCTGTCTGGGCCTCGCACCCTCCCTGGACCCCCCCTAAGAAGGGCTTCGCCCCCTACTCAACGTCACTCGCTCGTACCTCGCTCTTTCCGTCATCCGCCGCTAGACCCTTTCGGTTTTGGTTTAAGAACTCCCCCTGGGGCTTCAGCCCGTCCCGCGGGCCACCCGGAAAGATCTTCCAGATTGCCCGGAGGTGGTTGCCAAGGGTTTTTCCTGCTCCAGACGGCTCCAAGACGGACCAAGATGGCCTCAAGACGGCCAAAGGTGCCTCAAAGACGGCCTAAGATAGCCTCAAGATGGTTCAAGACGGCCCAAGAGGCCCCCAAGAGCCCCCCAAGACGCCTCCAAGAGGTCCTCAAGGAGAGCCCGAAGCGGCCAAACTCATTGGTTTTCCGAAGGTTTTGGGAGGATTTTGGCATTTGCTTCTTTTCGGCCTTCCGAAGGCCTCAAGACGGCCCAAGAGGCCCCCAAGATCGCCCCAAAATCGCTCACGAGGCCTCCAAGATGGCCCCATGACGGCCAAAGAAGCCCCCAAGAAGGCCCCAGCCCAAGAGGCCTCCAAGACGCCCGAAATGGCCTCCAAGACGGACCCGAAGCGCCCCAAGAGGGCCTCAAGTCGGTTCAGAGAGGCCCCCAAGACGGCTCCCGACGGCGTCAGACGGGCCAGGAACGCCGTAAGACGGCGAAAGAAGCCCCCGAGAAGCCCCAAAGGGGCCCCAAGAGGCCCTCAACAGGCCCCAAGAGAGCCCAAGATAGCCCCAACATGGCCTCTAAGACGGTCCCAAGATGGTCCAACCGAGCCCAAGAGTGCCTCAAGAGGCTCCGAAGAGGCATCCTCCCCCTTCTCCTTTTTCCTCCTTCTCCTCCTCCTCCCCTTCCTCCCCCCCGCGTTCCCCGAAACCTTTCCAAACCGACTCGGGGAACACATGGTCCGATAGCTTGGTCAAGCTCTAGCCCAGCTGTCGGCCACATAGGCGCTTCCACAAAGGCAGGCCTTAGGCGTCTTCGATAGAGGTGACGCGGTCCTACGTCCCTTCTCCAGTCTCGAGATGCCCTTCAAGCCGTTTTGGGTTTCTCGTTGGCCTGTTTTCGTCTGTTCCTCGGCGTCCTGGCGGCCTTCCGGGGGCCTCCTCATCCCCCTTCAAGGTCGGCGGAACGAGCACTGAGGCCTTTCCAAGAAAACACATATACAACAACCCACGGTGACTCGAAGTATGATATCACATGTACCCTGGGCTGGGCCGCCTGCATGTGGGTTCTGCGTTTTTGTTGTTTTTGTTTTCCGAACCCTCTTTGGCTGGGGGTTCGTTTTGAATAAAGCACTGCGGTCGCGTCCTTCTATTTCTCCCGCCTCCCGCCTCCTGCCTCGCGCCTCCTACCCCCCTCCTTCTTGTCTCCTCTTGCCTTGCCTGGGGGGCTGCGATCTGCAAAACTGTCGCCACTTTCGAGGGCTGCTGGTGGGCCCAGCGGGGTGAGGCACCGCGCGAGCCTGAACGAGACCTCCGCGTCCCTGGGAGGCTGCGATCTGCAAAACTGTCGCCACTTTCGAGGGCTGTTGGTAGGCCCAGCGGAGTGAGGCACCGCGCGGACCTGAGAGAGACTTCCGCGTCCCTGAGGGGTCGCGATCTGCGACACTGTCGCCACTTTCGAGGGCTGCTGGTGGGTCCAACAGAGCGAAGCACCGCGCGGACCTGAGCGAGACCACCCCGTACCTGGGTAGCTGCGACCTGCGAAACTGTCTCCACTTTCGAGGGCTGCTGGTGGGTCCAGCGGAGTGAGGGACCGCGCAGACCCGAGCGAGACCTCCGCGTCCCTTGGGGGCTGCGATCTGCGACGCTGTCGCCACTTTTGAGGGCTGCTGGTGGGTCCAGCGGAGTGGGGCACCGCGCGGACTTGAGCGAGACCTCCACGTCCTTGGGATGCTGCGATCTGCAAAACTGTCGCCACTTTCGAGGGCTGCTGGTGGGTCCAGCGGAGTGAGGCACCGCGCGGACCTGAGAGAGACTTCCGCGTCCCTGGGGGCCTGCGATCTGCGAAACTGTCGCCAATTTCGAGGGCTGCTGGTGGGTCCAGCGGCGTGAAGCACCGCCCGGACCTGAGCGAGACCTTCCCGTCCCTGGGGGCTGCAATCGGCGAAACAGTTGCCACTTTCGAAGGCTGCTGGTGGGTCCAGCGGAGTGAAGCACAACGCGGGCCTGAGCGAGACCTCGCCGTCCCTGGGTGGCTGCGATCTGCGAAACTGTTGCCACTTTCGAGGGCTGCTGATGGTCCAGCGGAGTGAGGCACCGCGCAGATCTGAGCGAGACCTCCGCGTCCCTGGGGGGCTGCGATCTGCGACACTGTCGCCACTTTCGAGGGCTGCTGGTGGGTCCAGCGGGGTGAAGCACCGCGCAGACCTGAGCGAGACCACCCCGTACCTGGGTAGCTGCGACCTGCGAAACTGTCGCCACTCTCGAGGGCTGCAGGTGGGTCCGGCGGAGTGAGGCACCGCGGGGACCTGAGCGAGACCACGCCGACCCTGGGGGGCTGCGATCTGCGACGCTGTCGCCACTTTCGACGGCTGCTGGTGAGCCCAGCGGAGTGAGGCACCGCGCAGACCTGAGCGGGACCTCGCCGTCCCTGGGTGGCCATGTCATGTTGTTGCTGCCCCGCCGGCGTTTCAAGCCCCTTGCCCACCGTCTCCTTTTGAACCTTGCGTCCTCCTTAGTGACTCAGGGCTTCACTCATTTACTCATCGTTTTCCCTTTGATTGGTGGCCTGCGAACCTTGTGAATGCGATCTGCGACACTGTCGCCACTTTCGAGGGCTGCTGGTGGGCCCTGCGGAGCGAGGCACCGCGCGGACCCGAGCGGGACCTCGCCGTCCGTGGGGGGCTGCGATCTGTGACACTGTCGCCAGTTTCGAAGGCTGCTGGTGGGTCCTGCGGAATGACGCACCGCGGGGACCTGAGCGAGACCACGCCGAACAGCTTTCGGAACAGATTTGGAGGATGTCTCAGGGGACTCGCTGGCTTCAGCACCCTAAGGGGAGCTGCGGGGGGGTGTTGCACTCGGCCCCTTTCGCTGGATTTTGTGGGGATGTCTCAGGCGGTTTGGCCATTGTCTCTTCCAGCATGTTTCGCTTTCGGAGCAGATTTGGAAGACGTTCGCGCCCAGTTTGCGGGGATGTCTCAGGCGGTTTGGCCTTTATGATGCTGGGCATCTGTCGTTTTCGGAGCAGCTTTGGGAGGATGTCTCAGGCAATTTGCTGGTTTCAGCACTCCCAAGGAGGAGGAGGAGGAGGAGGAGGAGGAGGAGGAGGAAGAGGAGGAGGAGGGAGGAGGGAGGAGGAGGGAGGAGGAGGAGGGAGGAGGAAGCGAGGAGGAGGAAGAGGACGAGGACGAGGAGGAGGAGGAGACGGAGGACAGCATGAAAACGGTAGGAGCAGAAGCAGGAAGGGGATGATGATGATGATGATGATGATGATGATGATGATGATGATGATGATGATGATGATGATGATGAGGAGGAGGAGGAGGAGGAGGAGGAGGAGGAGGAGGAGGAGGAGGAAGAGGAGGACGTGGGCAACTCGAGTAGCCAGGGCCAGACGATCGAGGTTCGATGTTCCAAAACTGTAGGTTTTACTCAAACGATTCCGCCTCACTCTCCTTCGCTCTCCGCTCTCCTTCACTCTTCTGCATTCATACTCACTCATACGCAGACTCAGTCACACGCAGGCTCACTCGCCCTTAGACTCGCTCATATCCATACGTAAACTTACTCACACTCAGACTCACGCTCAGAACCACTCATACTCAGACTCGCTCCCGCTCAGACTCATCATCCTTCGGTCCGCTCAAACGCAGACCGACTCATACTCAGACTGCCTCACATCCATACCCAATTACACTCGGCTCACTCGCACTCAGATTCATTAGCACACACTTTTTCTCACACCCAGACCCACTCAAACCCAGACTCACTCATGCTTAGACTCATCATGCTACGATCCGCTCAATCACAGACTGGCTCACACTCAAATTCGTCCATACTCAGACCCACTCGCACACAGACGCACTCGCGCTCACATTTATTCACACGCATACCCGCTCAAACCCAGGCTCAATCGCACCCAGATTAACTCACACTCAGAATCAGTCGCTCTCAGATTTGCTATTGGTCGCGCTCATGCTTGCAGACTGTGGGTGTGTCTCGAGCGAGCGGTTCGCCCTCGCACACAGGCGCTCATTGACAGATATCAAGAGAAAGACGTACCAAGAGAATGATATGCACATATGGGGAGCCCCGCGTCGAGTAATTATTGGCGGACCGCGCCGGAGGAGAACACAGACGAGAACACACCACTCCTCTCACTCGGACCCACTCAGACTCACTCATCACGCAGACTCACTCATCACTCAGACTCGCTCATCACTCAGATTCACTCATCACTCAGACCCACTCATCACTCAGACTCACTCATCACTCAAACTCACTCATCACTCGGACTCAGGCATGACTCAGACTCATCTCTCCGACTCACTCATCACTCAGGCTCACTCATCACTCAGACTCACTCATCACTCAGACTCACTCGTACTTGTACTTGTACATTCACTACACTCACTCAGGTCCATTCATCGGATGACTCACACACACTGATGTTGAGGATGTCTCAGGCGATTCTATGGCTTCAGCACTCCTAAGGGGAGCGGCGGGGGGGTGTTGCACTCGGCCCCTTTCGCGGGATTTTGTGGGGATGTCTCAAGCGGTTTGGCCATTTTCTCTTCCAACATGTTTCGCTTTCGGAGCAGATTTGGAGGATGTCTCAGGCGATTCGCTGGTTTCAGCACTCCTAAGGGGAGCGGCGGGGGGGTATTGCACTCGGCCCCTTTCGCGGGATTTTGTGGGGATGTCTCAGGCGGTTTGGCCATTTTCTCTTCCAACATGTTTCGCTTTCGGAGCAGATTTGGAGGATGTCTCAGGCGATTCGCTGGTTCAGCACTCTAAGGGGAGCGGCGGGGGGGTATTTCACTCGGCCCCTTTCGCGGGATTTTGTGGGGATGTCTCAAGCGGTTTGGCCATTTTCTCTTCCAACATGTTTCGCTTTCGGAGCAGATTTGGAGGATGTCTCAGGCGATTCGCTGGTTTCAGCACTCCTAAGGGGAGCGGCGGGGGGGTATTGCACTCGGCCCCTTTCGCGGGATTTTGTGGGGATGTCTCAGGCGGTTTGGCCATTTTCTCTTCCAACATGTTTCGCTTTCGGAGCAGATTTGGAGGACGTTCGCGCCCAGTTTGCGGGGATGTCTCAGGCGGTTTGGCCGTTATGATGCTGGGCATCTGTCGTTTTCGGAGCAGTTTTGGGAGGATGTCTCAGGCGATTTGCTGGTTTCAGCACTCCCAAGGAGGAGGAGGAGGAGGAGGAGGAGGAGGAGGAGGAGGAGGAGAGAGAGGAGGAGGAGGAGGAGGAAGAGAGGAAGCGAGGAGGAGGAAGAAGAGGACGAGGAGGAGGAGGAGAAGGAGGACAGCATGAACACGGTAGGAGCAGAAGCAGGAAGGGGATGATGATGATGATGATGATGATGAGGAGGAGGAGGAGGAGGAGGGGGAGGAGGAGGAGGAGGACATGGGCAACTCGAGTAGCCAGGGCCAGACGATCGAGGTTCGATGTTCCAAAGCTTTAGGTATTACTCAAACGCTTCCGCCTCACTCTTCTTCGCTCTCCGCTCTCCTTCACTCTTCTGCATTCATACTGACTCATACGCAGACTCAGTCACACGCAGGCTCACTCGCACTTAGACTGGCTCATATCCATACTTTAACTTACTCACACTCAGACTCACGCTCAGAACCACTCATACTCAGACTCGCTCCTGGTCAGACTCATCATCCTTCGGTCCGCTCAAACGCAGACCGACTCACACTCAGAATGCCTCACATCCATAGCCAATCACACTCGGCTCACTCGCACTCAGATTCGTTAACACACACACACACACTTGTTCTCACACTCAGACCCAGTCAAACCCAGATTCACTCATGCTCAGACTCATCATGCTACGATCCGCTCAATCACAGACTGGATCACACTCAGATTCGTCCATACTCAGACCCACTCGCACACTGACGCACTCGCGCTCATATTTACTCACACGCATACCCACTCAAACCCAGGCTCAATCGCACCCAAATTAACTCACAATCAGAATCAGTCGCTCTCAGATTTGCTATTGGTCGCACTCATGCTTGCAGACTGTGGGTATGTCTCGAGCGAGCGGTTTTCCCTCGCACACAGGCGCTCATTGACAGATATCAAGAGAAAGACGTACCAAGAGAATGAGATGCACATATGGGGAGCCCCGCGTCGAGTAATTATTGGCGGACCGCGCCGGAGGAGAACACAGACGAGAACACACCGCTCCTCTCACTCAGACCCACTCAGACTCACTCATCACGCAGACTCACTCATCACTCAGACTCGCTCATCACTCAGATTCACTCATCACTCAGACCCACTCATCACTCAGACTCACTCATCACTCAAACTCACTCATCACTCGGACTCAGGCATGACTCAGACTCATCTCTCCGACTCACTCATCACTCAGGCTCACTCATCACTCAGACTCACTCATCACTCAGACTTACTCGTACTTGTACTTGTACATTCACTACACTCACTCAGGTCCATTCATCGGATGACTCACACACACACACTGATGTTGAGGATGTCTCAGGCGATTCTGTGGCTTCAGCACTCCTAAGGGGAGCGGCGGGGGGGTTGGCCATTTTCTCTTCCAGCATGTTTCGCTTTCGGAGCAGATGTGGAGGATGTCTCAGGCGATTCGCTGGTTTCAGCACTCTAAGGGGGGCGGCGGGGGAGGGGTGCACTCGGCCCCTTTCGCGGGATTTTGTGGGGATGTCTCAGGCGGTTTGGCCATTTTCTCTTCCACCATGTTGCTATAATTTGGGCCCTTCCTGGGGCACGAATCCTGCCTAGGAGGTCCCAGGAGGCCCCAGGAGGCCCCAAGAGGCTCCTGGAGGCCCCAGGAAACCCCAATAGGTTTCAGGAGGCCCCAGGCTCATGCGCGTAGGCGCGCTCGTATTACTGATGCTCATCCGCACTCCAATTCATTCGCAATTCTATTCGTGACCAGACAGTCGCAACTGAAGCCCGTTTATATTCGAAAGCTCTTGCGCCTAGACATTCACGGCGGACAGGTCCATGCGAATAGATGCACAGATGGGGAGCTCCACGCAATGAGAAATTTGTTGGACGCCGCCGATTTCTCCTCCTTCTTTTCCTTCTCCTCCCCTCTCCTCTCCATGCCCAGACTTACTCATACACAGACTGACTCACACTCAGACTTACTCGTGCCCAGACGTACTCACACACAAAATCACTCATACTCAAGCCTACTCATACTCAGACCTACTCCTGCTCAGACTTACTCATGCTGAGACTCACGCACGCTCCGTTCGTGGCCGTTTTGTGGGGATGCCTCAAGCGGTTTGCCTGCGTTCTGTCCCAGCATCCTTCGCTTTCGGAGCAGATTTGGAGGATGTCTCGAGCGAGGCGCTCATTTTCATTCCCTTAAAGGGAGCCGCCAAGGGTTATCTCACGGTCCCGTTCGCGGCCGTTTTGTGGGGATGCCTCAAGCAGTTTGCCTGTTTCCTGTCCAGATTTGGAGGATGTCTCGAGCGAGGCGCTCATTTTCACCCTCCTAAGTAGAACCGCCGATTGCGTTATCTCACGGTCCCGTTCGCGGCCGTTTCGTGGGGATGTCTCGAGCAGTTTGCCTGTGTTCTGTCCCAACATCCGTCGCTTTCGGAGCAGATTTGGAAGATGTCTCGGGCGAGGCGCTCATTTTCACCCCCTTCAGGGGGGCCGCCAGGCGTTATCTCACGGTCCCGTTCGCTGCCGTTTTGTGGGGATGTCTCAAGCGGTTTGCCTGTTTTCTGCTCCAGCATCCTATGCTGTCTGAGCAGATTTGGAGGATGTCTCGAGCGAGGCGCTCATTTTCACTCCCTTAAAGGGAGCCGCCAAGGGTTATCTCACGGTCCCGTTCGCGGCTGTTTTGTGGGGATGTCTCAAGCGGTTTGCCAGCTTTTTGTCCCAACATCCTTCGCTTTCGGAGCAGATTTGGAGGATTGGAGGATGTCTCGAGCGAGGCGCTCGTTTTCACCTCCCAGGTGGGCCAGATTTTGAGGATGTCTCGATCGGTGGCCAGACTCGTGGGCACAGATTCTCCTCAGGCTGCCACAGGAGGCTCCAACAGGCTCCAGGAGGCCCCAGGAGACCACATTAGGTCCTAGGAGGCATCAGGAGGCCACAGAAAGACTCAAGAGGCCACAGGATGCCCCAAGAGGCTCTAGGAGGCCCCAGGAAGCTCCGGGAGACCTCAGGAAGCCACAAGAGGCCCCAGGAGGCCAGAGGAAGCGCCAGGAGGTCTCGGAAGGCAACATGAGGCCCCGAGAGGCCCCAGGAGCAGGAGGCCTCAGAAGGCAACAGGAGTGGCTCCAACCCCATGTGTTTTAAGTATGCTCCTATAGATTGGGCCTCACCTGGAGCACGAATCCTTGACGTTATACGTATGTTTCTATACATTGTCCTTCTCCTGTGTACTTATGTTCCTATAGGGCCTCTCCTGGGGCACGAATCCTTGGTGTTTTACGCGTGTTCCTATAGATTGCCCCCTTCTCCTGTGGCTCCAATCCGCAATGTTTTATGTAGTCGGGAGGACCCAGGCTCATGCGCAGAGATGCGCTCGTACTACTGAGGCTCATTCACACTCCAATTCATTCTCAGTTAGATTCATGACAAGACCGTCACAACTGAAGCCCGTTTATATTCGAAAGCTCTTGCGCCTAGACATTCACGGCGGACAGGTCCATGCGAAGAGATGCACATATGGGAAGCTCCACGCAGTGTGGCGGCTGCTTTGGACCAGCCTCACAGTCCCGCCTGTGGGCTGGATTACTGCTGTTCGCCATTTGGGGTGGTACTTGTTGCGCCTGTCGAAAGGGAAGGGTGCCCCGGTGCTTCCCAATGCCGTTGCCCCTGGGACGTCGTACTCGTGCAACGAAACAACGGGGTACGGGGCAAACCTTCTTTCGTCGGATCTCATACGGAACCTTGCCGTGCTAGCGCCAGGTCTCCCCAACGCACCAGCGCTAGGTCTCCCCAGCGCAACGGCCCTGTCTCGGGCTCGCGGGGGGGTATCTTGACCCTTGCGTGGAAGACTGTCGGCAGGTACGACTTGTCCGTGCCCAGGTTGCTGTCTTGCAGCTTGTTCTGAAACCCCCGAACCGAAATATTCATCGGTGATGATGGCCTCCAGCCAAGCTTCTAGCCCGCCTGACTTAAGCCATCTTAAGTGCAACGCTTCGCGCTGCTTCGGCTGGAAATCTGGAATTCGGGATAAAGCGCCTCTTGGCCGAACAACCCCTTTGTGGCTAGGCCTCGGCTCGCCTGTGAAGGCGACCGAATTCCTTCAACTCTCCCTCTGTTTATACATACCGTTGCAGCTGAGTGACGGGACCACGGAGGAGTGGAGGGGGGTGCGCGCGACGCGCGCGCACCTTCCCGCCCCTTTTACCAAACGCCGCTCGCCAACAACAAATGCTGCGGCGATCGCTCCCCTCCTCGATCCTCGGAAGAAGGGGAGGCAAGTCAAAGAACGGGGAGGGCCCAAAAAGGATCCGAAGGCCCCTGAAACCTACGCGGGGTTACGGGTCAAAGTAAAATGCGCCGACAACAGATGGTAAACCACAATTGCGTCCCTCTGCGTCGAATTGAAGCTCGTTGCTTCTATCCGGTCAGGGCTGTGCGCTGGCTGAAGAAACACCTGGCGCAAGCCCAGGGAGGCACTGCACGAGCCGCCTCAACCTCCGTCTCCGCCTCCGCCCATCTCCGAACCAGGCTCAACCTCATTCTTCGCAGATCTCTGACGTAACGTTTGTCCCGCAACGTGCACGCCTGGACAGATGTCTCGACCCTCTCCCTGGGACTGATTGCTCATCCCGATACGGCTCTTCACCGCCTGGTGGGCCAGTAAAGGCCCGCAGAGACCGAAAAGTGAGAAAAACAATCTGCCGCGACTTGGCTCACGACCCGAAGGGGTCTCGGTCCGCCTCGGCAGTACCATCCGCCGAAGTTTTCCGCTCGGTCCCTGATATGGGCCGCTGGTTTAGCACGTGCATCCACACCCAGCTACTGCCCAGACCATCGCCCAGCGCTGCAAAGCTTCAGACGGCACATGTGGTTAAAAAAGTACAGCTGTCGTAGCCCATAGAGTGCACGGTCCGAGGAGGACAAGCAACTGCTTAAACAGACGTGCGCTTTCGGAGGTCCGCGAGGATTTTTTGGCTCGGTGCTGATCCCCCAAGCGCCGCCCCTGGCACGTTCCGCGCGCCAGGGAGGGGGCCAGCGCCAATCCCAAAATTCCACGCGGACCTCCAGCAAGTTATATTTGAAACGCTTCTTCCCGTTAAACGAATATCTGGCTGAGCTGCCATGGTTTCCAATATGAACCTCTCCTGGGATGAATCCTCCACACGCCATGCGCCGCTCTACTTCAAGATTCCCTGAGTCGCTTCTCGACTTCCCAAACATGTAAGAACCTCCGCTGCCCCCTTTTCCGCCATCCCTCCGCCCCTTCCCATACCTCCCTCCGCTCCAAAGAACATGATGCCATCCACGTGCCACGCGGCTCGTAACACTATCAACACAGCAACGCTGGTCATGCGGCCATGCCTTCTCGCCACTCCAACCCACCCTCCGTTCACCTCGCTCCGCCTTCTTCCTGTGCCACGTGCTGCGCCACCATCCTCACTAACATGTGGCCGACGACGACAATGACAAAATCCGCCCCAAATCGGACCCCGAACTCCTTGCGGGGTCCATCATGGACAGTTTTCCGAGCTGCGTCTAGCCGCGGCGACTAGAACCTCCAGAAAACCGTCCAGGAATCGATGGGAACTCCTGCGAAGCAGCAGGCGCGGTGCTGCCACCCATGGATCTCACGGTGAGCCCGATTGAGCCAGCCAACTCGCGGGCATGAACGTTGTCGTCATCGGTGGCATCAACGTCGCCGTCGTCGGCACCAACGCCGTCGTCTTGGCGGCACGCGCAAGGGGATAGGGGGAGGGGGAGAGGCTTCTCAGCAGGAGGAGCCTTTCCCCTCCCCCTGCCCCCCTTCTGCGCGTGGCCAATTATACCCAACTGTCGCCAGCATCGACGTCGTCGTCTGCTCGTCGTCGGCGTCCTCGTCCTCATCCAATGGTGAGGCCCCCACCGCCCCGCTCCCCGCGGGGGCTGGAGCGCAGAACAACATCCGAGGCGGAGGCGTCGACATCGACGTCGTCGGTGCCGCCTCTGTCGGGTGTTGCTGGAAGTGTCACCCCCCAAAGGTGCCCCCGGGATCTCCAACGAGGCCCCCACGGCCTACAGAGAGCCCTTCACGATGCCCAGAGGGCCCTACAGAGGGACTCCAGAAGGAAGGGAAAAGCTGGGGGCACTTTTGGGCCCTCGGGGGCACCTTTAGCAACCCCCGACTCTGGCATCTCCCGCCTCGTCCCGACATCTCGCGAGGACGGAAGTCGCCCCGGCCCTCGCGCGGCGCCTGCTGTTCTCGTCGGCGGCGCCAGCGTCAACGTCAGCGCCAACGTCAACGTCAACGTCGACGTCGACGTTGCCGTCGTCGTCGCCGCCGACGTCGTCGGCGGTGCCTCAATTTCGTCGTCGTCGGCACTTCCGTCGTCGTTGCAGCCGTCTGTTGTCGTCGTCGTGCCATGTTCGTTGCCGTCGTTGCGAGCGGCGTCGTCGTAATTGCGGCCCTGCTGACGTGGGGGGTTAGAGGAGTGGAGAGGGCCTGGTTCGCCCCCCCCCCCACACACACACACTCGCCCTCCCGTCCTGCAGCCGCACCTGCAGCTCCAGCGCCTCGGGAGGAGAGCATGGGAAGGGAGGAAGGGGGGACCGCCCGTGCTAGACGATGACGCGGGCGACGCTGCACAATTGCTGGCATTCACTCCTCCCACCTCTTTCAGAAGTCCGCATGATCGCTGATCGCCGCGGAAAATTTGAACCCACAAGACTTTGCCATAATCTCACACCTCGCCAACGCAAAGCGGAAGGGCAGAAAAAACGCTCGCGCTCTGGCCGAATGATTATGGGGGCCACCTGGAGGGGAGGGAAAACGACCAGGAACGGGCACGACACATTTTTTTGAACAGTGTGCCCTGTAGAGATAGGGGAATCGCATCAAGAAGGGAGCAAGGGAAGAGAGGGGATTACGAGCACCCCCCCGCCCAGTCCCTCTCCCCCTCTCCCTGCCTCGCGCCAACAAGCGACGGCGACACGCCGTTCGTCGTCGTCGTCGTCGCCGTCTATCGTCGTCATTCTCCGACTCATATCCTTCATCCTCCTAGTTGTCGTCGTCTTTTCCTTCCGCCCCACCTCATGTCCCTTGGATTTGCTTCAAGTGGGTCCCGCAGATTGTGCGAATCCCCTGCGTCTGAGCTTTGGCAGGGGATCGAATGCCCTTTCCTCTAATCATCGTTCGTTCGGACGCGGCCCGTTAATGTGGCCACTTGTTGCAGATGGCGTCGGTACCTTCTTGGGCAGTCTCTATCCTCCTCCTCCTTCTTCTCCACGCCTTCCTTCAACCACGCACGAAGCTCTGGCTCGTCATCTGCCCTGACACATTCGAAATCGTACTGGCGTTGCCCCGTACTCAGGACGCCCCGCGGGCCGTCCAATCCTGAATCATCAAAACCCCGTGATCCTCTCCTCCACCTCCGCCTCCTTCTACTACTCCTCCCCTCCTCCCATATCCCTTTCCCTGTCTCCTTCCCGTCCAACTCCTCCACCACCTCTTACCTCCTCCCCCTTCCCCTCCCCCTCCTCCTCCTCCTCCTCCTCCTCCTCCTCCTCCTCCTCCTCCTCCTCCTCCTCCTCCTCCTCCTCCTCCTCCTCCTCCCTCCCTCCTCCTCCTCCTCCTCCTCCTCCTCCTCCTCCTCCTCCTCCTCCTCCTCCTACAGCGCAGCCGCGGCCGCCGTCGCCGCCGAGGCTCGCCGCCGTCGGAGTCTTCGATGTCGCTGCTACCGCCAGCGTCATCGCCGTCGTCGCCGTTGTCGTCGCCGTCGTCGTCGTGGTCGGCGTAGTCGGCGTCCGTAGCCATATTGGCTCAAGTTCTGGCTCCAGGGCCCAGGATGGGCTGCTCGGTGCTTGGTCAGGGACTAGCGCCCACGGCAGGGCGCGATGGCGGCCCGCTGTCAGAGCTCGTGGTGGAGGGCGGCGGCATGGCGATGGCGGTGGGCCTCCCTGGCGGAGGCTGCTGGTGCGGCTGCGGCGCAGCTGTCTGGGTGCTGCTGGCGGGCATCGGAGTGCTGCTGCACCAGCGGGTGGATGGGGGTGCTGCGGCTCTCGAGGGCGCGACCGGGGCCCAGCAAGGCAAGGAGTTGCTCCGCTTGCTACGGAGTGCAGGGCACCCGAGTCAGGAGCTCACGAACGACGTCGACGGCAGCGAGGTCGAGAAGCTGGTGATGCCGGAAGACGGCCCGGAGGACGTGCAGGAGGCGGTCGTTCCCAGCGTGGGCGGCGCACATGCTGCGCGGCGCGGGCCCGCGGATCGGCTGCCGAAGGCCGTGGGGGGCAAGAGGACGGAGGGTAACGCGGCGGCCCAGAACCACTTGCAGGAGCTGCGGAGGGCGTGCGCCCCTCAGACCAGGAACGCAAGGGCTTCAAGGATGGCGACGACTGGCAGCTCACGCAGGGCAAGACCAAACGGGCGGCGCGCTGGCAGGCGGCGCAAGAGATTGCGGCACGCTCGGCGAAGGCTTGGCCCTCGGCCGAAACCGCGCTGGAGCGGCTGGCTGGGGCGGCGGGCGGCTGCGGCGGCGCGCGGTGCGAGGGCGGCGCGTGCGGCGGATGCGCCCTCGCCGCCGCTGGCGGCGACCCCTGCTCTGGAGGGGCATAAACGGCAAAAAGGGCAAGAAGGATAAGCAAGACGCGGAGTCGGACGACGCGCTGCTCGCCGAGGCGATCCGCGACGCCGAGCGCTGGGGGCGTCCATGCATGCTCGAGCCTGTCTTGGACGCGAAGGGCGCGGATGGCGCCAAGGGCCAGGCTGACAAGGGCGAAAACGCCCAGGTGGCGAGGGAGAGGGTTGCTGAGGTGGCTTGCCACCTGCAGGAGCTCCAGCGGGACGTGAGCGAGGCTGCCGATGTGGCACGAAACTGACCAGCAGCTGGAAGTGGGACTGATGGAGTTCTACCTCGGCTTCGGGCAGGAGGAGCTGGAGAGCAGCGGCGACGAGGACAATCGCGGGGCCAGCAGCGGGGTGCAGGACATCATCAAAGCTGCAAGGCAGGAGGCTGGGAAGCAGCTAAAGGGCAAGGGAATGGATGACGTCGGCAATTGGAAGCGGTCCCAGATCAAGAACAGGGTCCAGGAAGCCGCAGACGGAGGCGGCACGAAAGATGACATCGTCGCGGTCCTCTCGGAGCCACCGTGGTGAGGACGGGCCCTCTGGGGAGGCTGGGCGCGGCGGCGGTGCAGGAGGGCAAGCGGGCAAAGAGGCTCGCCGAGGACGAGGAGCTGGCCAGCGAGCTGGGGCAGACGAGGGTGAGGTGAGGGCTGGACTGTGCTGCCAGTGCAAGCGCGGGGCTGGCGGGGCGGGTGGGACGTCGGCCGCGCGGCCGACAGCGCGGCACCGTCAGAGACTGTCGCGCGGCACCGTCAGAGACTGTCGTCGTCGTCGTCGTGGTCGTGGTCGTGGTCGTCGTCGTCGTCGTCGTCGTCGTCGTCGTCGTCGTCGTCGTCATGGTCGTTGTCGTCGTCGTCGTCGTCGTGGTCGTTGTCGTGGTCGTTGTGGTCGTCGTGGTCGTCGTAGTCGTCGTGGTCGTCGTGGTCGTGGTAGTGGTTGTCGTAGTTGTCATGGTCGTCGTGGTGGTGGTCGTCGTCGTCGTCGTCGTCGTCGTCCGTGGTCGTCTGTGTCTTTGCCTTTGTCTTTGCCTTTGCCTTTGCCTTGGTCTTTGTCTCTGACTTTGCCTTTGTCTGTGTCTTTGTTGTCGTTTTCGTCGCGGTCGTGGTCGTGGTCGTGATCGTGGTCGCAAGCGTCATCGTCGAGGTCGTCGTCGCCGATGCCTCCAAGGTCGCCGAAGGCCGCCGGGGGCCGCCGAAGAGCCGTGCCGAGCGCCGCCAGAGGCTGCCAGTGGCCGCCGAAAGGCCACCGAAGGCCACCCGGTGCCGCCGAGGGCCGTGCGAGGGCCGGCTGAGGGGCCGCGCCGAGGGCCGGCGGCGCCTGCGACCGGTACCCGCGGCTCTGGGGGCGCTGCTGGGGCCGACGCGGCTGCAGCCCGCTGGAAGGCCGCGACTGCGTCCGCGGGGCGCCGAAGCCAGCGCCGACGACGCCGCCGCCGGCGACGGGGTGACCAAAAGTTAAAGACAAGGCCTCTGGTAAATGATTGAATTGATCTCAACCATTTTTCCTGGCAGCGCGTTGCGGGCGATTGGTCGTCTTCAGGGTCAGAACCGGCTGCGATAATGCTGCGCGCACGCTAGGGGTCAACTTGAGTGCGAGGTTGGCGACACCATGCTGCCCACCCACCCTACCCCTAGGTTTCTCTCCCGCTCCGCTGGCTTTTGCCTTCGCTGGGCACCTCTGGGACCTTCCAGCGGCCCTGCATGGACTTCCTAAGCGCAATCACGGAAGGCCGCTGCCGCCGCCGACGTCGCCGGAGTCGTCGCGATCGTCCCCGTCGTCACCGTTGCAGCCGCCGGTGCCGTTGTCGCCGCCGCCTCAATCGTAGACGTCGTCGTTGTCGCCGTCGCCTTCGTCGGTTCCGGCGTCGCTGTCGCCGTCGACGTAAAGCGTCCCCAAGACGTGACATAGGAGAAAATCGGCGGGATTGAACAAAATCATTCCGCGTAAAATCCTGCACGGCTGACTGTGCCATCACTGCCCCGAATCTCTCTTGGGGTGCGTTCGGATTTGGACCTCAAGGAGGGCCCAACGAGAACCCCCCAGGAGGGTTCAAAAAGGACCCAAGTGGTAAAAAACAATGCCCAAACCTCCAGATCCTCGGGTTCGAAAACCGAAGATTTCCGAGCATCGAAGATCGACTATATCGAAACATTGGGGGGCTCTCCCCCCCCGTCCGGTGCCAGGCAGGGCGCGGAGGCACTCCGGGCCATCGCCGCGCGGGCGCGCCCGCACGCCCCCGACCCCTTTCGGGCAGCGGGGGGCGGCAGCCGCTGCCTGGTTAAGGGGGGATGGGCCCCAGGCTTCGCCTGCGGCCCTCGAGCGCCGAGGTGGGGGGGGGGGCGGAGAGGGATGGAAGGAGGGAGGGCGGGCTTCCGCCACAGCGCAACGAACGTCATGAGTAAATCTTGTGCGCCAGAGGTTAGGAACCAGATGTCAGATACATGCGCGTTCAATTTTTCCATGGGCCAGCCGCTGGGCAGAAACGCCCAGCTGCATGCCCCGACTTCAGCAAACAAGCTCAAACATGTCCGAAGTCCGAAGCTGGGCATCAACATGGCGGCGCGGCTCGGACAACCCATGAGGGCGCACGCACGGGAATCGGGAGGGGAGTGGGGCAAAATAGTGGTGCGTGGATTTGCGGCCGGTGAGGCGGCAGGGCGTCGTCAAACTTCATGAGTTGAATGTATAAACGGCGCGGCGGAATCTAAATGCCAGGGCCCTGCGCGCACGCCCGGCAAGATTGGGAAAACAGGGGGGCAGGGGCAGTTGGCAAAACTCTGGGTGAAGGATCGGGGTTCTCCCGCATCGGCGCAGGCGGGCTGTCTCCCCGCGCGAGCGCGTCGGGGGGCCCGGAACGGGGCGGGCCCGCCCAGCGCGCGCGGGCCGCGCGGCGCCGCTCAGGTCGTGGAGCCCACCAAATCGCCGGCGTCGGCGAGGCAGCAGCGCCGAAGGTCGGCCTCGGTATTAAAGGAGGGGGGAGAGGACGGGGGGCCGAAAAACTGCAGGGAACAGCCAGGGCGAAGGAGGTGATGATAATAAGAAGTGTTGTTATCCCACAGCGGCGCTAGCGAGCAGTCTCCGCGCGGAGGCCGCGGCGCGCGCGCGTGGTGGGGGGGCCAGGGTGGCGCGGGCGCGCCCAGCGCGCGCGGGCCGCGCGGCGCCGCTCAGGTGGTAGATGCCCGCCAGATCGCCGACGTCGGCGAGGCAGCCGCACCCGCGCTCAATGCCCTGGCAAATTGACCAAGTTTCGGCGGGCGGCCGCCAGCAGTGGCGAAGAAGGCGAAACTCGTTCGCGCGAGCACATTGAAGGCAGGTGAAACAAACGGAGCGGCGGCGGCCTGCAGACAGCGCTTCGCGCTAGGGGCTCGGCGCCGCCGCCCGCGCTGGAAGACGCGAGGAACGTCGTCCGTGGCCATGTAGAGATCAATCGCTTCTGAACCCCACGGACAGGCGCGCGCGAGGTTCAACCCTGGGGCTGCTTTACACGCGAGACGCCAAGGGCCGAACGCAAATGGTTCCACCGAGTGCGGAAGCCGCATGCCCGAAGGGCGTGAGCGGATCGTTGGGGCACGCATGCTGAAACACGTGTTCCAACAGCCTCACCGCAGACCTGCCTGGGCAACCATCATGCTGGGTCGGATAAGTGCGACGGATCGTCGGCGCATGCGTGGAGAGGAAGGCGTCGCCGCTGGATGCAAGCCGATCGCTGGGCCGCGAAAAATCATGGCGGCGAGCCGCCAAACGCTCCAGGTCTGCGGAACATGGTGACACCCATGAGCAGCAGCGCTGCCACCAGTGGCCAATCCCGCAGTAGACTGAGGCCAACTACTGCGCGCGGTTGCACGCGGGGCAGCGGCAACCAGGGCTTAGGAAGCGCGGCCCATTTCCACGACTCGGCGACGTCGCGGGCTTCCGAGAGGAACGTGCGCCAATGAGGGCGCGCGGACTGGATGCCAAGGGTCGCGCGCCCAGGAATATAATGCGGGAGACCCTCGCCATGAAGCCACGCGCCGAAGATGACGAGAAATCGAGCAAGCAAGCGCCCACTGCGGTGCAAAGTGGCAGGTGCGATGCGCGAGTGTTTTACGAGCCAGAGCTCACAGGAATCGACCGACTTCGATCATCGATCAAGAAAGGGAGTAGCGAGGTAAGACTGCGCGCAGGGGTCGCGAGGGGACGGGGGCGGGCTGGGCTGAGCCCGAAGCCCGACGCCGCAGGGGCTGCCGCAGCGGCCGCCGCAGCGGCGGCTGGCGCGGCACCCCCCAGGGCCTGCAGGGAGATCGCAGAGGCTGCGCGCGCACCGCGGGAACAGCCCAGGGGCAACACCTGCGCCGCACTTCCTCGCCGCCAAGTTCGCGGCAACGCGAACCTGGCGGCGAAGAGAGACGCTCCTCCCTGCCGTCGAACTCGACACCCGAGTCGACGGCCGCGGCCTCGCGCGCAAGTGCGATGGGGGCGGGCGACGCGGCGCGCGGCAGCCTCGACCTTCGAGGCATGAGAGTTGCCACCTTCGAGCCCGATCCAGCCGAGGCGCTCGCCGACTTTTCCGCCCCAGGTGACCGTCGACGCCGCCAAGGTGGGCCCCCCGGCGATGTGCCGGGCGCGGCCGCCCCAGTCCGACGCCGCGGGTGGCTCACTGCCCCAAACCAGCGAGGAGCTCGCGGGGAGCAGCCTGTCGGGGCTCTCTACAGGGCACGCGCCGCCCGTTTGAAACCGACGCCGTTGCCCTCGAGAGCCTGCCGGAGGCAGACTTGGTCCGAAGGGTCGTCCATCACGTCGGGCCCGTCGGGCGCGAACCATCGAAGCCGCCACTGGTCGCCCTGGAACAGGTCGCCCCCCCCCTAGCAGCCCGCGGACGACGGCGGTTGTCTCGCCGGCTCGCCGGTCACCTCCACGCGCCACGTGCAACCCGCCGCCCGGGCGGCGCCGACTCCTCGCGGAAAGAACAGGGCGGACAAGCAAGGTCGCGAGCGGCGTGCGCCGCGGCCGCCGGCGACAAAATAGCCGGAGACTGGCCGCTAGGCGCGGCGCCGGCAGCGGGAGGGGCCCGGCGGCGCCGCTGCGGCTTCGGGCGCGCGGCTATACGGAGGGGCCGTGGGCGCTACCTCGCTAGACGGCGCGCCTGGCCCAGCCGTCGAGGTTGCCGCGCGCGGAGGCGCTCCGCGCGCGCGCCCCGTCCGCGGCGCGACCCCCTTCCCGCGGGGCCGCGACGGCATCGCTGGAGAGGGCGATGCCGACCGGCGAGGGCGGAGGCGACCTGGAAGCGCGAAGCGGCGAGGCCTATAAACGACTTCCGCGCGGGCGGGCCCCCTCATTGAGCGGGCGCGCCCCCGGCGCGGTGGCGCGGCAGGCGAGGGGCGCGACCCCGCCCCCGTCGCCGAAGCGCGCAGCGACTGGCGGCGGGTTCGCGCGGGCTGGCTTCCGCAAGGGGGCCGTGGCGAGCGAAGATTTTGGATCGGAGGTCGGCGCGAACGATCTCCCGCGCGGTTCGACCCTGGGCCCCCGGTGCCCGCGCGGCCACTTGCCCCGCCAACAGCGGCCCGCCCCGCGCCTGCCGCAGTTTCCAGCAGCACGCAGCCGACGCGCTGGAGCAGCGCCGACGGCGTCGCGGGATCGCTGGGCTGCTGGGACAAAGGATCGACCGAGTGGAAATCCGACTCGCGCAGCTCAGCATCCGAGGGACCTGCCTGACCCGCCGTGGCACCAGCTGACGGGGTAGCAGCGTGGGCCAAAGAGCCCGCGGTCGGAGCTGCGCTTCCAAACCGGGTTCTCGACTGGGGCCCGGCGGCGGCGGCGGAAGCGCCCGCGGGGTCGCGCGCGACTCGGCGCCTCGACGGGGCTTGCCGGCGCCAGACTCCCAGTGGGAGCTGGCTGTGGGCAGACGTCCGCGGGCGCCCGCGCAGAGGGAATCGCCGGAGGCGGTGGGCCCGGGCGCGCGCCAGGGGCCGCCGCGGGCGGCGGGCCCTGCGCTGCGCGAGGGGCGGGGGCAGCGGCGGCCCGCCTGCCCCCCGGGCGCAATCAATTCGCCGCGCGGCGGGCGCGGCGCCCAAGCGGCGAAGCTTTACAGTGCTCAGGCGCGGGGAGAGCTGCCCGCGGCTCGCGGTGGTCCCCCGCCTGGCGCTGTCGGAGCGCGACGCCCGCGCCGGCCCTCGCGCTGGGGGGGCCGCCGTCGGCGTCGATGTCCTCCACCTCGACCTCCACCACTTGTTCGTCCGCTGAATGGTGGAGGGTCGTCCGCTCCGCCCCCGGGAACGCCCCCCCCCCGTCGTCAAGGGCCCCCCGTGGATCGCGACCGAGCCATCGCGCAAGGTGTGGGCCCCCGAAGGGCGCGGCCAGTAGGAGCGGCCGCGCGAAGCCCCGAAGGACACAGCCTCTTCCCCCCCGTCAGCCGGTACTATGACTTTCGAAGACTCCATTGATTGAGCAAGGTTGCCAAAGGCGTCTCAAGTTCAAGATACCGCTTATCATTATGAATACAGACAGATCACTCAAGCCATGGTGACTCTACGATTTCGCTTGCCTTCTCTTGTCGTGGCCCGTTTGGTGGACAACGGTTGCGTGTCACCGTCCTTCCACGCGGCCCGGCGCGCAGCAGCATCCCGGCGATCAAGCTCAGCCACCAAATCTGGGCACAGTGGCGTGATCGAGGGAAGCTGGGACGAGCACTTCGTCCTGCGCTTATCGCTCAGGTGGGCGATCGCTCTCAGTCTCGTGCTAAATTTGACTTTGCAGATTGGGCACGTCGCCGTATCGTCCACGCACAAACGTGCCTGGCACTTGCGCTTGTGGCGAGCGCGAATGTGGGATTGTAAAGCTTTCTCTGAAGCAAAAGAAGGAGCTGGCACAACACCAGCCGCGGCACGCTCCTCGCACACAAAGGGGCGAGCCACTGCTCCTGGACAGGCAGCGGCATCAGCAACATATTCAACATAATGGAGCTGGTCTACAAGTGCCGGCCAGAAACTGCCACAACCCATTATGAAGCAATGCCATTTCTTTGGGTTGTCATTTGGATCCGGCAGAAGAAAATGATATCGACTCAGAACTTGTTTTTGTAGCACTCGTAGGTCCTCCAACACCAAATTGACCCATGGCAGATGGCGCCCTCCGTTGGTCGTCGCATGGAGCACAGCGCACAGATCCGGAGCACTACCATCGAAGAGCCTCCGGAGATGGCGAAGGCGCATTCTCTGGATAAGACAATCGATCGACGGCTGACCCGAGCGCACCCGAACCTCGTAGTCCGTCAAGTTGTCCGCAGCATCGAACCTCATGTTGCCGGTGATTCTCCGCAGTACTCTCATGTACACTGAACTCAACCTCTTGGTGTAGGCTCTTGATGGAACAACAATACGCACGTTGAACAGCAACCGAGAAAAGATTAAAGTCCGCATCAGCATCAGTTTCGCCCAAACAAATACGAATCTTGATCCAAAGATCTTCACTGCTAAGGGGGAGTACGCCCCCAGTGCAGACTTTTCCTTGTGTCGGGCGTCCTGCATGCAAGCTTCGTCCAGGGACAACTTGGCCCCCAAATGTTTGTAGGACTGCGCTATGTTGAGCGCCACCGGGTGGTCCAATCCAGCGTCCAGCATCATCACTGAGTTGCATACCGTTGTCTCAAGTGCATGCTGAGAGCGCTGGCCGCGGAATCGAACCATAGATTCCGTTTTCCCGGGGTTCCAATTTATCTGCAGATTCAGAGACGCGAAAATCTTCACGACTTGCCGCGCTGCTTTGGGGATCGCCTCGGCTAGAAGTCGAGCGGTGCGACCAACCACCACAATGCATTCATCGTCAACGAATGTGCAGTCTGACGCGTCGGCGAACTCAGCCGGCTCATCTTGTCCAACGTCCCAAAAGACATCGCCAGCCTTCCTCAATACCAACGTAATCCCGGCATCCTTGAGCGCAGCGTGCAAGGCCTTCAGGGCGATCGAATAGACCGAATTGAAGAGGATGGCTCCGACTTTGCAGCCCTGGCGCCCTCCAGTCTTCGGACAAGCCACATCGGACGCCTCGCCGGCGCTGAACCAGCTTCCACAATGCAAGCTACGTAACAGCGCGAATGTGTGATCAGAAACGCCCCAGGCCTTCAACAACGGCGGCTGGTCTCGCAAATATTCGAAAATATGCTGCGCCACTGCCTCTGTGAGTCCTAGTGCGCGCAAATGGTCCAGACGTTCTGAATCACTATATAATTCGTCGGGATAACCGAGGACCAATTCCCTTACAACTCGATCGAAAGCTTTGACAAGGTCAATAAACAATACGAATATATAGACCACCCATTCTTCTCAGCCGGCGTGATGAGCGATTGCACCAAATGGGATGCGAAGTCTGCCCCCTTCTGCGCCACAGCCCCGAATTGCGTGGCCGGCATGTGGCTCTCGTACTCTGCGTTGAAGTAGTCCCGGATCCTAGAGACGAATGCCTTGCTGCTGTGGTCGGCCAGCAAGAGCCCGCGCCAATTGTCGCGAAGCTCTGCATCACCCTTGCCTTTGAAAAGGTTGACGTTGCGGCTTCCTCGCCATTGCCTGGGCCACTCGCTAGTGTTCAAGATTCTGTTCTCGATCTCATTCAGCTTGGCGGCCACGGCGTCGCCGCCAACCTGCAATACTTCAGCAGGCAAGGTATCTCCTCCCATGCCCTTGCCCCGGGCCAGCCGGGCAATTGCGCTTTTTGTGCACTCCGGTGACTGTGATAAGGAAAAGTCAAATCTCGCATCTTCGGGGCGCTTCCGAAGCAATTCAGAAAGCTGCACAACGTCGGCTTGAAACACGCGCTGATAGTGCTCCACCCACGCAGCGTCTCGTTCAGCGGCAGTAGAAGTGAGAGCGCCGTCATCACGACGAACGCTGGCTCCAGGAGAGGGCGCCTTGCCGCTCAGGACTCTGACCAACTTGAAAGTACCGCGGAACCTGCCACAGACTGAATGCGAATTCAGCTCTTCTTGTGAGCACATGGGGGTCTGGGACGGTCGCGGAACTTGTTGCGGGGTATCATTGAGGAGCCTCGCCAGAGCAGCGCGTGCATAATCTGACAGTTACAGCGTTGTTTATCGCCATTTTCGAAGCGGAAAAAAACATCACATTAGTAATCCGACAGTTGCAGCGTGTTTTCTTATATATATATAATGCGCTTTTGAAACAAATTTATAAGACAAAAACATCGATCGTAATCTGGATTCGTTTGCGCAGGTTCGACTGGTGATTGAGAACGCAAAACGCTCCTACAGAGCACAGCCCAAGTGCCCCCAGCAGTCGCGCAGTGCACCACATCTTGGGGCGGTGGGGAAACGGCTTCAGTAGTCTCAGTGGGCCCTGCGCGTCCAGGATCATCATGTTCGAACGCGTTGAACCGCTCATGCACCGCATGTTTAGTTTCGACATTGGGTCCATTACCTATATGATGTAGTAAGCCCCCGTGGTATGTAATCGGTGCCTGATGGTGCCCTCGGGCTTCTCATAGAATCCCTCACCTGCATCTAGAGCCCGTTTTGGTGCCCATAGGACACCAGATGGTTCGTTGCGTTTCCAAATGCTTCCTCTGGGCACCACCTTCGCTCGGCAGTCTCGCCCAGTCGTTCCGCTGGCCCGCCGCTGGTTCCACGCGGGCCCCGAGGGTCTAGATAGGCTAGCAGTGTCTCACTGTTTCCCAAGAGCCCCCATGAATTATCTGTTTGCCCCCCCGACGATTCCATTGAAGCAGCGATTATTATCGTTGCGTCTGCGGGCCCCGTGCATTCTGTGGAATGCGGTCGCGCAGAGTGTCACGCTCCGCGGCATTGGCCCAAGCATGGCCCAAGAGGGGCCAGACCCTTGGGCTGCCGCGGCCGACCCCTTGACGGCCGCGGGGCTTGGCGCCCTGGTGGCGGTCGCCAATGCGCGGCCCAAGCTGGGGCGCCAGGAGGTGGTGGCGCGGGCCGGAAAGCTGCCGCGGCGCGGCGCAAGTTGGCGCAGTTCTTGTGCTTCGCGCGCGCCCGCCAGCCCATCCAGCAACCAGCGTTGCAGGTGTTTTCGTGGCTTCGCATGACTTTGCATGTCGTGGCTCCGCGCGTACGCGCCCCCGCGCGCACGCGCGCTCGCGGGTAACGAGGAACGCGCAATATGCCATCATGTATAATTCCACGTTGGGACCTCCAAAATACGAGTGAAACAATTGGTTTTCACCACTGAGTTTTTTAGATTGAGGTGGCTACTCTGTATGCGCATTTGATTGTGCGCGCGCGTGCGCGTTCGCGCGCGCACGAGCAAGCCTGAAACATTCAGTGCGCCACATCGTATGTTTCCGCGTTGAGGCCTCCAGAATATGAGTGAAACAATTGGTTTTCACAATTGAGTTTTCGAGCTTAAGATGGCTACTCTGTATGCGCATTTGATTGTGCGCGCGCGAACGCGAACGCGCGCGCACATGCAACCCTAAAAAGTTCAGCGTGCCACATTGTAGAATTCCACGTTGGGGCCTCCATTGGTTTTCACCAATTCAGTTTTTGAGATTGAGATGGCTACTCTGTATGCGCATTTGATTGTGCGCGCGCGAGCGCGCGCGTGCGCGCACGCGCGCGCTCGAGCAACCCTGACAAGCACATTGCGCCACATTGTATTTTTCTGCGTTGAGGCCTCCAGAGTATGAGTGCAACAATTGGTTTTCACCATTGAGTTTTCGAGCTGAAGATGGCTACTCTGTATGCGCATTTGATTGCGCGCGCGAACGCGCGCGCGTGCGCGTGCGCGCGCGAATGCGCGCGCGTGCGCGCGCGCGCACGAGCAACCCTGAAAAGTTCAGTCTGCCACATTGTTGAATTCCACGTCGGGGCCTCCAGAATATGAGTGGAACAGTTGGTTTTCACCATTGAGTTTTTGAGATTGAGATGGCTACTCTGTGTGCGCATTTGATTGCGCGCGCGCGCGTGCGCGTACGCGCGCGCTCGAGCAACCCTGAAAAAGCACAATGCGCCACATTTTATTTTTCTGCGTTGAGGCCTCCATAATATGAGTGGAACAGTTGGTTTTCACGATTGAGCTTTCGAGCTTAAGGTGGCTACTCTGTATGCGCATTTGATTGCGCGCGCGTGCGCGTGCGCGCGCGCTCCAGCAACCCTGGAAAGCACAACGTGCCACAATGTTTTTTTTCCGCGTTGAGGCCTCCAGAATGTACGTGAATCGGTTGGCTTCCACCATTGAGTTTTCAATGCTGAGATGGCTACTCTGCATGCGCATTTGATTGTGCGCGCGCGAGCGCGCGCGCGCACGAGCAACCCTGAATAATACCTCGCGTCACATTGTATGTTTCTGCGTTGGGGCCTCCAGCATATGAGTGAAACTGCTGGTTTTCACCATTGAGTTTGCGAGATTCAGATGGCTACTCGGCATGCGCATTTGATTGCGCGCACGCGCACGAGGAACTCTGACACGCACAGCGTGCTACAATGTATTTTTCTGCGACGGGGCCTCCAGCACATGAGTGAAACAGTTGGTTGTCACCATTGAGTCTTCGAGGTTAAGATGGCTGCTCTGTATGCACATTTGATTGCGCGCGCGCGCGCACGATCATCCCTGAGCAGTGCAGTGTGCCGCATAGTATTGTTCTGCGTTGGGGCCTCCAGCAAAAGAGTGCAACACTTTGTTTTCACCATTGAGTTTTCGAGATTCACATGGCCTCTCTACACGCGCATTTGATTGTGCGCGTGCGCGAGCAACCCTGAAACGCACAGTCTGCCACATTGTATTCTTCTGCGTTGAGGCTTCCAGAACATGGGTGGGACAATTGGTTTTCACCAGTTAGTTTTCGAGATTCAGATGGTTATTCTACATGCGCGTTTGATTGCGCGCGCGTGCGCGCGCGCGCGAGCAACCCTGCATTGTACAGCGTGCCACATTGCATTTTTCTGCGAAGAGGCTTCCACCA
Source organism: Prorocentrum cordatum (assembly GCA_963575745.1). NCBI lineage: Eukaryota > Dinophyceae > Prorocentrales > Prorocentraceae > Prorocentrum > Prorocentrum cordatum. The sequence goes on from CAUYUJ010016985.1 coordinate 251,593, forward strand.
TATGAAACAGTGGGCTTTTCACCATGTAGTTGTCAAGCTTCAGGCGGCTACTCTGCATGCGCATTTGATTGTGCGCGCGCAGGAGCAACCCTGGAAAGTACAGCGTGCCACATTGCATGTTTCTGCGTCGAGGCCCCCAGAATATGAGTGAAACGGATGGTTCTCACCATTGAGCATTCGAGATTGAGATGGCTACTCAGTGTGCGTATTTGATTGCGAGCGCGCGAGCGCGCGAGCGTACGCGCGCGCGTGCGCGCACGCGCGCGCACGAGGGACCATGAAAATCACAGCGTGTCACATTGCATTTGTCTACGCTGGGGCTTCTAGAATATGGATGAAACAATTGGTTTTCACAATTGGTTTTCGAGCTTAAGATGGTTACCCTGTATGCGCATTTGAGTGTGCGCGCGAGCGCGCGCGCGTGCGCGCGCGCGCGCGCACGAGCAACCCTGAAAAGTACAGTGTGCCACACTGTACTTTTCTGCGTTGAGGCCTCCAGAGTTTGAGTGAACCAATTTGTTTTCACCATTGCGTTTTCGTGATTAAGATGGCTACTCTGTATGCGCATTTGATTGGGCGCGCGCGCACAAGGAACCCTGAAACGCACAATGTGCCACATTTTTTTTTATTTATTTTTTTTTCTGCGTTGGGGCCTCCAGAATATGGGTGAAACAATTGGTTTTCACCATTGAGTTTTCGAGCTTAAGATGGTTACTCTGTACGCGCATTTGATTGCGCGCGCGAGCGCGCGCGCACGAGCAACCCTGACAAGCACAGCGTGCCACATCGTATTTTTCTACGTTGAGGCCTCCAGAATATGAGTGGCACAATTGGTTTTCACCGTTGAGTTTTTGAGACTAAGATGACTACTCTGCATGCGCATTTGATTGCGCGCGCGCGTGCGCGTGCGCGCGCTCACGAGCAACCCTGAAACGTGCAGTGTGACACATGGTATGTTTCTGCGTTGAGGCTTCCAGACTATGGGTGGAACAATTTGTTTTCACCATTGAGTTTTCGAGGTTAAGGTGGCTACTCAGTATGCGCATTTGATTGTGCGCGCACGAGGAACCCTGCAAAGTACAGTGTGTCACATTGGATTTTCCCGCGAAGAGGCTTCAAACATATGAGTGAAGCGGTTGGTTGTCACCATTGGGTTTGCGAGATTAAGATGGCGATTCTGCATAAGCGCTGGCACGCGCGCGCGCGAGCGCTGAGAACGCGCATTCGGTCGCGACGCATCATTCCGCGCGGGGGCCCCGTCGGAGTGCGAGCCAAACATTTGGCGAACGCCATTTTATCATCGAGCGCAGGGTGGTCATGCTGCATCGGTTCTTGCGCTGCGCGCGCGAGGGCACTGGGATCTGCGCGTTGCATCGCGCTGCGTCCAGCTACGTTGGGACCATGCGAATACGCGTGACACACACATGGACTCCACGGTTCATGTTTTCGAACTCAGGATGGCCATTCGGCACTGTTTGTTCTAACGTGGTGAGCGCAAGCCGGCAGAAAGGGGGAAGTCGCGCGTGCGTCGCAGTGCAGCATTTTGGGCGCTGATGGCATCAGAATATGAGAGGAACAACAGGTTGTCGTTCGTTGGTTTTTCGAACTGAACATAGCCATTCGGCATTATGTTTTGAGTCGCCCGCGTGGGAGCTGCGCGGCGCGTTGCGCGCGCGTGGCGCGAGCTAGTTCTTTGGGCCCGCAATCAGCGGGGGCCCGCCCCTCGGCGCCAGCCGAGCCATGTCTGCGGATTGCAGCTCGAAGGCGCGCATTCGCGCAGGGCGCTGTTGGGCGCGCGCGCGCGCGCTCGGCCGCGCGAAGCCGCGCCCCTGCGATCAACCTAATGCCCC
>CAUYUJ010016986.1:2500-12641 GCA_963575745.1 Prorocentrum cordatum
GGCCCTCCCCTCCTTGCAGGAGGCCGGCGACCTGCTCTGGAAGTGCTTACTCGCGCAGATGCTCGCCTGGTCGGCGGGACGCGCGTCGGGCGCGCTCTTCCAAGGCGACTCCCCAGCGCGACCAGACCCAGGGGGGACCAGCATGGGGAGGGGAGGGGTCAGGCCGCAAACGCAAGCGTTCACAGGGAAGGCGATAGCCAGGATCTTGATCATCGTGGCTCAAATCTAACGCTGTTGTGGTGCAGCACTCCCGCTCGGCTGAGGGCGCAACGCGGGCTGAGCTGCGTCTCGCTTGAACCATGCTACTACCGAAGACACCGTGGATCCGATGTCCGCAGTGTTCTGCCGGTTGCGACGCCGCGGACTCTAAACGCATGACTGGGTGGTATCGAAACGAGGCCCTGGCGAAACGAACGATCTTATGATGCATGGCAATACCTGTGACCGCGCGTTTGCGCGCGCGAAGACACGCGCCTGCGTCGATGCCCGAGCAGCTGGCACGGATGATTGCAACGACCGTGATCCCCTCCTCTTGAGGCAAGATGCGACATGGCGCGCATTTCGGCGATCTGAACATTGCACGACGCATTTGTCAGCCACCTGCAGCCCTTCGGCCCCCAGCCCCTCGCTGCGCGCGCCTGCACCTTGACGAGGCACTTCCTCAAGGCAGCGCGGGGTCCAACTTGCTGGGAGAGGCCGTCTATCCACGGCCTCATGTCGACCGTGGGGTTGGCGGCCGTCAACCTGTCTACGACGCAACAGGTCACGCAGCGGGCGAATCCCGTTGCTCAATCCTCGGGTCACGTTGCCTGTCGGATGGAAGGCCCCGAAGGCCCCTGAGTAGCACTCCTTCTGCGCCAGCGCCCTCGGCGCCGAGCGCAGCTGCAGCTCGAGGAGGGGTGGGGGGCGGGCGGGGGTCCCAAGGCCGCCGCCGCGCGAGCAAGTCGGAGTCTTCCGATGCCGTCGTGGAAGCTCTGGATGTCCACGAGCCCGCGGCCGCAGGCCATCCCTGGCGCGGTGGAGGCCTCCCTCCCCAGTACACGTAACAAAAAACCTTCTCGCAGGGAGGGGTCCCCGGCCACCGCCGCGATCAATGCGGCTGGTCGTCGACGGCCCGTGATCAGCGGCCCTCTGGCCAGCGGCCGGACGAGGGGGCCGCCCCCGCCAGGTCGACGGCGCGGCACCACTCTGACTTCCCCAGGGGAAACCTTCCGATGATGGGCAGGGGCTGCCGCGGCCATGTGCCGCATGCCTCGATCGACTGCGGCGCGCCCGCCAGCTCGCCCAATCCTTCCTGAGGCAAGCGGCGCCGAGCGCAGCGAGCTTGTCCTCTCCCTGCCCTGCCCGCGGTGTCATCCGATGAGCTGCGAGCTGGAGTTATGTGCCTGCGAGGGTGGTCATCTCGCGAAGCTGGGCATCTTCTCTGATAGCGTCGAATGCGCTGGTCAGCTCGATTGGGCCCAACTCTGAATCATCCTATAACTTGTGTCATCTCTTCACCTCGCGGCCCACTGTGTCCCTGGGGTGGTGACGGATGCCCTCGTAGATGCTGAGCTCCTCCATAGGCGGGGGAAGCTTCTTGATTTTCTTGCGTAGTATGTCGGTCACTGGCTCGGACGCGATCCATGGGCGAAGCCTCTCCAACGACGCGCGAATGGCACGCCCCCTGAACCTCCGCCCCGCTTCCTAGGTCACGAACGCCGCGTCGCGAAGAACAGCGATGCGAATTTCAAATGCAATCCGAGGGCGCGCGGGCCATCAACCCCGATTCCACCTAGACTTCTCCAGTACAACATGGACATGTTCACGGTGCTGTGTGATCATGCGCTCGCATGCTTCTGCCAGCGCTTCGCACAGTCGCTGTCTAGCCTGTCGCTCCCGATGGCGTAACCAGCAGTCTGGCGAGAACAGCGCGGGCTCTGGTCCGCCACGCGCTGCTCGCACCCCGGAGAGGTGCGGCTCGAACTCGATCATGCGTGCGAGCCAGATGGACCGCGACCCCGGGCCCTGCGGCCCTCCGAGGCGGGGATCTCTCCATAGCCACAGGCCTGGGGGATAAATCTTCGCGGACCTCCACGGGCGGTGGGTACGGATTTTTTTTTGTTTCCGGGCCCCCGGGGGGCCAACATATATTCGGGGGTCCCCCCAAACGGGGTGGTGGCCACACCCTGCGGTGAGTCAGTCGGTGGGGATTCGGGGTCACCGCACGGTTTTGGGACTTGGGTCGTTCTCCGAGGATGTCTCGGGCGACGGGGGCCTCCGGGGTCCCAAGACCGTGCGGTGACGAACCGTGCGGTGAGGTCTTGGGGGATTTCGAGGTCACCGCACGGTCTGTCACCGCACCGTCTCGGGACTTCAGATATATCCATATCCACCGCCCGCTGGGGCGCCAGGACGTCGGTTCCCAGGCGGTGGGTATGGACAAGTCCCTGCCTCGCAGGCCCTGCTTGGGGCCCTGCGGCCCCGCTTGGGGCCGCAGGGCCCGGCGGCCGCCCGCGAGGGTCGGAGATGGCGCGCTCGACTCTGGCCGCCGAGCCTCCGCATCCGCCGCTGACCGCGCAGGGGGGCCACCCCTGGGGTGGTCGCCGCCTCCTCGAGGAAGCACCACTCCCTCGAGGAGGTGGGTCCCCCAGAACACCATTCCCTCGAGGAAACGCCATTCCCTCGAGCTCGCCAGAGCGACCCCAAACACCCCCAAACACCTTCTCGAGCTTCGTGCAAGGAGCCTCGACCCTCGGGAGGAACTGGTGACCTCCCTGGTGGTGACCCCCCTTGGCACTCCCGAGGGGGAGCAGCGACAGGGGAGACGAAAGGCTGCGAGGCAATAGGTTTTCGAGCGTCTTCGTTAGTTTTCCGCGGTTTTCTGGCCCAGGATGCCTTCCAGCGGGTGCGCCTCGCCATGAGCGTTCCAAGGGTGCTCGAATCGTCCCGATCGGCCGCTGGAGAGCTGAGTTACAACCCGAAAGCTAGGGGGCAACGATAGGGGGGATAAGCGCATCGGCCCCCCATCGCCCACTCATTTCGGATACGGACCTGATGGCCCACCCCACCCAGGAACGTGCGGTCTTGCAAGTTTGGGGCCTGTGTCGCCGATTCACGCTCAATATTTTCCGCCCTGAGCTGGCCCCCCCTTATCGTTCCCCCTCAGCGGGGCAGGGGCACGAGGAGGAGGAGGAGCATCGGATTGGATCGGATTGGACCGGGCGCGTCCAGAAGAAAAATAATAGTAATAATCGTAGTAATAATGATAATGTTATGAATAATGATGAAAGCAGTAGTAACAATCATAATGATAAGCAGTTAGCCGCAACTGGCCAGGGTAAGCGCCTGACGCAGCGTCCCCGTCCAGTGCCTCGAGGGCCGTAGTCACTGTGAAGTTTCACCCACATCATCATCCCCATCTCCTCAGCCCTAAGCCTCCCCACGCATGTCATGGGCACGGCCTGAGATGAACCAACAGAAGCCCCCGTGTGCCAACACGAAAGTGCATCCTCTTCTTTGCCCGACGTCTGTGGCCATTTGGGCTCCGGCGCTTAGCCGTTCCAGAGTACCTGGTGGGCGCTAAGCTGGCCCTTGAGCCTGCGCCCTCGACGCTGCGCCGCGGCGGATACGAGGAGACCGTCTCCGTGGCGCACGCCGTACCAGCGCGCAGGAGAAAGGCCGATGGGGCCGAGGCGGGGGGCCGCGGAGGAAGGGCGAGAGCGAATGGCAGCGCTCCGTACGACCCTTCGGGACGGGAGCCAAGCCGTCGCGCGAGCAGGGTCTCCCTCTCGCCGAGCTCGGGGCCGGGCGACGAGGATTGGCAGGAGGTCCGCGAGGGGCGCGTAGCCGCGAAGATCACGCCCAAGGCGAAGCTGCCGCCAGTGGTCAGGGAGGCCGACGGTACGGCCAGGTTCACGGGCGGTCACTTCATCGCGCACAACCCGGCCACGTGCCACAATTGCGAGGACGAGTGCGGCGTGATCTCCTGCATCGTCCAAGCTTCTGAGGACGTTGAGACGCCGTGCTTCCAGAGCTTCAGTTCGCTCGTCTTACATGAGCACGTTGCCAATGCCATGCGCGGCGAGTTCCCAAGGACGCTCGTCACCAGGATCCCGGACCCTTCGCGCCCGTGCCACAGCATGCGCTGCAGGTGCCACGGGGGCAAGCAGCACGGCGACGCGGAGAACTTGCTCAGACCAGGCACCTCTAGTTTTAATGTCGAGTGGCTCACTCAACCTCAGGGGCAACCAGAAAAAAGAGTCGCCGACGCAGCAGACCGAGACCATCGAGCTCGCTATGGAAGAAGAGCTCGCGAAGCACAGGGATGGGCCAGTGGTGCCCCCCGTCGACCTGGAAAAGAACCCTGAAGGACGAACGCTTGGGAGCTGCGGCAGACTTTTGCCCTCGGCGGGCACAACCATGTGGTGTACGTGTGCCCGCAGCAGGAGGCGGCCAGTGGAGGACGCGCCAGGGGGTGCCGCCACAGGAGGCGGCCACTGGGGGTGCGTGCGCAAGAGCTGCGGGCGCAGGTGGTCGAAACAAGACCCTGACGCGTGGGAGTTCCGCGTCACCACCTTCCCGTCGCATTCCATCATCGAGAAGGGTGGCATGGTGCTGGCCAGCGACGGGGAGGTTAAGCGTATAAAGCAGACCAAGGAGTACAGCCCTCAGGACCCAGCGGGAATAGCTTATTTCGGCAACGGCAAACCCGGGCAAGAGGGCACCCTGACAGTGCTGAGGACTGCAAAGTTGGTGTCCAGCATTCGCGCCATGCAGGGGGCGAGATCTCCTCGGGCGGATTCTTTGCAGAGGGAATTCGGTGCGGTCATGGGTGCCGTCAACGCCACCAACGAGGATGCCTGCAAGAAATTCGTCGAGCACGTGCCCGCGTTCTCGAAGGAGAGGATCCCCGCGGACAAGTTCGGGGAGCTGAGCGTCCGCGCTCGCTGCGAGGACGCGCTCCTCTCCCAGGACAAGTTTTGGGCAACTACCGCGCTTCCAGCCCGCCCGCGGGCTGTGCTATCCTGGGCTCGGCCGGTCGCGATGAGGTGCTCGACTTCCTGCTCTCGTTCTTCGGCATCTCGAATTCCACGGGCAAGCCGTAGTCCAAGACGGACGCGAAGAAGTGTGCTCGGGCGCCAGATCGAACGCTGCAGCAAGCTCTGATCGAGAAGTCGCTGTGGGGCTCGTCGAAGCGCTCGGGCACTGGCGGCGGCGGCGCTCCATGCGAGGATAATATAATCTACAAGCGGTCGTGGCTTCGGAGACGCGAATACGGAGCAGTTTGCGAGGGGGTGTGGCCTCGAGAGCGCGAATATGGTGCAATTTACAAGGGATCGTGGCGTCGGAAACACGAGTGTTGCGCAAGTTACGAGGGATTGTTGTTTCGGCAGCGCGACTACGGTGCAATTTGGGAAGGATTGCAGCCTCGGCGGCGCGAACATGGTACACATTGCAAGGAGTTGTGGCTTCGGCAGCTCGAGTATGGAGCAATATGCGACAATTGTGGCTTTGTCAGCGCGAATATCATGCACTCTGCGAGGGAGTGTGGCTTCGGCAGCGCGAGTATGGCGCATTTTGGATGGGATTGTAATTTCGGCGCCGCGAAACATGTACAAATTGCTCAGGGGTGTGGCCTCGGCAGCGCTGCTGTGGCGCAATTTGCAAGGGGTTGTGACTTTGGCAGCGCGAATATACAGGGATTGTTGCCTCGGCAGCGCGGATACGACGCAATTCGCGAGGGATTGTGGCTTCGGTAGCGCGAATATGGTGCAATTTGCAAGGGAGTGTGGATTCGGCAGCGCGAGTATGGCGCAATTTGTTGCGGCCTCGGCAGCGCGAGTATGGCGCAAGTTGCACGGGAATGTTGCCTCGAGACCGCAAGTATTGCCCAATTTGCAAAAGGATTGTGGCGTCGGCAGCGCGAAAAACAATTTGCGAGAGGTTGTGGTCTTGGCAGCGCGAATATTGCGCGCACTGCGAGGGATTGTGGCTTCGGCAGCGCGAGAACGGTGCAATTTGGGAGGGATTGTGGCTTCGGCAGCGCGAGTGCTATGCAATCTGCAAAGGACTTTGGTTTCGGCAGCGCAATGCAGGCGCAATTTGCAAGGGATTGCGGCCTCGGCAATTCGAATCTACAGCAATTCGCGGGGGATTGTGGCCTCGGCGGCGCGAGTGTGGCGCAATTTGCAAGGGAGTATGGCTTCGGCAGCGCGAGTGTCGGGCAATTTGCAAAGGATTGTGGCGTCGACAACGCGAGTCTACTGCAATGTGTGAAGATTGTTGGCATCGGATGTGCAGATCTCGCGTGTTTTTAGTGCCCCTTGGCCCTTAGGGAATTCTGAAACCTTTCCTGGGGGGTGGAATCCAGGGTCCTTTTCTGCTTCCCCCCTCGCGCGGGCACATTGGAGACTGGAATTTGGAACTGGTGCAGGTTGCAACAACCCTCACCTTCTCAGCCTGGTGGCCCCGCAAGTGGGCCGGCATATTACTATCATGATGAGACGAGGACGAGCTCGAGGAGGACGAGGAGTCGATTGGGCAGGAGGGAGGGCTGCCCACTTTGGCCCCAGACCCCCCCCCCGAAGCGACAGGCTACGGCGGCTTCACCAAGGGGCTGCTGCGGCCCACCGGGAGCCATAGAGGCGGTCGGCTCCTCCAAACGCCTACGGGCGTGTGGGGGGGGGGTTGCCCCGGTGCGAGCTGGACCAGGAGTGAGGGGGGAAGGATGGAGGAGGTGGTCATGCTTTCTGTTTCGTTCATGCTGCTGCTCACAATCTGGCACGCCCATGTGGCCTTGCCTGCGGCATTCTGTTCGTTTCCCCCGCGCGCACCTCCTGGCGCGCGGTCTCGTGCTGTGCGTTGGATTTCCATCATCGTGCAGTATTGCCCAGCCAGCTGACTGTATTGACTGGCCGCGCAGGTGACGTGCCTTGCTTGCGGCGGGGACTGCACGATACTGGTTGCGCCTCTTCTTTTCTTTCGCTTTATTAGTTTTGTTGTGGCGCCAGAGCTCCTTCTGGTGCCGCCTTTCGGGATCCCCCAGCCGCCCGCGCTTGGTCGGAGTTCTGGCTCCTTTCGTTCTGGGCTCCGCGGGTGCGCGCATTAGCTATCGCGTGGTCGTTTCGAATGCGATGCTTTGCTTCAGGGCTCGGCTCCACAGTGGTGCTGAGTCATTCGACGCCTGTGGCGGCTCAGCCTGCGGTGGACGGACTCAGTCCGCCTCGGAGTTGTGTCCAGGAGAAGGAGGAGGAGGAGGAGGAGGAGGAGGAGGAGGAGGAGGAGGAGGAGGAGAAGAAGCGATGACGAGTAAGTAAGTGAGTGAGTGAGTGAGTGAGTGAGTGAGAAATTGAGTGAATGAGTGAGTAAGTGAGTGAGCGAGGTGGATGAGGAGCGATGATGATGATGATGATGATGATGATGATGATGATGATGATGATGATGATGATGATGATGATGATGATGATGATGAGGATTATGATGATGCTGATGATGCTGATGCTGATGCTGATGCTGCTGATGATGATGATGCTGATGCTGATGCTGAGCTGATGATGATGATGCTGATGATGATGATGATGATGATGATGATGAGATGAGGATGAGGATGATGATGATGATGATGATGATGATGATGATGATGATGATGATGATGATGATGATGATGATGATGATGATGATGATGATGATGATGATGATCCCGTGCTCCTGAAACGGGTAGCCGTCGTGCCGCGGGCGCCCGCCCCCTCGCAGGCCGCCCCCGCGCTCTCAGGGTGCCCACGCCCAGGCGAGTCACCCGCGCGGCCGACGGCTCAGCTCTCACTTGGGGTCATCGGACTTGTCGCGCCCTCTTGCGTCGATCTCGGTAGCAGCCATTCGTGGCGGTCGCAGTGCAGCCTATTGATGTTCAGTGAGTGGAGCTTGTCCTGCTCTTGGCGCCCTGACTATGCGCTTGTTCGCGCGCGCTGGTTGCCCGCCCCCTCGTCGCGCGCTGGCCAGTGGGCGCGCGGATGTTCGAGCTGAGCTCGGGGCAGATCGAAGCCGAGAGGTAGCGCTCGGTGCGGCGAGGAAAAGGAGGGAGAGGCCCCCTCGTGGGCGGGCGCGACGAAGGGGCAGCGCGGCGCCTCGCGCCCCCGGACAGCGGGTAGCAGGCAACGGAGGCGCTCGGCCCCAGCAGCCGCCAGACGCGGCGCTGGAGATCGGCGAGCTGCACGGCCTGGCGCCCGACGCACTCAACCGTCTTCCCGCGATGGACGTGCAGGACGTAGCGAGGTTGATGCCGATTCTCGTTCGGGCCGTCCTCTGCAATGCGTTCCACTTGCGGATGCTATTGGCGGCCGCCTTCGCGACCTTCGCGATGGGCGAGGAGGCGGCAGTGGCTCAGGCGGGGGCGCGCGCTGGCAGGGCGCGCGCGAAGGCGGCGGCAGCCGTGGGAGAGGCGTTTCTCCAGGGCCCGCAGCCCGACCGGCCTCCGGAAGCCAAAGGTGGGACCTGCGCGCGCGCAATTTTGTTAGGCGGCGTGCGATGGGATCCAGAAGGCTGGCGACAGTGCTGGACAGAGGGGGCAAAATGGCGTGGGAGGCCCTGCGATAGAATATCGGCGCGATTCCAGACGCGAGCGACATGGCGATGCTGGTGCGCGGCTTCAGGATCAGCATGGCGTACAAGGATGGGCGGCGACCATTGCAGCGTCTCTGGCGGATGCGGCGATGGTGAATGCGTTGCAAGATTGCCTGACCCAGCTCGGGGTCGACCACAAAGGAGGCATGGCGCCGGGAAGCAACGTGGAACGGGCACTTCAGCTGGCGATCGACCAGTCCGAGGAGGCGTGCAGACAAGCAGCTACCCAGTACCTGTCCGAGATCGGCCTCGACACGTTCGCCCATCCATGCTGCCTTCCTCGTCGCCACATCCCTGCGAGGAGTCGTTCGTCTGCCGCGCTGCCTCTTGGGCGCGGCAAAGGTGGTCAGGGACCTGGAGAGGGCCGATCGTCGCGTTCGCTTCTGCTAGGATGCGGGAAATTAATGGTCGGGATCCCATGGAGAGGGTCGGTCGTCTGCCGCGCTCTATTCGGGGCGCGAGGAAAACGGTCAGGACACTCGGTGTGTGTGTGTGTGTGTGTGTGTGTGCCCCATTGCAGTTTTGTTCCAGCACAATTTCTATAGCGGACCGTCGCTGATGGAGATTCTGTCACCTATGTGCAGCGGTGTACTTCGTAATGGGAGTGCTGTGGATTGGGTTTCTCCTGCCCTTGCTGGGAGTGCACTGGATTGTTTGCCTTCTGGACTCGCTGGGTGTGCAGTTCATCGTTTGCCTTCTGAACGTGCTGTGAGTGCAGTGGATGGGGTTCCTCTTGAGGACGCTGGTGGTGCAGTGGTTCGTGTACCTTCTGTGGGCGTTCGGAGTGCTGTGGGTCGGGTTCCTCCAGTGGGCGCTGGGAGTGCCGTGTGCCGTGTGCCTTCTGATGGCGTTCGGAGTGCAATGAATCGCGTTCCTCCCGCTCGCGCTGGGAGTGTGGTGGATCGTCAACCGCGGGAGGCTCTGGGGGGAGTCGGGGGCCGCGAGCTGGAGGAGACTCCCCGTTGCGCCGCCGCTGCCGTCCCCCCTCCCGTCTGTCATCCTCCTTGTCCTCGTCCACTGTCCGCTCCTCCTCGCACTCGTTTCAAAGAGCCAGTGAACCAGGCGACTCGCTAGTGCCCCCGACAGGCCCGAGGGGTTCCTGGGGCGCCTGCCCGTCCAAACTTGCAGCTCGTCCGAGCTTGTCGGTACTGGTTGAGCGAGGACAGCCCGGGGCTCCCGCCTTGGAACCATCATGCATCATGTCGCAGATATTCTTTGCGCACGGTGCGCTGCGCAGCCTTGAATTTCATCGGATTGCGGTTTAAGCTCTAGTTTATGTCGACCTTCGGCCCGACACCGTTCGCCGCCGCCGCCGCCGTCTTTCCTTTATTCCTGGGTTAACAGGCTGCCTGGCTGCATTTGAGGAATAGGAGGAGGAGGGGGAGAAGAAAGAGGATGATGATGATGATGATGATGATGATGATGATGATGATGATGATGATGATGATGATGTGGATGATGATGATGATGATGATGATGATGATGATGCTGATGGGAGGAGGCAGGAGGGGGAAGAGGAGGAGGAGAGGAGAGGAGAGGA